>CAJVGC010000432.1:44673630-44788725 GCA_910822075.1 Senecio squalidus
ACTGACCCCTCCGAGATTCCTATATCCAATCCGAGGAAATCTTCCAATTCCTCATCTAAACTATTTACCCAATGCACTTATCCCAAAATTCAGCTTCTTTTGCAAACGGTTTTGGCGGTTCGGGTTGTTCCTTCGCTTCCTCCTCTTTAAATTGTTGAAAACTTTCTGTGTCATAAACTTGAACCGGTGGACTAGTAGCTAATTCGGATGTGGCTGTATGTATTTGAACTACCGGGTCCTCCCATTCTTCCTCGTCCGATTCAAAATCACTATCAAAATCGGAAACGGGTTCTGAGATATCACTGCGTCGCAGTGAGTGTGACTGCGGCGCAGTGGGTTCAGGTTCATCTTCGGGCTCTTCTTTGTTTTTAGTTTCTTCATCCCAATACTCATATTCCCACTGTGTTGAAATTGCATTTACTTGTTCCTCTTGTTGATCCCTTGCTCTTTCTTCCAACTCCTCCAACTGCCATTCTAACCGTTGTTTTGCGACATCAAAATCCTGACGATCAAGTTCAAGTCGAAGATCTAGCAGTTCCAAGTATTTAAAAATCCCATCATTAAACTGTTTTTTCATTTCAACAAATATTTTAAACCACTCTTTCAACTTTTGCTCTTCTTCTTTCTTCGGTTGATTTTCCTCATACCAAAATTCTCGTTCGTAAGATTGGTTGTTCCCCCGTCCTCTATCATCATAACCAAAATCACGTATTGGGTCTCGGTAATTCCCCTTATCCGAATATCCATAATAGTTGCTATATCTCCTGTTCATCGTCTAATATCTACAACCTGTAAATCATAACTAAACAAAACCCAAAACGTGAAAAGCACCTGAAAATAAATAAATCAAAATCTAAAAACCAAAATAGATAAACACAAATACTTTGAACAATAAACGAAAATTAAAAATTCCAATTATCAAGTCCCCGGCAGCGGCGCCAACAACTTGATGTGTGAAATCTAGTTTTCCCTTTTTGCTTTCGCTAGACCACAACACCTGGCAGTGTACCCTTTCGTTTGTAGTATAGTTTTGGCAAGTTCGGGTTCGAACACAGGGACTTTCAATTGGAAATTTCAATCGTCGTTTATGAAACAGATATAAGTAACAAAGTGGGGGCTTTCTAACTTAACTAAAAGTGACAAGTATCGTTTTATGATAAATCAAGATATGGGAAAAACACTCGTTTGGATTGGTTCCTAGTTATCCGATTGTCACCTTGGGTTGTTTGGTTGAATTAACTTCTAATGTTATAACACGATTCCTTTCGAATACCGAGCTAACTTTAGACATCTAAAACGAAACACCGTTCCTTTCGAATACGGTAGAAACCTTAAACATCTAAGTCATTAAGCAACAAGTTTATATATTCGACTTAATCTTATAAAACTTCCTTTCGAATAGTTTCTTAGCTAAAATCAAATTCATCTTATCAAATCATTATATTATCAGTTCCTTTCGAATACCAATAATTTTAGATTAATTATAGACCGATTAACCTTTTCGTAAAACGTCTATAAGTTGTTATAAGTTCCTTTCGAATACCTATAACATGTGTTTGTCACTAACACCTTACTTACGTTTTATATAAAATGATTTTTGATAATGATAATAAATCTGATTACAACTAACATTCAAGTTTTAATCTAAATGTTGGATTACTCGTTAAGATTCCTTTCGAATATCCTAAACCTCAAATCAACTATAGACCGGTTGATTATTTCGTTCAATTCATCAATCAAGTTCTAAAGCTCTTTTCAGATACTAAAGTTCTTAATCAAATCATGAATATAAGTAATCTAAAACTATTAAGAATTTAAACCCGAATGGTTCTTCGATTAAGCGAACATAAACATTCAACCAAAAACAATTATCCCAAAAGTTTCAATCATCTAACCTAGTTCCAATCCAAACAAGTATTATCTAACTACTCATTCATAATAGAAATTAAAGACAAATAATAATAATAAGACATGATTAAATTGAGAATAAAAGGGTAGATAGTTCAATACCAAAGAAAACAATGATTCCAATAAGTCTCCAAAATACTAAGATGATGATAACAACCGAAAGTTTGCAAGAGATTACTGCTAATATTAACCGGAAAATCACTAAGATTGATGATCTTCAATGATTAGGTAATGATTATGTGATGAATTAGGAATGATTATGAGGCTCCAAATTGATGTAAAGATATGTAAGATGATGCAAATGAGTCCCCAAAATCGTCCTTAAGAAGTACCAAGCCAAGACCTTTCAGCTGCACACTTGAATAACATTGAAAACGATATGTAACAGCTGTTGGAGGCCTAATGCGCCGCATAACACCTAGAATGCGGCGCATTCTAGGGTCACTGGCTCCCCCTTTTTGTATATTTTTTCGTTGCGGTCATTTTGGCGCTGCCCGGAGGTCTTTTCGAGTCCATATGCTCCTGATACATCCGTTTTACTATCAGCAACATTTTGGTCACGAATTGATCCTTTTTCATCCCAAACATATTAAAACACCTAAAACACAAACTTTACACAAAATTAAGTAATACGAGGCTATCCATTACGTTTTTACACAAAAACATAACAAATATCGCGAAAGAATATGCATATAATTGAGCGATATCAGATTCCTATTAAATAAAACCCTAGAAGTAAAAGTTGTGCAGTTGAAGCAGAGGATAGTGGTTCGATATCGGTTCAGATTTGAGATAATTCCCTAGATTAAAATTTCAGTTATAATAACACCTTTTATATATATATATATATATATATATATATATATATATATATATATATATATATATATATATATATATATATATATTCAAATCTTATTTTGACTTCTTGGTTTACTTAGTGGAGATATATTGGTTTAGCCTCATTAAAACTTAGCATAGATAACCTGTAGGCATTGAACATAATATCCATGTATAAGTCGGATTGAGTTGGGTAGTGTTCGAAAGATAAAACGTAAACAGTCATAACTTGATCTAAACGGTTTAACTAACTTAACTTGTTTTCTGTAGATTATAGTTGAGGGACTGGAAGTGCCAAGTTCTGGAAGTGTGGTGTCAAAGTCTGAACTAGAATGAAGAAATGAGGCTTGAAGGGTCTTTCTGTCTATTCTTCATAGTTGGAGGTTGCCTATGTAAAAACACATCGCTGCCCTAGATACGAGCTGATTGGGTTCACGGATCGATTTGGTTAGATCTAGGATCTAGGGTTTTGATTTCTTGATCTTTTAGATCTAGGGTTTCTGGATCTTGATTTTTAGATTTAGGGCTTGGATCTTGGTGTTCTATTGGGTTCGTGATCTCTGTTTGATCTCTGTCCAGGCTAGATCCGGGACGTGGTGTTGTTGGTAGAGCTAGGGTTTCGTAAACCATAATTTTTGGGGATTCTTCTCGAGTTCTCTGGTTGGTGTTCTTGGCTGTTCCAGAACAAGTTGGTGACCGTGATTCATCCGCTGCTATTATTCTCCTTTTTTCTTTATTTTGTATTTTATTCATTTGGTCTGTATAATTTAATGACTAATTTAATTGAGTTGAATAACAATTAAAATTAGTCGTTATATTTTGTTTTCCATAAGTTAACATAATGACATCACTTTATAATGAAAATACTTAATATCAACATTTAACACAAATGATGATAACTTTCTTTTTAATTTAATGCCAATACATGAATATTCGATATCGCATTGACATCATATCTATTTGGGACATATAACGAGTAAAATTTTCATTTGTGTCAAAAGTTGTGAAAACTCAATTTTCACCAAATTTCTAACATATTGCAAGTGCTTCAAAACAATAATGGCGCCGAATTGAATATGTTAGTTGTTATAAATCAACAACTCGATTGTTAGTTATTTATGTGTTTTTTAGCCCAATTTTTGAGTAAGAACACGTTTTTTCGATTGTTCATATTTTTGTAGAATTTCTTAAGGTTGCAAATTTACGTATATTTCTTTTTTAAAAGTTGAAGAATAGAATTCTAATGAGAAATCATTTACTAATAAGTTTATTTAGCTAGTTGTAAATTGATATTTGATATTATCTAATATACGTAGAGTTCCTAACTCCTTTGAAAGTTGAAGAACGTAATTCTTATGAGAAATCATATTCTAAAACGCTTATTTTCCTACTTGAAAATTGATATTATGTAAAATACGAGTAAAAAATGGGCTATGTTTTGTCACTACCACCATATGTTTTAACCAATAGGATTGTATTAATGCTACACACGAACCTCGTGGCTATGGTTCAATTTCAATAGATATCCAAGAAATTTTGCCACTTTGACAATTGATGGGTTCATTTTATGCGCCGTACGTACATGTTACGCAAGATAACTAGGAATATCCATGAATGTTGAGGATGACTGATATCTCGGTATTCCCATCTTAACATGCTTGATTCTTAGAATTTTTGGCAAGGCCATGATCATAGTATTAATTTAAACTCCAAACTGAAAGTGAGGATAGAAAGGATGAGTTTTTTAGAGACTTTAGAATTTTAGAGTTCCTTTAAAATAACTATTGGTATAAATAGGTCTCTAATTAACTATTGAATCCACGTGGTGGAACTTCCAAGAGAACCATATTACGTTGAGTACTAAAAATACGTTAAGTACTAAAAATTCGTCAAGTAATAAAAATTCCGGATACTCTATGATAGACAAACTTCTTTGTGTCCATGCGATTAATAATCTTACACATTCTTTTCCATGCAAACATAAAATCTCTATGGTATCTTAATTATTATATATTGCAAACAGAAAGTAACATGAAAAGGATGTTTTGACATATATGTGGTCCTTCAATATCCGTAGTGACTCTTTGGAATCTTGGATTATAATATTTGAACAACATTTTATAACTATTAGGGATGACAATTTCAGATACGACTTGCGACATTACACGAAAATAATCGGGTTTGAGTTGAAGTTAAATGGATTTGGATCATAAATGGGTCGACATGACTATCACGTTTAATTAATAGGCTTGGTTTGAGTTTGCTTTTCAAACCTATTTAGAACCCGCCAACCAGTTTAATACAACCAATAATAAAATTAAATATTATAGATTAATTTTTTGACTTACTAAATGTGTAATTAGCTTATATTTTCTTATAATTCCATATTATTATTTAATATGTATCTTTAAAATAGTATATATTTATTTTATATATACCTTGTGCATTTAAGTTATTCAAAATATAAAAAAGAGTTTTAGATATTTAGATTTTAATTTAAGATAAGTTGTAAACGGGTTGACACGAAAACCCGTTTATTAAACAAGTTGGGTTTTAGTGTATGAAATCGGCAACACGCCACCCCGCAACACAATAATCAACTATATTTTTAGATCGAGTTAGTTGAGATTTGAAGTTCTAAATAATTGTTAGTTAGAGATTTTTGTAATAATAGTAGTTTATAAGTATGAATTATAAAATTTTTAAGACGGTTAAATCTTTAAGGTAGTGTGAAGAAGGTAGAAAAAAAATTATAATATTAAATAAATAGAAAATTGAAAAAAGAATCATTTTATCAACTAACCTTAATTTGATAGAGGGTCGAAAAAGATAAAATTAACGAATTAAGGATAGAAAATGGATAAAAAAAAATGTTAAGGGACATAACTGGTGAAATAAGAGGTCTCAATGAAATAAAAGTTACAATTTACACATTTATATTTGTCGATAATGATAATGAATGTTGTTGTCTATTATTTGGCCTCTTAATTTCCTAATAGTTACCATTTGTCCGGTACATTGGTTATTGTTAAATAAAATCATTAGTTATGAAATAGCAATGCTATACATGTTTAAAAATTGTTTTAATTTAATATTAATATTAATAGGAATTATGCCTTCTAAAATTAAAGAGAACCTCGACAAATTTAGATGTGAAAAGCGTAAAAACTTAAAAAGACTCGAAGAGTTTATTAGGTCTCATAGCATAGCTTCCAAATACTTTTTTTAAAAAGAGGTACGAGTTTCATCTCATAATAGCCATTGAATGATGTATTAGAGGTAACCACGATTACGTAATAACGAGAATTTGATCATCTTTTGCTTTGAAGAATGGTATTAGAACTTCATGATTCATGTATTTATGTAAGATACCGTTATCTTGTTTACTGATATAATAATTATCTTTGTACTAAAACTTATACTAGTATACCTTTAATATATTGTATTAAAACTAAAAGGTAAGATGGAATTGTTTAATTATGGTAAGGCTATGGCAAAAACATGAAATGCCAAGACATGCAATATCAGGAATATAAGAGTGAAAAGAATTAACTAGATTTGATTAACCTATTGGTTTACCAAGATAACTCGGAACACATTTTACACATAGTACTAGATAAAGCTCCTAGATAGAGTCATCTTCTATCAACATTTGATAGTACTGTTAGATATATATAGCGGATGAGCTCAATGAAATTCTCTTCTTTACATGGGATTGTTAAACCTCCCATTGGGTGAGCATAGCCAAACTCCTCTTCAGACATGTCTAGCAACATGTGAAATGAAGGATGTTTTAGATATGCTAATGGAACTATAAATCTCTTCTTTGTGCTTTCACCGACATATACAGGAAAATAGCCTTTCGGTACATCCATGAGTGTTGATGATGAATGATATCTTAGCATTTCTATCTTAGCATGTTTGATTCTTAGAAATTTGGGCAAAGCCATAATGGTTGGAAGTTAACCTTAAAAATTGAACTTTGTGTGAGGGTAGGCCAAATATGTTCTTGAGAGACTTTGGAGGTTGAGAGTTCATTCAAACAACTATTGGTCAGTATAAGTAGGTCTCCAAGTAAGTATACAGTCCAAAACTCTGCAAGGAGGAACTTTCAAGGGAACCGTATTTCGTCAAGTACTAAAACCCGTCAAGTACTAAAGATTCTGGTTATTCCATCGTAGACAAACTTTTTTGTGGCGAGGTCGACAAGAATAATACACATTTTTGTCCATCCAAAATAAATTTGTTATTGTATCTCAGTTATGCTTGTGAACAAGGTACACTGAATATGATGTTTTGTCATATATGTCGTCTCTGGATATTCTTAGTGTAGTTTGAAATCTTATTATAATTTAAGTAGAACACATGATTATTAAATAGTAAATATCATAATTATATATATATAAATATATATATATATATATATATATATATGTGGAAAAATGAATACGTAAGACTACATTCAAAATTTATCAAAAAATATATCGTTTTGTTAAAATTTTGTCAATAACGCCATATATTATAACCAATAAGATGGGTATTAGTACTACACAAGAACCTCTTTGTTATGGTTCAAATTTTAATAAAATTTTAATAGATATCCATAAATATTTGCCACTTAGAAGAATTGATGGGTTTTATGCGTAACCAGTATTTTCTTTTTCTTTAGTTTCTTTGATAAAAGTGGGGAATGGCTTAATATTAGATAATAAGCCCAAACCCGATATGTGGGTTTGGGTCCATTAGGATTCCTGATTAGGGTTTTCATTGTAATCCTATATATATGTTTGATCATGACAATAAGAATCAAGCGGTTTTATCATTCTTCATGGTATCAGAGCGGGTTTGATTCCGTCTCTATTTTTCTTAAAACCCTAATCGGCGTAGGGATGAGCCGCCTAGCTTGACTAGGTTCCAAACCCTAACAAAAAAAAAAAAAAAAAAAAAAAAATCGGATTTGAAGTTTAGTCGATCACTGTTTTGGCCATAACTCCCAAACCGTTTGGAGTTAAATGACGAGGTCAGCGTCGTTGGCTTCGTAATTAAATTCCGAAGAATAGCATACCGGAATCGCAGCAGAAGTCCACCTGACGCACCGTCACGCTCCGATACAAGGTGTCGGGTTTAGATCTGAAAAAAAAGAATGTTTTGCTTATAATTTACAAACCGCTTGGAGTTAGCTGACGCCGTTAGCGACTGTGAATTCGTAATTAAATTCCAAAGAAAAGCAAACCGGAAAAAGCAACGAACGCAGCTTCGACCCGTCGCCATGCGTCACCGCAAGCAATGAGTCTTATTAGCAATTATCTATGTTTTATTTTATGTTTAATTTCGTAATAATAGTTTTTTGTCCAGTTCGAGCTTTCGCGATTTCGCCGCTCGAACTGCCGGGGAGTATTAGATAATAAGCCCAAACCCGATATGTGGGTTTGGGTCCATTAGGATTCCTGATTAGGGTTTCCATTGTAATTCTATATATATGTTTGATCATGACAATAAGAATCAGGGGGTTTATATTAGATAATAAGCCCAAACCCGATATGTGGGTTTGGGTCCATTAGGATTCCTGATTAGGGTTTCCATTGTAATCCTATATATATGTTTGATCATGACAATAAGAATCAGGGGGTTTCTATCATTCTTCATGGTATCAGAGCCAAAGCTCTAGATCCAAATCGTCAAGAAAATATATCCTCCGGTTGCCGGCTAAATGCGGTGATTCGGAGGGATCATGTTTTGTTTTTTTCTCTTTATCTTTTTATGTCAAATAAGTGGTTTCATACATATACCACACAAACCCTAGCCGTCACAATACACTCACAATATGTTGAATAGCCACCACATCAACTAAATCCACCTTTTTTGTCAATATTTCACGATTAGAGATAATGGTTGTCAACAACAAAAGTTAAACTGCCAAATTGCGGATCACTCCTAAAGGCAAAGCAAGCCATGACGTAAAATAGCGAACGTCATAAAAAAGGAGGAAACCGTCAAAGCAGTATTCAACTTTGTCGTCGAGTACAATACTATTTTCGTGTAAAACAACAACAAAGAAGAAAAGAACAAGAAGATGAAGCGGTTTTCAACACTTGTGCTAGTTTCTTCGTTCGGAAGCCTCCCGTTCAAACTACGGGGGAGTATTAGACAATAATATATTGGGTTATATTTATCTTTATTAAGTTGATTTAGTTTCCTAATAATATTAGGTATCTTGTTAATCAAGATTATGCTAGCCTATAAATATAGGTCATTGTAATCTCAATTGATATCAATATTATATTCCTCTTTGTTATTTTACACTTAATACATCATTTTCGCCTTATCTACATGTTTTGCAAGATAACTACTGTTATATCCGTAAAAAATTATTATTATAATGATATGACAAAGTAATAAGTTAGATAAAACTAGTCCTTAATTAGTAAAATAAATTAAATACAAGGTCTAAAGTGAAAAATGAGGAAATAACGTGGGCTAAGTCAGTATGTGAAGTTTGTAAGATATGGATTAAGAGTTTAATATCATTACGTATCGGTTAATTTATGTAAACGATTTAGACTAGTTTTATAGGGTTAAGTTTGTTTAACCGGAGCTTATGAGTAGGATTCCTATTAAATAAAACCCTAGAAGTAAAAGTTGTGCAGTTGAAGCAGAGGATAGTGGTTCGATATCGGTTCAGATTTGAGGTAATTCCCTAGATTAAAATTTCAGTTATAATAACATCTTATATATATTCAAATCTTATTTTGACTTCTTGGTTTTCTTAGTGGAGATATATTGGTTTAGCCTCATTAAAACTTAGCATAGATAACCTGTAGGCATTGAACATAATATCCATGTATAAGTCGGATTGAGTTGGGTAGTGTTCGAAAGATAAAACGTAAACAGTCATAACTTGATCTAAACGGTTTAACTAACTTAACTTGTTTTCTGTAGATTATAGTTGAGGGACTGGAAGTGCCAAGTTCTGGAAGTGTGGTGTCAAAGTTTGAACTGGAATGAAGAAATGAGGCTTGAAGGGTCTTTCTGTCTATTCTTCATAGTTGGAGGTTGCCTATGTAAATAAGGTATATAAATACACCTTATGTGGCCGTTTAGGGTTGATTCAGTCTTGGTTCACTCTCTCTCTAAAACTCACAGTCTTAGTTGTATTTTAGGGTTTCATATCGAAACCATAATTAGTCTGGTATTAGTATTGTGTTGGTGATAGTTGTAATTGGTGTAATTGATAGTCAGAGTTTGTTGTTGTTGATTTCTGATTAATATCATAAGTTTTTGGTGTTTCCTGATTGTTGAGGTTGAGATTATCATTTTCTACATGGTATCAGAACACATCGCTGCCCTAGATACGAGTTGATTGGGTTCACGGATCGATTTGGTTAGATCTAGGATCTAGGGTTTCTGGATCTTGATTTTTAGATTTAGGGCTTGGATCTTGGTGTTCTATTGGGTTCGTGATCTCTGTTTGATCTCTGTCCAGGCTAGATCCGGGACGCGGTGTTGTTGGTAGAGCTAGGGTTTGGTAAACCATAATTTTTGGTGATTCTTCTCGAGTTCTCTGGTTGGTGTTCTTGGCTGTTCCAGAACAAGTTGGTGACCGTGATTCATCCGCTGCTATTATTCTCCTTTTTTCTTTATTTTGTATTTTATTCATTTGGTCTGTATAATTTAATGACTAATTTAATTGAGTTGAATAACAATTAAAATTAGTCGTTATATTTTGTTTTCCATAAGTTAACATAATGACACCACTTTATAATGAAAATACTTAATATCAACATTTAACACAAATGATGATAACTTTCTTTTTAATTTAATGCCAATACATGAATATTCGATATCGCATTGACATCATATCTATTTGGGACATATAACGAGTAAAATTTTCATTTGTGTCAAAAGTTGTGAAAACTCAATTTTCACCAAATTTCTAACATATTGCAAGTGCTTCAAAACAATAATGGCGCCGAATTGAATATGTTAGTTGTTATAAATCAACAACTCGATTGTTAGTTATTTATGTGTTTTTTAGCCCAATTTTTGAGTAAGAACACGTTTTTTCGATTGTTTATATTTTTGTAGAATTTCTTAAGGTTGCAAATTTACGTATATTTCTTTTTTAAAAGTTGAAGAATAGAATTCTAATGAGAAATCATTTACTAATAAGTTTATTTAGCTAGTTGTAAATTGATATTTGATATTATCTAATATACGTAGAGTTCCTAACTCCTTTGAAAGTTGAAGAACGTAATTCTTATGAGAAATCATATTCTAAAACGCTTATTTTCCTACTTGAAAATTGATATTATGTAAAATACGAGTAAAAAATGGGCTATGTTTTGTCACTACCACCATATGTTTTAACCAATAGGATTGTATTAATGCTACACACGAACCTCGTGGCTATGGTTCAATTTCAATAGATATCCATGAAATTTTGCCACTTTGACAATTGATGGGTTCATTTTATGCGCCGTACGTACATGTTACGCAAGATAACTAGGAATATACATTGCACACACTAAGAGATATGATACAACTTCTAGCTGATAATGTCAAGGCAAAGAAAATCATCCTCTATTAACATTTGATTGCAATGTTAGATATACTTCATGGGTGAGCTCAATAAATGTCTCTTCTTTGCATGGGATTGTTAAACCTCCCATGGGATGAGCATAACCAAACTCCTCTTCCGATAGGTTTAGCAACCTGTGAAATGAAGGATGTTCTAGATAAGCTAACGGGACAAGAAATCTCTTCTTTGTGCTTTCACCAACATATACAGATAAATAGCCTTTGGGTATATCCATGAATGTTGAGGATGACTAATATCTTGGTATTCCCATCTTAACATGTTGATTCTTAGAATTTTTGGCAAGGCCATGATCATAGTATTAATTTAAACTCCAAACTGAAAGTGAGGATAGAAAGGATGAGTTTTTTAGAGACTTTAGAATTTTAGAGTTCCTTTAAAATAACTATTGGTATAAATAGGTCTCTAATTAACTATTGAATCCACATGGTGGAACTTCCAAGAGAACAACATTACGTTGAGTACTAAAAATACGTTAAGTACTAAAAATTCGTCAAGTAATAAAAATTCCGGATACTCTATGATAGACAAACTTCTTTGTGTCCATGCGATTAAGAATCTTACACATTCTTTTCCATGCAAACATAAAATCTCTATGGTATCTTAATTATTATATATTGCAAACAGAAAGTAACATGAAAAGGATGTTTTGACATATATGTGGTCCTTGAATATCCGTAGTGACTCTTTGGAATCTTGGATTATAATATTTGAACAACATTTTATAACTATTAGGGATGACAATTTCAGATACGACTTGTGACATTACACGAAAATAATCGGGTTTGAGTTGAAGTTATATGGATTTGGATCATAAATGGGTCGACATGACTATCACGTTTAATTAATAGGCTTGGTTTGAGTTTGCTTTTCAAACCTATTTAGAACCCGCCAACCAGTTTAATACAACCAATAATAAAATTAAATATTATAGATTAATTTTTTGACTTACTAAATGTGTAATTAGCTTATATTTTCTTATAATTCCATATTATTATTTAATTTGTATCTTTAAAATAGTATATATTTATTTTATATATACCTTGTGCATTTAAGTTATTCAAAATATAAAAAAGAGTTTTAGATATTTAGATTTTAATTTAAGATAAGTTGTAAACGGGTTGACACGAAAACCCGTTTATTAAACAAGTTGGGTTTTAGTGTATGAAACCGGCAACACGCCACCCCGCAACACAATAATCAACTATATTTTTAGATCGAGTTAGTTGAGATTTGAAGTTCTAAATAATTGTTAGTTAGAGATTTTTGTAAAAATAGTAGTTTATAAGTATGAATTATAAAATTTTTAAGACGGTTAAATCTTTAAGGTAGTGTGAAGAAGGTAGAAAAAAAATTATAATATTAAATAAATAGAAAATTGAAAAAAGAATCATTTTTTCAACTAACCTTAATTTGATAGAGGGTCGAAAAAAATAAAATTAACGAATCAAGGACAGAAAATGGATAAAAAAAAATGTTAAGAGACATAACTGGTGAAATAAGAAGTCTCAATGAAACAAAAGTTACAATTTACACATTTATATTTGTTGATAATGATAATGAATGTTGTTGTCTATTATTTGGCCTCTTAATTTCCTAATAGTTACCATTTGTCCGGTACATTGGTTATTGTTAAATAAAATCATTAGTTATGAAATAGCAATGCTATACATGTTTAAAAATTGTTTTAATTTAATATTAATATTAATAGGAATTATGCCTTCTAAAATTAAAGAGAACCTCGACAAATCTAGATGTGAAAAGCGTAAAAACTTAAAAAGACTCGAAGAGTTTATTAGGTCTCATAGCATAGCTTCCAAATAATTTTTTTAAAAAAGAGGTACGAGTTTCATCTCATAATAGCCATTGAATGATATATTAGAGGTAACCACGATTACGTAATAACGATAATTTGATCATCTTTTGCTTTGAAGAATGGTATTAGAACTTCATGATTCATGTATTTATGTAAGATACCGTTATCTTGTTTACTGATATAATAATTATCTTTGTACTAAAACTTATACTCGTATACCTATAATATATTGTATTAAAACTAAAAGGTAAGATGGAATTGTTTAATTATGGTAAGGCTATGGCAAAAACATGAAATGCCAAGACATGCAATATCAGGAATATAAGAGTGAAAAGAATTAACTAGATTTGATTAACCTATTGGTTTACCAAGATAACTCGGAACACATTTTACACATAGTACTAAATAAAGCTCCTAGATAGAGTCATCTTCTATCAACATTTGATAGTACTGTTAGATATATATATAGCGGATGAGCTCAATGAAATTCTCTTCTTTACATGGGATTGTTAAACCTCCCATTGGGTGATCATAGCCAAACTCCTCTTCAGACATGTCTAGCAACATGTGAAATGAAGGATGTTTTAGATATGCTAATGGAACTATAAATCTCTTCTTTGTGCTTTCACCGACATATACAGGAAAATAGCCTTTCGGTACATCCATGAGTGTTGATGATGAATGATATCTTAGCATTTCTATCTTACCATGTTTGATTCTTAGAAATTTGGGCAAGGCCATATGGTTGGAAGTTAACCTTAAAAATTGAACTCTGTGTGAGGGCAGGCCAAATATGTTCTTGAGAGACTTTGGAGGTTGAGAGTTCATTCAAACAACTATTGGTCAGTATAAGTAGGTCTCCAAGTAAGTATACAGTCCAAAACTCTGCAAGGAGGAACTTTCAAGGGAACCGTATTTCGTCAAGTACTAAAACCCGTCAAGTACTAAAGATTCTGGTTATTCCATCGTAGACAAACTTTTTTGTGGCGAGGTCGACAAGAATAATACACATTTTTGTCCATCCAAAATAAATTTGTTATTGTATCACAGTTATGCTTGTGAACAAGGTATAGTGAATATGATGTTTTGTCATATATGTGGTCTCTGGATATTCTTAGTGTAGTTTGAAATCTTATTATAATTTAAGTAGAACACATGATTATTAAATAGTAAATATCATAATTATATATATATATATGGAAAAATGAATACCTAAGACTATATTCAAAATTAATCAAAAAATGTGTCGTTTTGTTAAAGTTTTGTCAATAACGCCATATATTATAACCAATAAGATGTGTATTAGTACTACACAAGAACCTCTTTGTTATGGTTCAAATTTCAATAGATATCCATAAATATTTGCCACTTAGAAGAATTGATGGGTTTTATGCGTAACCAGTATTTTCTTTTTCTTTAGTTTCTTTGATAAAAGTGGGGAATGGCTTAATACATCATTTTCGCCTTATCTACATGTTTTGCAAGATAACTATTGTTATATCCGTAAATAATTATTATTATAATGATATGACAAAGTAATAAGTTAGATAAAACTAGTCCTTAATTAGTAAAATAAATTAAATACAAGGTCTAAAGTGAAAAATGAGGAAATAACGTGGGCTAAGTCAGTATGTGAAGTTTGTAAGATATGGATTAAGAGTTTAATATCATTACGTATCGGTTAATTTATGTAAACGATTTAGACTAGTTTTATAGGGTTAAGTTTGTTTAACCGGAGCTTCTGAGTAGGATTCCTATTAAATAAAACCCTAGAAGTAAAAGTTGTGCAGTTGAAGCACAGGATAGTGGTTCGATATCGGTTCAGATTTGAGGTAATTCCCTAGATTAAAATTTCAGTTATAATAACATCTTATATATATTCGAATCTTATTTTGAGTTCTACGTTTACTTAGTGGAAAGAGATTGGTTTAACCTCATTAAAACTTAACATAGATAACCTGTAGGCATTGAACATAATATCCATGCATAAGTCGGATTGAGTTGGGTAGTGTTCGAAAGATAAAACGTAAACAGTCTTAACTTGATCTAAACGCTTTAACTAACTTAACTTATTTTGTGCAGATTACAACTGGCAATGAAGAAATGAGGCTTAAAGAGTCTCTCTGTCTATTCTTCATTGTTGGAGGTTGCCTATGTTAATAAGGTGTATAAATACACCTTATGTGGCC
The DNA here is from genome assembly GCA_910822075.1 of Senecio squalidus. NCBI lineage: Eukaryota > Viridiplantae > Streptophyta > Magnoliopsida > Asterales > Asteraceae > Senecio > Senecio squalidus. The sequence continues at coordinate 44,688,980 of CAJVGC010000432.1, forward strand.
GTTTAGGGTTGATTCAGTCTTGGTTCACACTCTCTCTCAAACTCGCAGTCTTAGTTGTATTTTAGGGTTTCATATCGAAACCCTAATTAGTCTGGTATTAGGATTGTGTTGGTGATAGTTGTAATCGGTGTAATTGATAGTCTGAGTTTGTTATTGTTGATTTCTGATTAATATCATAAGTTTTTGGTGTTTCCTGGTTGTTGAGGTTGAGATTATCATTTTTTACATGGTATCAGAGCACATCGCTGCCCTGGATACGACTTGATTGGGTTCACGGATCGATTTGGTTAGATCTAGGATCCAGAGTTTTGATTTCTAGGGTTTTGATTTCTTGATCTTTTAGATCTAGGGTTTCTAGATCTTGATTTTTAGATTTAGGGCTTGGATCTTGGTGTTCTATTGGGTTCGTGATCTCTGTTTGATCTCTATTCAGGCTAGATCCGGGACGTGGTGTTGTTGGTAGAGCTGGGGTTTGGTAAACTATAATTTTTGGGGATTCTTCTCGAGTTCGCTGGTTGGTATTCTTGGCTGTTTCAGAACAAGTAGGTGATCGTGATTCTTTTCTTCCGTTGCTGTTATTCTCCTTTTTTCTTTATTTTGTATTTTATTCATTTGGTTTGTATAATTTAATGACTAATTTAATTGAGTTGAATAACCATTAAAATTAGTCGTTATATTTTGTTTTCCATTAAGTTAACATAATGACACCACTTGATAATGAAAATACTTAATATCAACATTTAACACAAATGATGATAACTTTCTTTTTAACTTAATGACAATACATAAATAATCGATATCGCATTGACATCATATCTATTTGGGACATATAACGAGTAAAATTTTCATTTGTGTCCAAAGTTGTGAAAACTCAATTTTCACCAAATTTCCAACATATTGTAAGTGCTTCAAAACAATAATGGCACCGAATATGTTAGTTGTTATAAATCAAAAACTCGATTGTTAGTTATTTATGTGTTTTTTAGCCCAATTTTTTTTAGTAAGAACACGTTTTTTCGATTGTTCATATTTTTGTTAAATTTCTCAAGGTTGCAAATTTACTTATTTTTCTTTTTTAAAAGTTGAACAATAGAATTCTAATGAGAAATCATTTACTAATAAGTTTATTTAGCTAGTTGTAAATTGATCATATTTGATATTATCTAATATACGTAGAGTTCGTAACTCCTTTGAAAGTTGAAGAACGTAATTCTCATGAGAAATCATTTTCTAAAACGCTTATGAACCTAGATGAAAATAGATATTATGTAAAATACGAGTAAAAAATGGGCTATGTTTTGTCACTAACGCCATGTGTTTAACCAATAGGATTGTATTAATCCTACACACGAACCTCGTGGCTATGGTTCAATTTCAATAGATATCCATGAAATTTTACCACTTAGGGCAATTGATGGGTTCATTTTATGTGCCGTACGTACATGTTACGCAAGATAACTAGGAATATACATTACACACACTACGAGATATGATACAGCTTCTAGCTAGTAATGTCAAGGCAAAGAAAATCATCTTCTATTAACATTTGATTGCAATGTTAGATATACTTCATGGGTGAGCTCAATAAATGTCTCTTCTTTGCATGGGATTGTTAAACGTCCCATGGGATGAGCATAACCAAACTCCTCTTCCGATAGGTTTAGCAACCTGTGAAATGAAGGATGTTCTAGATAAGTTAACGGGACAAGAAATCTCTTCTTTGTGCTTTCACCAACATATACAGATAAATAGCCTTTGGGTATATCCATGAATGTTGAGGATGACTGATATCTCGGTATTCCCATCTTAGCATGCTTGATTCTTGGAATTTTTGGCAAGGCCATGATCATAGTATTAATTTAAACTCCAAACTGAAAGTGAGGATAGAAAGGATGAGTTTTTTGGAGACTTTAGAATTTTAGAGTTCCTTGTGCATTTAAGTTTTTTTGGAGACTTTAAAATCGTATATATTTATTTTATATATACCATGTGCATTTAAGTTTTTCAAAATATAAATAAGAGTTTTTAATATTTAGATTTTAATTTAAGATGAGTTGGAAACGGGTTGACACGAAAAACCCGTTTATTAAACAAGTTGGGTTTGGGTACAACTTCGCGACACAATTAACTAAATAGGTTGGGTTGGGTTTTAGTGTATGAAACCGTCAACACGCCACCCCGCGAGACAATTATCAGCTGTATTTTTAGATCGAGTTATTTGAGATTTGAAGTTCTAAATAATTATTAGTTAGAGATTTTTTTTAATAATAGTAGTTTGTAGGAATGAATTATAAAAGTTCCAAGACGGTTAAATCTTTAAGGTAGTGTGAAGAAGAAGGTAGAAGAAAAATTATAATATTAAATAAATAGAAAATTAGGAAAAAAAATCTTTTTTTTCAACTAACCTTAACTTGATGGATGGTAAAAAAAAAAATGAAAATAACCAATTAAGAACAAAAAACAGATTTTTCTTTTATAAGGGACATAATTGATGAAATAAGAGGTCTCAATTAAACAAAAGTTACAATTTACTCATTTATATTTGTTTATAATGATAATGCATGTTGTTGTCTATTATTTTGCCTCTTAATTCCTTAATAGTTACCATTTATCCGGTACATTAGTTATTGTTAAATAAAATCATTATACATGTTTATAAATTGTTTTAATTTAATAATAATATTAAACGAAATTATGCCTTCTAAAATTAAGGAGAACCTCGACAAATCTAGATGTGAAAAGCGTAAAAACTTAAAACGACTCGAAGAGTTCATTAGGTCTCGTAGCATAGCTTCCAAATACTTTGTTTAAAAAGAGGTACGGGTTTCATCTCATAATAGCTATTGAATGATATATTTGAGGTAACCACGATTACGTAATAACGAGAATTTGATCATCTTTTGCTTTGAAGAATGGTATTAGAACTTCATGATTCATGTATTTATGTAAGCTGCCGTTAACTTGTTTACTGATATAATAATTATCTTTGTACTAAAACTTATACTTGTATACCTATAATATAATGTATTAAAATTAAAAGGTAAGATGGAATTGTTTAATTATGGTAAGGCTATGGCAAAAACGTGAAATGCCAACACATGCAATATCAGGAATATAAGTGTGAAAAGAATTAACTAGATTTGATTAACCTACTGGTTTACCAAGATAACTCGGAACACACATTACAAACAGTACGAGATATATATAGCGTATGAGCTCAATGAAATTCTCTTCTTTACATGGGATTGCTAATAGAACTATAAATCACTTCTTTGTGCTCTCACCGACATATACAGGAAAATAGCCTTTCAGTACATCCATGAGTGTTGATGATGAATGATATCTTAGCATTTCTATCTTAGCATGTTTGATTCCTAGAAATTTGGGCAAGGCCATAATTGTTTGAAGTTAACCTTAAAAATTAAACTCTGTGTGAGGGCAGGCCAAATATGTTCTTGAGAGACTTTGGAGGTTGAGAGTTCATTCAAACAACTATTGGTAAGTATAAGTAAGTCTCCAAGTAAGTATACAGTCCAAAACTCTGCCAGGAGGAACTTTCAAGGGAACCGTATTTCGTCAAGTACTAAAATACGTCAAGTACTTAAGATTCTGGTTATTCCATCGTAGACAAACTTTTTTGTGGCGAGGTCGACAAGAATAATACACATTAAAACTTAATATAGATAACCTGTAGGCATTGAACATAATATCCATGCATAAATCGGATTGAGTCGGGTAGTGTTCGAAAGATAAAACGTAAACAGTCTTAACTTGATCTATACGGTTTAAATAACTTAACTTGTTTTGTGCAGATTAAAGTTGAGGGACTAGAAGTGCCAAGTTCTGGAAGTGTGCTATCAAAGTCTGAACTGGGAATGAAGAAATGAGGCTTAAAGGGTCTCTCTGTCTATTCTTCATAGTTGGAGGTTGCCTATGTAAATAAGGTTTATAAATACACCTTATGTGGCCGTTTAGGGTTGATTCAGTCTTGGTTCACTCTCTCTCCAAAACTCACATTCTTAGTTGTATTTTAGGGTTTCATATCGAAACCCTAATTAGTCTGGTATTAATATTGTGTTAGAGATAGTTGGAATTAGTGTAATCGATAGTCTGAGTTTGTTGTTGTTGATTTCTGATTAATATCATAAGTTTTTGGTGTTTTCTGATTGTTTGAGGTTGAGATTATCATTTTCTACATGGTATCAGAGCACATCGGTGCCCTGGTTCGAGTTGATTGGGTTCACGGATCGATTTGTTTAGATCTAGGATCTAGGGTTTTGATTTCTAGGGTTTCTGGATCTTGATCTTTTAGATCTAGGGTTTTTAGATCTTGATTTTTAGATTTAAGGCTTGGATCTTGGTGTTCTAGTGGGTTCGTGATCTCGGTTTGATCTCTGTTCAAGCTAGATCTACGACGTGGTGTTTTTGGTAGAGCTAGGGTTGCGTAAACCCTATTTTTGGGGGATTTTTCTCGAGTTCTCTGATTGGTGTTCTTGGCTGTTGCAGAACAAGTTGGTGATCGTGATTCTTCCGCTGCTGTTATTCTCATTTTTTCTTTATTTTTTATTTTATTGTTTGGTATGTATAATTTTTCCTTTTCTTTTGTATTTTTTGTTTTGTTTGTTACTTGTGCTGCTGGGCTCCCACTGCAAGTCCTTCTCACTCCTCTTTTTATTCTGTTTTTGTGGTGCCAGATGTTTGTGCCTGGTAATTTTTTTGGTTGTGTTGTTGTTCTTGGTGCCATCGCTCTTTGCCTGGTTTTGTTGTTGGTTGGTTGTGCTTGTTGATTTGCATTCTGTATTAACTGTTTGTTGGTAGAAGAGAGATCTTTGTGTTGATTCCCTGCTTAGTAGGCCTCTGAACCGAACAATATATGGTGCAATACACACTTTGATCTTTAGGGTGTATTTCATTTGATTTTGTGGTTGGTTATTCTTTTCTTTCTTGTATTTGTTTTTCTTGGTTGAATGAGTGCCTCTGATAAACCTGCTACTAGTGGTAGTGCCAAAATGACTCAGGTTAATAATCTTGACTTTAGTGATCCTCTGTTTTTGCATCCTAGTGATACTAACACCACTTCTCTCATTAACTTTAAGCTAAAAGGAACCGGAAATTATAATGTGTGGAGTTGTGCTATGTTACTTGCTTTGCAGACTAAAAATAAAATTGGTTTTATTGATGGTAGTCTTGAAAAAGATACTTCTGATGATGTCTTGAGTAGGCAGTATGATAGGTGTAACTCTGTTGTGCTTGCTTGGATTTTGAGTTCTATATCTGATGAGTTATATGAGGGTCACGTTTTTTCTACTTCTGCTTTTGTTGTGTGGAATGAGCTAAAAGAAACTTAAGATAAAGTAGATGGTTCCCTCACATTTAATTTTCATCATAAGATCAATAGCTTAACTCAAAGTGGTAGTTATGTATCTGACTATTATCATAAACTGAACTCTCCGTGGAAACAATTTGATTCTTTGGTTAAACTGCTTGTGTGTTCTTGTGCTGGTGCAAAATAGTTCTGTGATCATAATAACTTGATTAAGTTAATTCAGTTTTTGATGGGCATGGATGAAACCTACTATACTATTAGAAGCAATATTTTGACCACTGACCCTCTTCCATCTATCAAGACTGCTTTTGCTATTGTTTCTAGGGAAGAATCTCACAGAGGTTCTTCTCGATCCTCTTCTTCAAACAAGGTTCATAACACTGCTTTTATGGCTAAAACTTTTGAACCTAATAAAAGTTCTAATAATAATAACTTTAATAAAAAGTTTGAGAAGAGAGGTCCTAATCTAAACTTAACATGTACAAAATGTGGGATGATTAGGCATACACTTGAGAGGTGTTATGAGATAATAGGTTATCCTCCAGGTGGGATAAAGGGCTTTAAAAGCAAGTTTAATAACAATAATGTTTTAGTTGACAATGTGGTTTCTAGTGGTTCTATGTCTTTACTAGTGATCAAATGGATAGAATCTGGAAATTGATTGGTGATAAGTCAGTCCGGGGGGGGGGGGGGGGGGGGGGTGTTCACGCCAATACGGCATGTATTATATTTTGAAAACAATAATGTGTTTTTCAATACAAATTTTCGTATTTTTTTGTTCCAATTCTTCTGTTAATTCTGTCAAGTTCCACAATGGATGGATTCTAGAGTCAGGGGCAAATCAACATATGACATTATCAGATGAGTTTCTTGATAATGTTGTAAACATTTCTCGTTTAAACCTGAAAGTAGGTCATCCAAATGGAACTGAAGTTAGAATTGTAAAAATTGGAAACTTAAAAATTAATGCCAATATTGTTGTATATGATGTTCTTGTTGTTCCTGAGTATAATGGGAATTTGCTATCTGTGTTTAAGCTTGCTAGAGATAGCAAACTTTCCACTGTTTTAAATGAATATAATTGTCTTAGTCAGGATTTAACTCTAAAGAATACCCTGGGGACTGGTAGTGTTTCTGATGGTTTATATTACTTTAATGTGACTAGTGAAGGTAATTGTGCTGTCAATTATGTGCTTAATTGTTGTATGTCATTTGATTTGTGGCATAATAGACTTGCTCGTCTTTCTGACCAGGTTTTACATGTTTTAAAAAATTCTTTAAATGTTGTTGATATTTTTCATAAGGCCAAACAAACCAGACAACACTTTCCACTGAGTGATCACAAGTCAGGTCACTTGGGTGAATTGGTTCATCTAGATTTGTGGGGTCCTTATAAAGTAATAAGTAAGAAAGGATTCAGGTACTTCCTAACAGTTGTTGATGATTTCTCTAGAGTTGTGTGGTTGTATATGCTTAAAACTAAGGATGAGGTGGTTCACTACATCCTTGACTTTTATAATTTGATTAGAAATCAATTCTCTAAAACTGTTAAAGTCTTTAGAAGTGACAATGGCACATAATTTGTTAACAATAGATTGGATGAGTTTTGTAAACAAAACGGTATCATTCATCAAACAAGTTGTGCATATACTCCACAACAAATTGGCATAGCTGAGAGGAAACATAGACATCTTTTAAATTTATCCAGATCCCTTATGTTTCGGGGGCATTCCTCTTAATATGTGGCCTGACTGTGTGCTAGCTGCTACATATCTCATTAACAGGACTCCCTCTTCTGTGCTAAATGGTAAATCTCCCTATGAGTGTGTTTATGGTCATAAACCTAACCTTTCCCACCTTAGGAGTTTTGGATGTCTTGCTAATGCTACCGTGTTAAACAATTCTGATAAGTTTAGTAGTATGTCTCTTAAACGTGTTTCGATTGGCTATTCTAGTTCTAAGAAAGGCTATAAACTGGTTAATCTTGATCAGAAGTGTACTGTTTTCTAGGGATGTAAAGTTCTATGAAAATGTGTTTCCATTCAAAACCACTAATGATGATCATCTTATTTTACAAACTGAGACCACTACTACAAATACCTTAAACGTTTTTGATAGCATGTATAACCAAACTCCTAAAAGTCCCAATGATGAAGGGATGGGTACTGAGAGTGATGGTAGTGGCATTGATTCTGTTTCTCATGATAGTTCCAAAGCTACAACTCATGTACATGGAACTGTTGTAGAAGAGAATACCACTGCAACACAGTTTGTTGGAACTACAGTTATCCCTGAGGGCAACCTGTTTCAAGACATTGATGATTCTGTAATAAATGAAAATATTAATGCTAGAAAGTCCTCTAGGAAAACAAATGTTCCTAGGAAATGGGATGATTATGTCTTAGAGGGAAAACACAAGTATGGAGTAGATAAAGTGGTTAGTTACTCTTGGCTTAAAAAGAATATTGCATGTGTTATGTCTAATCTGAGTAAAAGTGTTGAGCCTAAATCCTTTAAACAAGCTTGTGTTGATCCTAATTGGATTAATGCTATGAGTACTGAAACGGAGGCTCTCCTTAGAAATGATACTTGGGATAATACTGAAAAACCTGTGAACGAATATATAGTTGACTGTAGGTGGTTGTTCAACTTTAAGTATAAAGCATCTCGTGAAATACAGAGGTATAAAGCCAGATTAGTTACTAAAGGTTATATTCAAAAATATGGTATTGATTATGAAAATACTTTCTCTCCTGCTGTCAAAATGGTTACTGTTAGATGTCTTATAACTCTGGTTGTGTGCAATGACTGCTCTATGTTTCAATTGGATGTTAATAATTCTTTCTTGTATGGTGAGCTTCATGAGGATGTTTATATGACTTTACCTGAAGGTTTCTTTGATAAAACTGATGATAGAGTATGAAAACTTAAGAAATCCTTATATGGCTTAAAGCAAGCTCCTAGAAAATGGAATGAAAAACTAACTGCAAGTTTACTTGAGTATGGATTTGTTCAAAGCAAGTCTGATTATTCTTTCTATGTGTTGACTAAAGATAAAGTGCATATTATGTTCTTGGTGTATGTTGATGATATCATCATTACGGGTAACTCAAATGATGAAATTGTTGTTGTTAAACAGTTTCTTAACTCTAAATTCATGATTAAGGACTTAGGTACCTTAAAGTACTTTCTTTGTATTGAGTTATTTGAAACTGTGTAACACTTGTATTAAAACACACCAAAAAAAAATTTATATTTTTTTATACATATATAGGTTTCTACAACATTAACAGTTTACTACATCCTTTACATAACTTAACGGAATTAAAATTTTTTGTTTTACTTTATCCAAAAGAACATTTTAAACATCTTAAGCGGAAGCTCGTTACAAAAGTTTTAGTTTCATAACAAGGTCCCCATACCTTCTTTAAATGCTTGCCTTGCAATTTAGAGATCCTTTTTACCTACAAACATAAAATCAACAAATACATTAGAGTTAAGCTAGTGAGTACACTTAGTCATATATTAAGAAATCTCCAAGACTATTTAAAGTCTTATCAATCTCTCCTTCCAACTATATAAAGTTGGTTCTAACTTCTCTCCGACTATTAAAAGTCGATTATATACCCTCGTTGTATATACATATTTAATTCTACTTCTTCCCGACTAATGAAAGTCGATTCTACTTCTTTCCGACATATAAATGTCTTCTCTATTCATCTCTATCTTAATAATGGTTTGGGATATCATTCCCATACTTAAATTACTTTAAAAATCACTAAAAACTTGGCTAGGTACTAACTGTTCCGCATCTAAGAACAACTGCTCCTCATCTAAGCAAGCTGAAAATCAACCATGGCCACAAGGTGCCAGATGCGGCGCACCATGGCTTAGGTGTGGCGCGTCTAGGCCAGTGGCATGGCTGATTTTCGTTTTTAATGTTTTCCTGCACTTATACGTTAGTTTACGGCACTTCTAGTTCCTATTTCCGTTAACAACTTAATTATTTTTTGAGATAGTATGCTTGTCAAACCTCTAAGGTGTTAATACACAATTATAAACATATAAAAATATGAAAATGAACTTCGTATACTCACCTTGATGTTGAAATACGTTCACTACCCTTTCGTTTCCTTCCCCTTTCATTTATGCTTCAAATCTGAATTTATACAACCAACACAACTACGTCTCTTAATAACAACATGAAAACATATTTAAAACTTCATTATACATCTTTCTAAACTAAAAATTCTTAATCTTAACTTGATTAACAACTTCTACCCATATTGCTACTTTTTGGGTCTTTTGACCCGTTAAGCATTTTAATACACATAAAAGCTTTTCAAACTATTATCTACATTATACTCATAATAAAACACATTGCATAAAATTGCTATTTCTTCTCATTAACCAATTTCTACCCATTTGCCACTCTTTGGGTCTTTTGACCCGTTAGACAACACAAATGGAAAAATCACAATATCATTACTCCATCTCATTCATGAACTAAAACATATGATTCTAACATCAAATTAACATATAACAAAAGCTCAATTTAACAATTTTCTTCAATTCTCATGATTATCCCCAAATAATCAAAAACCTAATTTTATCCAATTAAGAAATTCTACTTTTCAATTAGACATCTAAATAAGGTTATAACATATAATACAAACTCAAATTCACCAAATAATATCAAGTGTATAAACTTACCTTCTTTTCTCCAAATAACTCTTAAGCTAGGTTTTCTTTATATGTTACTCTTAGCCTTTAGGAATTTTCACCACAATTAACTTTAATATGGGTAATTTTACAATTTCCTTGATTGCTCTCAAGAACACACACACAAAACACACTAAAAATTCTGCACTTGACACCTCATGATCCTAATCATACCCAAATTTCGAAATTACTCTTTAGTCCCTCAACTTTCCAAATCTTGCTTAATTTACATAATTACTAACATAGTTAACAATTTAAATCCTTTCTAACCAAAGTTAACTATTTTTCTTACCATTCTAGTCCTTTATATCTAAAACTTCTAAAATAAACATAAATATAAAACATATTTATAATAAACAAATAAACACTTACGAATTATTCTAAATTCCGAGAATCCTGGATGTTACAAACTGATAATGGTGCTTGTTTGTCTCAAAGGAAATATTGTCTTGAGCTACTTGATGAGTTTCGATTATTGGGTTGCAAACGTGTCAGTACTCCTCTTGATGCTAATATTTCTGTGTTATTTGATAAAGTTGAACACGAAACTAGTGAACCTTTGACTAATATATGTGTTTACCAGAAACTTTAGTTTCTTGGAAAACTGATATATCTTACCCTTACTAGACCTGATATTAGTTTTGCTGTGAAAAGTGTGTCCTAATTTATGCATGCTCCTTTTGAGTTACACTTTAATCTGGCTCTAAATGTGTTAAGATATCTCAAATATGCTCTTGGTCAAGGAATTCAAGTGTGTAAATCTGATAATATGAAACTGTCTGTGTATGTTGAATCTGATTGGGGAAGGTGTGTTTATCTTGGTAATTCCCTTGTTTCATGGAAAAGTAAAAAGCAACCTACAATGTTTAGATCTTCTGCTGAAGTAGAATATAGAGCTATGGCTTCTGCTACTTGTGAAACACTTTGGTTGCTCAATTTTGCATGATATGAAAGTGACTGATCTTACTCCTGTCAATTTTTATTGTGATAACAAGGCTGCCATGATGATTGCTAATAACCCAGTTTTTAATGAGAGAACAAAACATTTTGACATTGATTTACATGTGGTAAGAGAAAGAGTTTGTTCCGGTGTTCTTAAACTTCTGAAAATAGATACTGTAAAACAACTTGTAGATATTAAGTATTCCGCCAAATCAACATAAGTATTTGTGTTCTTAATTGGGTTTGTTCAATGCATTTCAAGTTAGGACTGAGGGGGAATGTTCGAAAAATAAAACGTAAACAGTTCTAACCTGATCTAAACTAATTAACTAACTTAACTTGTTTTGTGCAGATTATAGTTGATGGACTAGAAGTGCCAAGTTCTGGAAGTGTGGTGTCAAAGTTAGAACTGGAAATGAAGAAATGAGGCTTGAAGGGTATGTCTGTCTATTCTTCATAGTTAGAGGTTGCCTATGTAAATAAAGTGTATAAATACACCTTATGTGGCCATTTAGAGTCTCTCTCTAAAACTTACCGTCTTGGTTGTATTTTAGGGTTTCATATCGAAACCTTAATTAGTCTAGTATTGTGTTAGTGATAGTTGTAATCGGTGTAATCGATAGTTTGAGAGTTTGTTGTTGTTGATTTCTAATTAATATCATAAGTTTTTGGTGTTCTCTGATTGTGTGAGGTTGAGTACAAGTAGCAAGAGTCTTTTTACTAAATCTATAAACTTAGAGTTTTAATATAATGAACTGGGCAAACATACTTGCTTGTGCATGTAAAGAAAGGGACCACGACTTTACTTAAATCAACAATTTGGATTTAAGGAGTCACTGAGGTGGGCAATCACCAAAACAGGTTATTAGTATTTTGGAACTTTAGTTATGTCATTAAAAGAAATAAGCAAACGAGTAGGCCATGGACTTAAACCAAAACAACAACAATTTGATAGTTAGTTATGACGTCTGAGTATATTCTTTTTTTTTGAACGTTCGGTTTGGTCAGAGCCTGTTCAACCCTTAATACGGGCAGGATGCCATCACGGTGGTTCACAGGGAAAACCCCCACCATTTGGGGTAAAACTTGTGCCCCCTTGGGTTTGAACCTGGGTTCCAACCTTCATCGGGAGACTGGGAATGTCACTGGTAGTTGCCGGGGTTCGAACACAGAACCTCCCAAATGGAAGGTCTGTGTCTTACCAACCAAGCAAGGCTACAAGGACGTCTGAGTATATTCTATGTTTGTGCAGAGATAATAATGGATGTGTATATTATATAGATTGTGCGGAAAGAAAGTAGGTGCGGTTTACGTAGGCTTTAAGTTGGTTAAGGTACGGATTCCTGTCTTTATTAAAATATGTTTCGTTGCTTTACTAGTACGGATTCTAGTCTATGACACCCGCATATTTTCAGTTTGTACATATGTAGTACATTTTATATATACATGTTGCATATATGCCCATTAATTATTTATTTCAATTTATGACTTTCATTCGTAGATTTAAGTTTTTACCCGCGCTTTGTTGGAAACCAGCTATCCCATACACCCGAATACACATCACATAATCCACACCCGACTGACATATAAAGGATCGACTCTCATTGGGTTTTAATATGTATATTACTTTTGAAGGAAAACTGATCACATTCTTAATACAAAAAAACCTATCCTATTTATACACTACAAGTACTAAACAAAAATAAAACCACAAACAACGTGGGTACAGTGTACCACATGCACTACCACTACTCCATAATACATACTCATTTCTCATGCATATTATTCGGTCAACACTCCTTTTCCCCATAATACTCGGACAAACAAACTACCCATTATCTAGATCCATACCCACTAAACCGATCCGTATCCATGACTGATCAGCTCCATCAAGATTACCCAACATTCACCCCCGTAATCTTGATGATTTGGATCCGTTCAACTTGCTACTTGCTTGCTTGATTTGATTCTCTTTCTTGCTAACATCAAATCTTCTTGCTTTCTAACTTGCTATTTGAACCATAAAGTCTGGTCTTGCTACTTGCTACGAGTCACACGTGACCCGGTTCATACTACTTCCTTTCTTGCTTATCGTTTCTTGCTTACTATATGCTGTGAATTCTTGCTGCTTGCTACTTGTTGCTGCTTCTTTCTTAGTTTCTTGCTACTGCTTTTGATCACCAAATGTGATCGGCCTTGCTTCTTTCTTTCTTCCTTTCTTTCAATTTTGATTACATAAGGTTGCAATCGACCCTCTCTTTCATAGGTAAACCACCGTTCTCGTTTACCTTCTTCGGTCTTACTCGGTCTCTCTTTCTTGCGTCGGTCTACGCCGGATTATCTCGGTCTCATCGGCGTCGGTCTTTTCGGTCTTCGGCGGAACTCACTTTCCGGCCACGGTATTTCTTTCTTCTCGGTCTTGGTCTGGGTATGAGCCCCTAGAGGCTCTGATACCAATTGTTGGAAACCAGCCATCCCATACACCCGAATACACATCACATAATCCACACCCGACTGACATATAAAGGATCGACTCTCATTGGGTTTTAATGTGTATATTACTTTTGAAGGAAAACTGATCACATTCTTAATACAAGTAAACCTATCCTATTTATAGACAAGTACTAAACAAAATAAAACCACAAACAACGTGGGTACAGTGTACCACATGCACTACCACTACTCCATAATACATACTCATTTCCCATGCATATTATTCGGTCAACACTCCTTTTCCCCATAATACTCGGACAAACAAACTACCCATTATCTAGATCCATACCCACTAAACCGATCCGTATCCGTGACTGATCAGCTCCATCAATATTACCCAACACGCTTGGCATGTGATCATAGCAAACATTTCGTATTGCTACTTATCCGATTTTGGTCTCCGAGCGCTTAAATTAGCTTTTAAGTTATTTTTATTTTATTAAATAGATATTTAAAATCAAACTGAAAACATATAAATGTATCTGTAGCGTATAAATAATGTAACGTAAGTTACCGGAAACGTCGCGATTTGCAATCTCGTCTATCTGGAAGACCATTATTATGATCGTAAATATGAGTAATATTATATTAATAATTTTAAAGCGAAAATATTAAAAGTTCGTGCGTCCGTGTGTTTTCGTGTATGTGCCTGCGCAAACCCATGTTTTAATCGTTTTTACAGTTTTTATCCGGAAAACTCAACGTTAGGCATCATTTTAACTTGCGGCTTTTAATTTATTACCTTTATATTACCAAAAATCTGATTTTTATATAATATATGTATGTGAGAGTTGGTAATTATGTGTAACTTTGGTATTTTTATAAACACTCAAACACTCCTCCATTTTCCCACTCCACCTTCTTCCATACTCCTTGAAATCTGCCCTAAACTACTCCTATCCATCTCCATTTTCGAATTCCATAGATATTGAAACAACTGTTGTGTCATTTCAAATTTTTTTGATATACTGGTCATACGTATTTTAACGCATTTGAGAAACTTTTTGGACATTGTGTAAATTAATAAAATATGCATACGTTTTCTTACATTCAAGTATGATACTCACTTTGACACTTATCGTCTTACACATGTGGATTGTTCTACCGCTGAGGTAATGACAACCTATAGTTATCGTCTTATACATGTGGATTGTTCCACCGCTGAGATAATGACAACATATACTTATCATCTTACACATGTGGATTGTTCCACCGCTGAGGTAATGACAGTATATACTTATCGTCTTACACATGTGGATTGTTCCACCACTGAGGTAATAACAACATATACTTATCCTCTTACACATGTGGATTGTTCACCGCTGAGGTAATGTCAACTTATACTTATTGTGTTTACACATGTGGGATTACCCACCACTCAGGTAAAACACACTAGCGTTAATAATGGTTTATTGACGTACCCACTTTTACGATCATGAGGCATGACCTATGGTTCTGGTACTAATCTAAATACTTGTATTATACTATGCATATTGAACAATTTTCCTACTTATTATCTTATCACTTACACAATTTGTATAAATAATCTTTTTACTGAATAACTTTTAAATATTTTAAAACGACTCGTATTACTATGACTTTTCTCGTTTTGCGAATGATTTATAATTATGATATTTCATTATACTGTGACAATTTTCAAGATATCAGATATTTCGTCTACTTATCACCATTCTATTATTGGGTTACTTGATACTCTTTTGAACTGAAACATTTACATTGTATTGACATTACCTTCAGTTTTCCAACTATTTTTTACCAAACTATTTTACACTGTCTTTTATTCCAATTCAAAACCCGAGAAACTCACCGATTATTTTTAGTTGACCTTTTTCCATGCTTTTCAGGCATCTTGCATGCTTATGTGGACTACTTATCTGATTATTAGGTTGCTACTTGAAGAACTTATTTATTTAAAACTTGTATTTCATTGTATTCCATTGTATTAGTTTGTAAACTGTAAATTGTAATCGTAATTGATTGCAATAGTATTCTCTTATAACTTTAACTTTTCATCACTTTTTTTGTACACTTCGTGTTTCCGCTTTACCAGGGTGTTACATAGTCACTCTTTTTAACATTTAGTTATTCGTTTGGTTTTATCTACATTCGTTGGTTATTTGTTCGGATTTTATTCTTCAAAAGGTACACTTTTGTTTCGGTCGATCAAACTATGTTGGCTTTCTTTATATGTGATTTTGTTTGTCTCGGGGATTATGTTATTTGTGTGTTTACTTAAAGAATATTTGTTTAGTGTTGTCAAAAAGACCTTTATTTTCTCTAAGTTTTATATCTTTTATGAGGTCTTTTATTGTATTTAAGTGTCGGTTCGGACTTGTCTTGAAAACTTGTGAGCTTAAATAAACTGATTTTGGAAAAAGTTATCTTATAAATACTTGTGTGATTTTTGATTACTTCGAGCTAACCACCTATGGGGGTATGGACACATCATTTGGGGGCACTAGTGATGTTGATACTTTCCGGAGCGGTGTGATCAGTCTACGATGTCACCATTTTTGTTATGTTATGCTCCTGGAGCTTTTGTTGGATTATTTGGGAGGCGGTAGGTTAATGGTGGTGTGGTGGTTCCATCCCATTTCACATTTGTAGGGTGGATGTGGTGTCGTGCCCACATCCATCTCACATTTGTATGGTACATTCGGATCTGCAAGTATGAGGTACAAACTATCAGATATGAATTGACGGATTATGTAGGAGCTCCAAGTGGTTAACCTTTAAAAATATGATTTTGATGGTTTGATACGTTGGCTAAATATCTTTTGAAAATATGTGATATGTTGGTTTGATTTTTTATTGATAATTGTTAGTCGGATAAATACGATTTGTTGGCAGTGGGTTGGGAAAAAAAATTATTTTATAAATATGTTCTACTATTGTTTTGAGTCGAAAAAGCATTTGTAATCTTCCGGGATTTGTATGTTGTTCTATATCCGCGCACTGAGCCTTTCGCGCAGCCGCATTTTTCTTTTCTTTCTCTGCGGTAGGTATTCAAGGGATTCATGGAACACGAGATCGAGAGCAAGTCTAGGTGAAAAGTTTGAGGAGCGTTATTTGGCTATTTTCGCATTAGTTGACCTATTTTAGAAGTATTTTATTTTATTATTTAGTAAAAAACATTGTAAGGCAATTTCATTTTAAGATCTTTTGGATATTATTTATTGGAGACTTTTTGGACAATTTACTTATGCTCTGTTATTTGTTAATGTTTATTTGTTAATGTGACTTCCATTTTTCTTTGTTGAAAAGTGGGGTGTTACTACTACGAATATACATTACACACGGTAAGAGATATGATAAAGCTTCTAGCTAGTAATGTCTAAGACAAAGAAAGTCATGTTCTATTAACATTTGACTGCAATGTTAAATATATGCGACGGGTGAGCCCAATGAATGTCTCTTCTTTGCATGGGATCGTTAAACCTCCCATAGGATGAGCATAACCAAACTTTTCTTCCGACAGGTTTACCAACGTATGTTCTAGATAAGCTGATGGGACAATAAATATCTTCTTTGTGCTTAGCCTTTGGGTATATCCAATGTTGAGGGTGACTGATATCTTGGTATTCCCATCTTAGCATGCTTGATTCTTCGAATTTTGGGCAAGGCCATGAGCATAGTATAGAGTTAACCTCCAAAATGAAAGTACCGGAAGGCAGAAAAGATAGGTTTTTTGAGAGACTTTAGAATTTTAGAGTTTCTTTAAAACGACTATAGGTATAAAAGCTCTAATTCACTACTGAATCCACATGGTGGAACTTTCAAGGGAACCATATTACGTTAAGTACTAAAAATACGTCAAGTACAAAAAATTAGGGATGCTCTATAATAGACAAACTTTTTTTATGGCGAGTTCGTCCAAGGGATAAGAATCTTACACATTTTTGTTTATCCAAAGATAAATTTTATGGTATCCAAAATTATTATTGCAAACAAAAAGTACCAATGTACCATGTATAGGATGTTTTGACCTATAGTCTCTGATTAACTATATACCATTGGTATCACACTTATGCGTGTAAAGAAGGTATTGTGAACATGATGATTTTGTAATATATGTCATCTATGGATATTCTTAGTGACCTCTTTTAGAACATATGAGGTAAAGTAAGCAATCGGACCTATCTATATCACTTGTTATTGGGGTAATGGTATGTCAAGGAACGTAAGGGCTTTTTGGGTGTATGTACCTAATTTAAAGGTATTAATGTCATGTTTCATCGACCTGTTATTTCTTAGTTTACTAATTAAGTTTAAAGCATAATGATTAACATATAATGGTTGATGAGATGTGGAATTATATATTTATTTAGGGATAAGTGCATGAGAATGTAATAAACTTTGTTCGATTTGCTATTGTATGTATCCAACTCTCAAAACTTCTATTGTGTGTATTGAACTTTTATATTTTAACAAATGATGTAAGAACCGGATTTTTTTGAGAAATATTAAATTTAAAAAACCGGTTACACGTCAGCAAAAATGCGGTCCGTTACATCATTTGTGAAAAAAATAAGAGTTGAATACATACAATAGAGATTTTGAGAGTTGGATACATACAATAGCAAATCGCACAAAGTTTGTTACATTCTTATGCACTTAGCCCATTTATTTATTCGTTTGTTTTGTTTTGCAGTTTTGAATGTGTGACAAGTTTATAAAGTTTTTTCTACTTTGCAATCATCTTGACAGGATGTTATGTATAAATATAAATGTATGGCAACTGGATATTACTTTGTTTAAATCATGTGTGCTCTATTATATATTTAATTAATTTGGATGAAGGGTATATAGTCTTATAAAGACTTATCGATCCGTTTCAATCTTCTTAATATTTATTTGCTGATTTTTTGGCCGGAATGGTCATATTTCCACCGGAATTAGCCCCGGTGGATTTCAAAAATTTTTAGAAATCTAGTAGAACCGGACTTGGGAAGTCCGGCACTAGCCAAATCAGCACGACACGTCAGCTTTCCACTAGCAACAATCCTAGTCAACACCCAGTCAGCAGCGCTTTACACGTCAGATTTCCACCCACGCATGTGCCGGCATTCCCAATGCCGGCTCTTGACTCCACCGACAGCCACTTTAAAACCCATGCAACCACCTTTCTTACACGCCAATCATTTCTCGCCACGTGTAAGAACAGGCATTGCCAAAGCCGGTTCTTAAGTGTCTTTAATACTCATGCAGCAGCGAGTCATAAACACCACACACACAAAACTTTATCTCAAAAAAAAAAATCCGGCGAGAATTGACAAGAATCCGACCAAAATCAAACCAAAACACAAAATGGCGCAATTTGTAGCATCCGCAATCCCTCGAAACAATGAGTTGCTTTACTTACAAAATGATAACCACCACCGTGCTGCCCGTCTATTTAACAAATTGGAAGATGATAAAAGCTAGACGGTGTGATTCCGGATTTTGGGACGAGACCGAGAATATTCCGGAGGAAGTGAGAAACTGGATAGTCAGCGTTGGGTTTGACGGTGTATTACGCACCGGTTACCATAAGATCGACCACGCTCTGATTACGGCTTTGGTCGAGAGGTGGCGTCCCGAGACGCACACCTTCCATTTTCCCACCAGTGAAGCGACCGTTACGTTACAAGACGTACAAGTTATTTGGGGGCTGCCTGTAGACGGACCGGTGGTTTCCGGAGTTTTTGAGTGTAAAAGCGCGGATGAGTGGGCGAGTGATTGTTCTGGCTATCTTGGGTTTAGGCCAGTTGAGAGTGCAGTTGAAGGTGGTAGAATAACAATCCAGGAGCTAGTTCATCAAATTAAAAATCCCACCGGGGACAGCAGGCAAAGAGCTAGACTTTATATTATGGCTCTTTTGGGTGGGCACCTGTTCAGTGATTCAAGGTCGTATGATGTGTCGCTTAATTTTTTACGACCTAACTGAGGGTGGTAGACTTAGCTGGGGCTCCGCAGTGTTGGCTTATTTGTACCGACAACTATATACTGCTGCGGAGAAGCCGGATGTGAAAGGTATCCAGGGCCCGTTGATGTTGCTTCAGCTTTGGGCCTGGGAGAGAATACCCATTACTGCGCCCCGTAGGACCATACGGGAGGGTGTACAGCATATTTACACACACTGCGTTGGTGAAAAGTAATGTTTTTATCTCTGCATTACATTTTTATTATATTTGTTATTATGATTAATTTAGATTAATTTAGATTAATTTATATATTTATTATTTTTATATATTTATTATTTTTATTCTATTTATTATTTTTATTCTATTTATTATTTTTATTATATAATTTTAATTACTGATTATTATATTTATTATTTTATCAAATTTTTACGATTATTAATTTGTATATTAGGTGGCATCGCCGGTTTGGTAACTTTAGTAACACACGCACACCGGCTCATGTGTTGGTTACGCTTTCACCGCGTTGGAAGAGGGCCAGTTTATTTGTTGGCCTTATACCGATGTACTGGGGGGCCTTGTGTATGATTGCCGGAGAGACAGCGGGATATGGGCGTATAGTGGATGGCTTGTTTGGTGGTATGCTGCGGAACCTCATCAACCGAACCGAGTATGCAGGCAATTTGGATTCGGGCAAGGGTTCCCGAAAGTTTGTTTATATTTCCAGTTAGAGAGCACAAGAGGAACCATGCGGGTTCGTTTAGCGGGGGACGAGGTACAAACTGGGAGCAGAAGAGACAGGCTCAGATAGCGTGGTGGAATGATAGATACAACCATGTCTATCACTTTGATGGACCAGAGGGGGGAGGTGCTCTACCTGGCTATATGCAGTGGTATTATCAGCGCACTGTCTTAGTCATCACGAACCCGGGTGCACCTAACCCTCCCAACGTGTATCCACAATGGGGCGGTGTCCAGCAAGTACAGGTAATATGTTATGCGTATTTATTTTGTTTTATATATTCATATATGTATATCAAATTTATTTTATATTATATGTTTTAATTTTTTTTGCAGAACGAGGCGTTGAGGGAAATCCACGATCGTGCTCGACATAACATGGATAGTGGAGTGGGGAACAACGCCATGTGGCAGGATTTTGTTCAAATCCCTAATGATGCTATGGGATATGGACATAATCCGGACCGGATGAACTATGGATCGCAACAATTTTCGTTTCCCCCACCTTCATATTATCCACGTCCTCCGTCTCCTCCACCCCAATATGGAGGTCAGTATCAGGGTGGTTGGGGTGGTTCCCAGTACGGGCAGCATACTCAGGCAGATGGTGGTGGTTCTCAGGCAGATGGTGGTGGTTCCCAGTATCAGCATGGAGGTAGTAGTACACAACAGTTTGAGGCTGGAGGTAGTGGTACCCAGCATGGGCTAGACATGATCAACGAGTTGATGCGTACGCCTACCCCTGGCCCTACCCCTCCCCATCCCCATGACTCTACTTGGCTTTCGTTGTCACCCAATTTTCATGGCGATGGGTTTCGACCTTGGGTACAACCAGATTTCCAAAGGGACCCTAGTACCGAAATGGTTGCACGCCGGTCTCATTATCATGATAGTAGCCCGGTTCAGATTCAGTCTTTTGGTGATTTTGGGTATGACCAGCCACCCAACCCACAGAATGAAGAACCCAGAAGATCAACCAGGATCCCACAACCAACGAGATGCCTCACCGGCAGTCAGTTATATTACCGCCCCCGCCCCCTCCCCCCCAGTAGTACGTTTACCTATTGTGTTGTATTGAACTATGTTTGATTTTGTTCATTAATAAAAAGTTGGTGTTTGTGTTTAATATTTGTTTATATCAATATTTGTATCCTGCTTTAATATTTGTTTATATCAATATCTTTTATAACATTAAATATTAAATAAAAACATATTAACAGAAAACATGACAATATATGTGTGCATATTAACTATAGGAGACAGTCTCCCTAGTTGTATCACTTTCCGAAGCTAGCTGACAAACAAGTAACGCTTATAATTTATTGCATTGGATACAATTCAAATTTCACCGTCACCGATCACCACTACTTTTTCCGGCAATCAAATTTCAGAAACCGTTAATTATAACTTATCAAAAACAATGTAATATTTATTTAATAGAATTTTTATTTAAAAGAAACAATATAATATTTATTTAAAAGAAACAACATAATATTGAAATTACAAATCAACTTTCTTAATAGAATTTTTATTTAAAAAAAACAACATAATATTGAAAATATAAGGGCATACATTAGAAAACAATTAAAATAAGACAACAATTAAAACAATTACAATAAAAATATATATTAAAAACATTACATATTATTAAATATTAAAAAAAATTACATTTTACGTTTTGCATATAGTACATTTGCCATCCTTCTCCTGAAAGCAACTACTTGTTCATTGGATACATCAGCTCTAACTACACTTGAGACTTCACCAGTGACCGTGTAGTGAATAAACATACATAGAAACACAGCAGAGTTTTCCTTACTACCCGGATATTGAGTTACATTTTTGTAATAAAGTTGTGCATCATACCCAGGAGGAGGTTCATGTGCCGATGGTCCGATACGTTTTGCAGAGTAATAAAACCAACAAATGTATTTAACGTAAGATCTTAATAATTCTTGCATATAAACGGCCGGATGTGCAGATTGCTCACGGTCGTAAATGCTCAACTCATTGGAATTAATTTTATACTCAAGAAGAAACCAATAACCCCCAATGGTAGATACTGGAATAAGGACTGAATCAACGCCTCTCCAGCCTTTGTATGGTTTTGTTCGTCCAAGGAAAATTTCAAAACATCTGCCCCAATGATGATGATTGACAAAATCATCATGAAACGATATAGGCATTACTGCATACTTGGTTCTTGGTTCCCTTTCTTCCCTCTCTAGTAAATTTCGATGCACCACTTGTGATCGCCTTATCCATGCATCGACATGTTGAAAATAAGTGGAAAAAATTAAAGTTATTAAAAATTAAAGTTATTAAAAAAAATAATAATTGTAAATAAAAAACTTACACTTTCCCACAATTCGTTGTCTTGCGTAAATCCTAACAGAACGCCCCAAAACGTTCTGGAACACTGTACATTTTCCGGTAAACAACTAATTAAACAATATTGGTCTTCTTCGTTCTTTCCTCTATCACCTTCAAGGAAAAATTGCTCAACGCTCTGAGCTGGTATGATAGCTTGTGAGACGTTGACCGCATCTACATCTTCGTTTATGTTGCAAATTCGTTGTATAAATTCATTTTTCTCTTCTACTTGAAGATCAATCCGACTGATCAACTCGCCACATTTGGACGTATTTTCCCAGTCTTTCACGCACTGGAGACGAAGGTGGTTGAGATAATCTTGTTCTAAAATTGATAGGTTTGGGTCTTCTTGAATTGATTGTATGAGTTGGGTTTTTTCGTTATCAGCTTTCTGGAAACTTTTAATAAGGGACTTTACTGTTTCCAGACGCTTTTTATCTTCTTCCAGATGTTTGAAAAAGGTGTCGATGATACTGGAGTTAGTGGAATAAGAATTACTGGATGAAGCCATGGTTATGAGATTAAATTTGTTGCAGGATATGCTAGAGAGAGATATAATAAGGTGATAGGGTAAATCGATAGTGTTACAGTGTGTTATTATTTATAATAAGTTCATATGAATAGTTTTTAATAAGCCGGATTTACAAACACCGGCTATTAATAAAAGACTGTAAAAGCATTGATTCCACTGTCAGATTTTTATGACATAAGGTACGATACTGACGTGATACAGTGAA
Organism: Senecio squalidus; assembly: GCA_910822075.1. Classification (NCBI taxonomy): domain Eukaryota; kingdom Viridiplantae; phylum Streptophyta; class Magnoliopsida; order Asterales; family Asteraceae; genus Senecio; species Senecio squalidus. The sequence goes on from CAJVGC010000432.1 coordinate 44,712,235, forward strand.
AAGTTCACATCATACAGACCTTTAAGAAAATGCTTTTGATAAGCCGGATTTACCAAAACCGGCTCTTATCCTTAACTCAATCCTACGTGGCATTTTCACTGGACAAGGTTTAATCTCTGGATTTTCTGTCAGACTATTATGACATAAGGTACGATACTGACGTGATACAGTGAAAAGTTCACATCATACAGACCTTTAACAAAATGCTTTTGATAAACCGGATTTACCAAAACCGGCTCTTATCCTTATCTCAATCCTACGTGGCATTTTCACTGGACAAGGTTTAATCTCTGGATTTTCTGTCAGACTATTATGACATAAGGTACGATACTGACGTGATACAGTGAAAAGTTCACATCATACAGACCTTTAACAAAATGCTTTTGATAAACCGGATTTACCAAAACCGGCTCTTATCCTTATCTCAATCCTACGTGGCATTTTCACTGGACAAGGTTTAATCTCTGGATTTTCTGTCAGATTTTTATCCTTATCCCATCACAAACTCTATAAAAAGAAGACACCATGTCTCGTATTCACATCATACAGATTTTTATCACAAACTCACCAAACACAAAGTTATAATGTCTCGTATCCCTGAAGATTTCTTAACACCAAAAAGATATTTACCATTCTCGGGCGCTCCATACTTTGCTCGTCACTTTTTACACAAATCCCTCTTTGAAAACAATGAAGATTCAAGCACTAATTCAGTAGGATCTAATGTTCCTGATTACGACGTTATAGTTATCCCACCGGGCGCCCCTGCTGATGAAGACGATGATGACAACATTGTGTCTCCACCGAGCAGCGAAGAAGCTGCCAAAATCAACGCACCGTTGCCGACCGCTGTTGAGAAGGATATGAAAAAAAAAAGAGAAAAAAGACGAGTTTGTCACATGTTGTTACTTAAAAGATAAAGACTATTGGTTGAAAATAAACGATAGCATGAACGGCTGGGTGGATTATTAGTGTTTTTCTAATGTTCTTTATATTAGTGTTTTTTAATTATCTTTTTATTATTAGTTTTTTTTTAATTATGTTTTTTAAGTAAGTTTTGTAATGTTCTTTATATTAATTTTTGTATGACATTATCTTTTTATTATTAGTGTTTTTTTTAATTATGTTTTTATCATTGTTTCTATATAACATATTTTTTGGAATATTCTTTATATAACATTTTTATTATTATTAACATTTTTTTTTAATTATCTTAATATTTATTTAAAAGAAACAACATAATATTGAAAATACAAGGGCATACATTAGAATACAATTAAAATAAGACAACAAATGAAAATTACAATAAAGTTATCTATCCAACAGTACGGTCATTACGTTTTGAATAGAATGCTTTTGCCATCCCTTGTCTGAAAACATCCACTTGCTCGTTAGACACATCATCAATAATTATTTCGCTTGTTTCATTGGTTAGTATGTGGTGTATAAACAAGCAGATAAACAAAGCTGAATTTTGTCTACTATTTGGACATTGGGGAACTCTGGCGACATATCCGAAAGGTTTTCTCGCATTTAGTGTAGCTCCTCTACTCATATAATTTATTTCTTGCAAAAACCTTGTAACAAGGTTTTCTTCGTAATAAGTCATGAGACGAGAACGATGGGCATCCGGAACTACTGCTAATTCCCTGTCAAAAATGGTCAATTCAAGAGTGGATAATTTAAGTTGTAGAAGGAACCAGTGCTCATTTCGACAACTTATTGGAATTAGGACTATGTCAACTTCCCACCAAGCAGGGAACACTTTCAAACATCCTGTTGCTGTCTTAACTATTCTTTCCCATTGTTGTTCAACAAAGTCATTGTTGAAAAAAGTTGGCATCACTGCATACCTGGTGTTCAACATATTATCCCTTTCTATGGTTTTTCTATGAATTACTTGTGACCGTCTTATCCAAGCATCAATATGCTGTTATATTTATAAAACAAACAAACAATATTTATAATCAAGATTCAACACTAACTTTTATATTATAAAATTTTAAAAATGTAAAACTTACCATCTCCCACAAAGCATTGTCTTGCGTGCGTCCAAGCAAAACGCCCCAAAACCTTCTGCAACACTTGAAACTTTTTCCTAAATAAGCAATATGACAATATTGTTCTTCGTCACCTTTCCCTCTATCCCCTTCAAGAAAAAATTCTTCAGCAGTTGCAGCTAAGACAATTGGTTGTTCATCGCTATCCATAATTTGGGAAGATTCCGTTTCACGTTGTTGAATATCGTATAGGAGTTGATCAATTTCGTCTCGCAGTATATTATGATATAGCCAAAAGTAAACTGCATATATTGACATATAATAATTGTTATTTGATATGTTAGACACTAATGATATTGGATATAAATTGTTATTTGTGGTAAACTGTATCGAACACATATTGAATAACTTACGCAATCCATATTTGACTTATTTGAACGGATGCATGTGGTCCGTTTCCTTTTGAAACGGGAGTTATTCAATATGTGGACAATGATGACCATAGAGGCTATTTGCTTTAGGGCTCTCCCAATTTTGTTGCGTACTTTAATTCTAATATTCATATTAATGATTAAAGTGAATTGTAATACTCCTATTAACGATTACAGTTTTCTTTTTAGGTATGTTTTTTGGGCTTTTGGCCCAAACATCCAAGCATTCAAGCATTGTATTCCCTATGTGGTTGTCGATGGCACCCATTTGAAAGGAAACTATCGAGGGAAGCTTCTCACAGCCGTGACGAAAAACGCAAACGGGAATATACTTCCACTTGCTTTCGCCATGGTTGATAATGAGACAAATGACAGCTGGCTATGGTTTCTAAGCAACTTCCGTGAACATGTTGCCGTAATTCATAAAGAGGAAGCCTTGTGTGTGATTTCAGACCGTCATGCGGGTTTGATCAACGCAATGGCTGCAATGGATGGCTGGCATCATCGTTACTGTCTAAGACACATAAGGAGTAACCTTATGACGACGTTTAAAGACGTGAAGTTGAAGAGATGGTGTTGGCAGGTCGGCACTGCGACTCAGCGGAGAAAGTATATATACGCTGTTAGTCAAGTGAGAGCGATAAATGAAGAAGCTTGGAATTGGTTGAAACAAATTGGTTTGAGTAAGTGGACATTGATGCGCGATAAGGGCTACGTACGTTGGGGAAACACCACCTCAAACATTGCAGAATCGTACAACAATGTGATACGCACAGTGCGCATGATGCCTATCAAGGCATGTATAGAAGGTACGTTCAACCTTTCTAGAGCACACTTTGTCCAAAACTTCGAGAAATCTAGAGGGTACAATTCACCTCTTGCAACAGCCATGTGGAATCTCTACACTGGTCGGGAATCATATGCCACTCATCAGGGGGTAACACCTTTCGATATCTGAAAGGGTATTTATGAGTGTCGCACAAATGACCCCACAAGCATGGGTGGGGAAAACACATACACAGTCGATTTTCCAAAAATGTCTTGTACTTGTGGAAAGTGGCAAATGCAAAGGATTGCTTGTTCCCATGCCATGGCTGTTGATGGATACGTGAACGCTCCTACTCGAAGAAACCATGAAGCTGCTCCTATAATGGCTGCAAAATGGTATAGCGCTGATAAATGGAGAAAGCAATATAACGCACAGTTTCGGCCACTACGACACATCGACTACTGGAAAAAACAGGAGTGGAACATCGTGGCGGATTCAAGAATGATAATTACAAAACGGGGAAGAAAGAAACAAAGAAGAATCCGTAACGAGATGGACCAGCCAAGCGGAAGTGCAAGTGGAAGTGCAAGTGGAAGTAGGGTCCGACATGTGACATTCGCGAATTTCACGGTATTATTCTATCGTCTCGTATTCGTTTTATGTATTTATGTTCGTGTTTTGACCCTAATGTATTTCTTTTATGTTTATGGTATTCGTATTTTATGAGTATCGTATTTGTATTTTATGCGTATTTACGTTTATCGGGTATATAGTATGCGATTCGAATCTTTATGTCGGGAACGTATAGTCTTAAGTGCCTTTAGTATAAGTCTAGTATGCTCTTATGATAAGTTTAGGGGAATTATGCCTTAATTATATGGTTAAGATTGACGTTTAAAAAGTATTTCATCTTTAGTCCCTTCGGAAATTTTATTACAAAACTAGTCCTACGGGAGAAATTCTATTACAATTTTAGTCCTATTCAGATTTTTATTACAAAAATCGTCCCCCACCAACTTATTTGTCTTTATCCTCCACCAGAATTTGTCCTTATCCTCATTTGTCATCACTCTCTCTCTCTCTAACTTCTCTCTCAAGAAAACACCTACAAACCTCCACCTTCTTTCTAACTTTTCTGGCGATCCAACCGTCGAAATTCAAATCCGAGACCGGATTATTGACCACCATCATCATCTTCATCTATCCTCCAAGTTTCACCACGATCGGGTAAGTATTTCTCCATTTTGGTTCTAAACTTTGTTATTTTGATTTAAACCCGAAAATACCATTTCTCACCGTCAAAACTTGGATTTTATTTAAGATTATTGTATGTAATCATATTCTGGACATAGGGTTCCAATTTGGGGTCAAATAGACATCTAGAACACTCAGAAATCGAATCCCGAATGTATTTTTCGTAAAAACTCAGTTACATGCACGTAACTGTAGTTACATGCACGTAACTGAGCACGTAATTAACCTTCTGATGCACGTAACTCCCACCATGGTCACGTAACCAATTTGTTACGCACGTAATTAGAATTACGTGACCTTTAAGTCACGTAATAGTCGCCATTCACGTAATTATGACCCATTTGCACGTAATTAGTCCCTGTTCACGTAATTAGTCACGAAATTGGTCCTTTTTCACGTAATTCTCGATCCGTAGCTTGATGTTCACGTAATTATGGAATTACGTGACCTATAAGTCACGTAACTCCTTGATATACACGTAATTCCATTGTTTGAATCCCGTAACTTCTTGTTTTATCCCGTAACTCTTGTATAACACGTAACTTGATACTTACGCGACTTGTAGTGCACGTAAGTATGAGGATCACGTATCCAGTCCGTTGACTTTCCGAAACGTTTATAATTCCGTTATATCGATATTCCTTTGGTTATTTTAAAACCCGTATAAAACGTTAATCATTAAGGCATAACCCTACTAGACTTAGAGATACTTAGACATGTTTTATTTACGTGATGTATAGGGCACTTAGACGTTGAAGCTTGACGGGATTGTAGTATTTCCGACATATAAAGAATTGGATTTCTTTGCTATCAGTGAGTTATTCGTTGCCCTTTTTACTACTTTTACATTTTTGGGCATGATTAGCGTTAAACTAATATATTTTTGGTATGTATGTATTATGGATATGTATTGTGGATATGATGCTTTAGATGGTCTTACCCAACTCGTACCGCCTTTGTGGTAGTATGAGGCCCCGTATACACACCTGTTAGCTATTAGCCGCCGGTTCGTATATATAGCGCTATATGGGTCTAACAAACCCTCATTCTAACACGTTATTATGATAAGGGAGGAGCCCTGTCCGTGTTAGTAATGTTATGACCGATTATTTCCGAGAACAACCTAGCTTAAGACACTAGGTGGGGTTAGTTGCCAGTATTGTTAAGGATCAGGTGTATCGTATGTTCCTAAAGCTGCTATCTATCCAGTATGTATTTTATGATATGATTATGGTATTTTATGGGATATGTATGAATATTTTATCGAAAGGTTTGTATACTTCAAATATATTTTGAAATATCTTTTCAAAAGGACTTATCTTCAAATCTTATCTTTTGGGTCAAAACTTATTGAAAACTTTTATACTAATATGTTTTCATTTACTATTGCGAATAATTCACCAACTTTATGTTGACGTCGTATTTTAACGCTTTTCAGGGATTTGAGGTTACCTCTTTTGATGCTATGCTTGCTTGGCTACTTGGGACTTTTTGCTTGGAATTTATTTTGTTATTGTAATTCCTTAGTTTCCCAAACTCTGTAGCCGTATTTTGATATATTCGGATGATTGTAATAAGTATTTTACTTCAAACTCTTTATCTATGTGATGATGTTTGGTTTATTTATGTTTGATGTAACCTTTGAATCTCTGATACCGTATACACTGTACACCTCGGTTCCGCCATTTATGCGGGGTGTGACAGAAGTTGGTATCAGAGCCAATGGTTATAGCGAACTAAGTGACCTTACGGAATCACTTAGACTATGACCTAGGCTTTTGGACCTATCTGATTTACTCTATGTGCGCATTTCCTTCTTTTGTGGGCCTGTATGTGATTGGTATGCTATATGTGCTTTGTTTTGCTTTTTATGTTTTGAGGCCTGCTTGTTTTAGTCGCACATACAGTTTATCGTTCTGATTTATTCCGTTTGATATTCGTAGAAGATGCCGCCTAAGAGAACTTCTACTAGAGCTACTAGAGCTACTCCTGCCGTCACTGCTACGAGAAGGTCGGCAAGGCGAGGTCGCGTCCCTGTGAGAGCGGGTGCTACGCCTCCGAATCCCACTGCTGTCCCCAATGCTACTTCCACTACTCCGGACATCAGTCAGCTGATTGCGGAGCAGATTGCAGCAGCTATCCCAGTGATTGTGGCTCAGCTTAAGGAGACACCTGTGCAAGATGCTGACTTAGGGTTTGAAGAACCTGTGATGCAAGATATTGGAGCAGAAGGTATGGCGTCTGGGCGCGATGGTTCCGATGTGGGAAGAGCAGTGCACGTAGGAGTCGGTGGACCAAGTATTGTGATTGAAGATCCACCCCGAGGCTGTTCGTATAAAGCTTTCCTGGATTGCAGACCTACTGAATTTAGGGGTACTGAAGATGCTGTTGCTACCCTGCAGTGGTTTGAGAGGATGGAGTCGGTATTTGATGTATCGGGATGTGCCGATGAGAGCCGAGTTAAGTATGCTACATATCTGTTCCAGGGTAAAGCCCTCACTTGGTGGAACTCTGTGAAGAAGGTTCAGGGTCGAGCTGCTGTTACCTTGATGACATGGGAAAATCTGAAGGTTTTGATGAAGAAAGAGTATGTGCCGTCATCTGAGACGCAAAGATTGGAGAATGAGCTATGGAACCTAACTATGCAAGGTGCCGATTATCGTGGGTATGTGAATCGCTTCTACGATCTATGTGTTTTGGCTCCTCGTCTGGTTCGCACTGAGAATGAGAGGATTGAACGCTTCACTCATGGATTGCCCCAAACTATGCGAGATCACATTATCTCTCACCTTCCGGGTACTCTTCAGAGTGCGGTCGATATTGCTGGTCGGCTGACCGCAAGTGCGATCCGTGCTGGTACTCTACAGCCGGTTGTGAACCGAAGAGATTCTGGTCGATCTGACAGAAGAAATGTGGGTAATTCGAGGAAGAGAAGCCGTAGTCAAGATCAGAGACCTCAACATCCTCAGGTGTATGCGTTGACGGGTGCTGGAACTGGTTATCAGGGCGTGCGCCCTAAGTGTGACACTTGTGGTAGTGCTCATGCGGCAAATGTAGCGTGTTGGGTTTGTAAGCGCTGCAAGAAGTTAGGCCACACTGAGCAATATTGTAGAAGAGCTGTTGGAGCGTGTTATGAATGTGGAGAAATGGGTCACCTCCGTCAGCAGTGTCCCAAGCTTGCATCATCTACTTCCCTTCCTACTCCTGGTGCTGGTACTAGTGCTAGAGGGAATCCTGCTAAGAGCCGAGCTTTCGCTATGGAATCTGCTGAAGCTCATCAGGATCCTACCGTAGTCACTGGTACATTTCTTGTTGACGATTATCCTGCTTTTGTATTGTTTGATTCGGGTGCCGATAGAAGCTTTATTTCTAGTGACTTCCGTCCCTTAGTAAACCGTGCCTCTAGTCCATTAGAGCCTGCTTATGAGGTAGAAATAGCTGATGGTAGATGTGCCTGTGTTAGAGAAATTATTCGTGATATTCCCCTCGTATTAGCCGATATTCCTTTTTCCATCGACCTTATTCCTATGAAACTCGGTAGTTTCGACGTCGTAGTCGGTATGGATTGGTTAGCGAAGCATAAAGGAGAGATAGTCTGTTATGAGAAGCTTATTCGTATTCAGAAGCCGGATGGAGATCAGTTGATTGTACACGGAGACAAGGCCGGGAAACGCCTTAAAGTTATTTCTTGTTTGAAAGTTCGCGAGTACGTCCGTCAGGGTTGTTCTTTATATCTTGCTCACTTGGTGAAGAAAGATTCTGCGATAAAGATTGATGGTGTACCGATCGTTCGCGAGTATTCTGACGTTTTTCCTGACGATTTACCTGGAGTCCCTCCCCAGAGACAAACCGATTTTCGTATTGATCTTATTCCTGGAGCAGCGCCTGTTGCTAAAGCTCCGTATCGTTTGGCTCCTTCCGAGATGCTCGAGTTGTCGAAGCAAATTCAGGAATTGGTAGATAAGGGTTTTATTCGTCCTAGTTTCTCCCCGTGGGGTGCTCCTGTTCTCTTTGTTAAGAAGAAGGATGGCTCCATGCGTTTATGTATTGATTATCGGGAGTTAAACAAGTTGACTGTGAAGAACCGTTATCCCCTTCCTCGTATTGATGACTTATTCGATCAACTTCAGGGTTCTTGCTATTTCTCTAAGATCGATCTTCGCTCTGGTTATCATCAGTTGAGAGTTCGAGAAGATGATATACCTAAGACTGCTTTTCGTACTCGGTATGGTCATTACGAGTTCATGGTGATGCCGTTTGGTATGACAAACGCCCCTGCAGCATTCATGGAACTAATGAACCGTATTTGTCGTCCGTATCTTGACAAATTCGTTATCGTATTCATCGACGACATTCTGATCTATTCCCGAAGTCGCAAGGAACATGAAGAGCATTTGCGTCTTGTTCTAGAAGTGCTTCGAAAAGAGAAGTTGTATGCGAAATTCTCTAAGTGCGAGTTCTGGTTATCCGAAGTTCAATTTCTTGGCCACGTGGTTAGCGCGAAGGGTATTCATGTTGATCCTGCTAAGATTGAAGCTGTTAAAAGTTGGGTTGCACCGAAGTCACCAACCGAAATCCGTTCATTTTTGGGTCTTGCTGGGTATTATCGCCGATTCATCGAGAACTTCTCCAAGATCGCTTCACCTATGACTAAGCTGACACAGAAGAGTGAACCTTTCGTTTGGGGTACCGATCAGGAGGAAGCATTTCAGATATTGAAGCAGCGGTTGTGTAACGCACCTATTCTTAGTCTGCCAGTTGGTTCCGAGAATTTTGTTGTTTACTGCGACGCTTCGCACAAGGGTCTGGGTTGTGTGCTTATGCAGAATGGTAAAGTTATAGCTTACGCTTCGCGTCAGTTGAAAATCCATGAGCATAATTACACGACACATGATCTAGAGTTGGGAGCCGTCGTCTTTGCATTGAAGATTTGGAGACATTATCTGTATGGGACCAAGTGTACCGTATTTACCGACCACAAGAGTCTACAGCACATATTCGATCAGAAGATGCTGAACATGAGACAACGACGCTGGGTTGAGTTATTGAACGACTATGATTGCGACATTCGCTACCATCCCGGTAAGGCGAACGTTGTTGCTGATGCACTAAGTCGTAAGGAAACAATCAAACCTGTTCGTATCCGTTCTATGGTGATATCTATTCAGACAAGCTTGAAGGCTCGGATTATTCAAGCACAGGAAGGTATTATGACTGAAGACCGTGTTAAAGAGGAAAGATTGTATAAGTTGGCGTTGGAACTAGAACCGAAGGAGGATGGAGTTCTGTATTTCCTCGAGCGTATTTGGGTTCCGGTTAGTATCCGTCAGTTGATTCTAGACGAAGCCCATAAGTCAAACTATTCCATTCATCCGGGTTCCGACAAGATGTATCACGACTTGAAAGATTTCTATTGGTGGCCGGGTATGAAACGCGAGATCGCCGAGTATGTTAGCCGGTGTTTGACCTGTTCCAAAGTGAAGATTGAGTATCAGAAACCGTCTGGGCTACTCCAACAACCGAAGATTCCCGAGTGGAAATGGGAGCGTATTACTATGGATTTTGTTACTAAGCTTCCGAGATCTTCGAGTGGTTATGACAGTATCTGGGTTATCGTTGATCGTTTGACGAAGTCTGCTCATTTCCTTCCGATTCGCGAGAATTATCCGATGGAGAGATTCGTACGTTTGTATATTTCCGAGATTGTATCGAAACACGGTGTCCCTGTATCGATTATTTCCGATCGTGATGCTCGTTTCACTTCTCGATTTTGGAAGACATTTCAGACTGCTATGGGTACACGGTTAGATATGAGTACCGCCTATCATCCTCAAACCGATGGTCAGAGTGAGAGAACTATTCAGACTATGGAAGATATGCTACGAGCTTGCGCAATTGATTTTGGTGGTAGTTGGGATGTTCATTTGCCGTTGATTGAATTCTCGTACAACAACAGCTATCACACGAGTATCAAGTGTGCACCGTTTGAAGCTTTGTATGGCCGTAAATGTCGATCACCTGTATGTTGGGCAGAAGTTGGAGATAGTCAGATATCCGGTCCGGAGATTATTCAAGAGACCACTGACAAGATCTTCAAGATCAAGGAACGATTGATTACTGCCAGAGACCGACAGAAGAAGTATGCTGATAAGCGCAGGAAGCCTCTCGAGTTCAGTGTTGGAGATATGGTATTATTGAAGGTATCTCCATGGAAAGGGGTTGTCCGATTTGTGAAGCGCAGCAAGCTGAGTCCGAGATACACGGGTCCGTTCAAGATCTTAGCCCGGGTCGGCCCAGCTGCGTATCGATTAGAATTGCCGGCAGAACTGAGCAGCGTACATAACGTATTTCATGTATCTCAGTTGAAGAAATGCCTGGCTGACGAGACATTATTAGTTCCTCTTGAGCAACTCCAGATTGATGATAAGCTTCACTTCGTTGAGGAACCGATCGAGATCGTTGCTAGTGACGTTAAGCGTCTGCGACGAAGTAAGATTCCGATTGTCAAAGTTCGCTGGAATTCCCGCTTTGGAGCTGAGTTCACGTGGGAACGCGAAGAGGAAATTCTGCGGAAGTATCCTCACCTTTCTCCCGGAAGTAGTACCCAGTGATAATTTCGAGGACGAAATTCTTTTTACTTGGGGAGACTGTGACATTCGCGAATTTCACGGTATTATTCTATCGTCTCGTATTCGTTTTATTTATTTATGTTCGTGTTTTGACCCTAATGTATTTCTTTTATGTTTATCGTATTCGTATTTTATGAGTATCGTATTTGTATTTTATGCGTATTTACGTTTATTGGGTATATAGTATGCGATTCGAATCTTTATGTCGGGAACGTATAGTCTTAAGTGCCTTTAGTATAAGTCTAGTATGCTTTTATGATAAGTTTAGGGGAATTATGCCTTAATTATATGGTTAAGATTGACGTTTAAAAAGTATTTCATCTTTAGTCCCTTCGGAAATTTTATTACAAAACTAGTCCTACGGGAGAAATTCTATTACAATTTTAGTCCTATTCAGATTTTTATTACAAAAATCGTCCCCCACCAACTTATTTGTCTTTATCCTCCACCAGAATTTGTCCTTATCCTCATTTGTCATCACTCTCTCTCTCTAACTTCTCTCTCAAGAAAACACCTACAAACCTCCACCTTCTTTCTAACTTTTCCGGCGATCCAACCGTCGAAATTCAAATCCGAGACCGGATTATTGACCACCATCATCATCTTCATCTATCCTTCAAGTTTCACCACGATCGGGTAAGTATTTCTCCATTTTGGTTCTAAACTTTGTTATTTTGATTTAAACCCGAAAATACCATTTCTCACCGTCAAAACTTGGATTTTATTTAAGATTATTGTATGTAATCATATTCTGGACATAGGGTTCCAATTTGGGGTCAAATAGACATCTAGAACACTCAGAAATCGAATCCCGAATGTATTTTTCGTAAAAACTCAGTTACATGCACGTAACTGTAGTTACATGCACGTAACTGAGCACGTAATTAACCTTCTGATGCACGTAACTCCCACCATGGTCACGTAACCAATTTGTTACGCACGTAATTAGAATTACGTGACCTTTAAGTCACGTAATAGTCGCCATTCACGTAATTATGACCCATTTGCACGTAATTAGTCCCTGTTCACGTAATTAGTCACGAAATTGGTCCTTTTTCACGTAATTCTCGATCCGTAGCTTGATGTTCACGTAATTATGGAATTACGTGACCTATAAGTCACGTAACTCCTTGATATACACGTAATTCCATTGTTTGAATCCCGTAACTTCTTGTTTTATCCCGTAACTCTTGTATAACACGTAACTTGATACTTACGCGACTTGTAGTGCACGTAAGTATGAGGATCACGTATCTAGTCCGTTGACTTTCTGAAACGTTTATAATTCCGTTATATCGATATTCCTTTGGTTATTTTAAAACCCGTATAAAACGTTAATCATTAAGGCATAACCCTACTAGACTTAGAGATACTTAGACATGTTTTATTTACGTGATGTATAGGGCACTTAGACGTTGAAGCTTGACGGTATTGTAGTATTTCCGACATATAAAGAATTGGATTGCTTTGCTATCAGTGAGTTATTCGTTGCCCTTTTTACTACTTTTACATTTTTGGGCATGATTAGCGTTAAACTAATATATTTTTGGTATGTATGTATTATGGATATGTATTGTGGATATGATGCTTTAGATGGTCTTACCCAACTCGTACCGCCTTTGTGGTAGTATGAGGCCCCGTATACACACCTGTTAGCTATTAGCCGCCGGTTCGTATATATAGCGCTATATGGGTCTAACAAACCCTCATTCTAACACGTTATTATGATAAGGGAGGAGCCCTGTCCGTGTTAGTAATGTTATGACCGATTATTTCCGAGAACAACCTAGCTTAAGACACTAGGTGGGGTTAGTTGCCAGTATTGTTAAGGATCAGGTGTATCTTATGTTCCTAAAGCTGCTATCTATCCAGTATGTATTTTATGATATGATTATGGTATTTTTATGGGATATGTATGAATATTTTATCGAAAGGCGTTGTATACTTCAAATATAGTTTGAAATATCTTTTCAAAAGAACTTATCTTCAAATTTTATCTTTTGGGTCAAAACTTATTGAAAACTTTTATACTAATATGTTTTCATTTACTATTGCGAATAATTCACCAACTTTATGTTGACGTCGTATTTTAACGCTTTTCAGGGATTTGAGGTTACCTCTTTTGATGCTATGCTTGCTTGGCTACTTGGGACTTTTTGCTTGGAATTTATTTTGTTATTGTAATTCCTTAGTATCCCAAACTCTGTAGCCGTATTTTGATAATATTCGGATGATTGTAATAAGTATTTTACTTCAAACTCTTTATCTATGTCGATGATGTTTGGTTTATTTATGTTTGATGTAACCTTTGAATCTCTGATACCGTATACACTGTACACCTCGGTTCCGCCATTTATGCGGGGTGTGACACGACACTGTACTGGTTGTGGACAAACGGGTCACAACAGCCGAAGCCAGAATTGCCCACGTAACCGAAATTAGTGTTGTATTGTAATTTCTCCATTCTATCTTATTGTGTAATCACTTGTTGTTATTAAGAGGGCCATTTCTTACTTTTAAGTTGTTATTTTTTGTGAAAAAAAATAATTTCTGTCCATTTTGTACATAGCATAAATCATACAAAAAAACCCAGAATTAAAAATCTAACTTTTACAAACTCTAAAACAATAACATATTAACAAAACACAATTTGGAATTTTTCATAAAAATCATCATATTACATAAATAATTAACCCTAAACACTAACACATAACCATTTTCAAAACAAAAAAACTAACCAGAATGATTTTTTGGCATTTTGTACATAGAATAAAACACACCAAAAAAACAAGAAATAAAAATCTAACTTTTACAAACTCTAAAACAATAACATATTAACAAAACACAATTTGAAAATTTTCCTAAAAATCATCAAATTACATATATATTTAACCCTTAACACTAACAATTAACCATTTTCAAAACTAAAAAAATAAAACAAAACCACTAAACCATCTCTAATACCGGAAACCGCCTAGCAAAACCACCCATTTTTTTCTTCAAGAACCGGCATTCCCAACTCCGGCACTTGACACGCAGGATGACACGCAGGATTAAGCTAGTGGAAAGCTGACGTGGCGAGCACACATGGCAAGAACCGGACTTCCCAAGTACGGTTGTACGTGATTTGTTAATATTTTCCGTTGAAATCCACCGGTGCTAATTCCGGTGGATTTTTATCCATTCCGGTCAAAAATTCTTATTTGCTTTGAATATCATTATGTTACGCAAAACAATATATAAAAGGTTAAAATAGTCATTTGTTATTATTCAGAATCTTTATTCAGAACCATTATCAAACATCCAATGTTCATTCAGCACAAAGTTTATACAGAGCCTTTGGATCATTCATAACGTTGAACCATTCAGCGCTAAATCATTCTGATTTATCAAACAACCCCTTAGTGTTAGTCTGAAAAATCAACAAAGCTCAAATAGTTAATGAAATAACAAGCATTTGAAATTTTGAATGGAGAAGAAGAGAAATCAAAGAAGAATAAGAAACTCGTCAAGGTAGGCACACTCTGTCTAACGTCTTTTAGGATTAAACCGAAAACAACATTATGAAAGTATAAATGATAAGAAGTAAGGAGTCAAATATCATGCATAGTGTCTATGAATATAAGAGATGATATTTTTCAACCCCGATGGACGTGCTTTGGAATGCCCCAAAAGAAGAGATTCATTGATTTCAAATTCAAAATAGAGTAACTGTAGAAGTTAATTCTAAGGGTATATGGATGCATGTCATGTTAAAACGACAAATCAGCAAATTGCTGATGTGTCGATCGAAGGGGTAAGCCGTGGCTGAAAAGCTCGTGTTAGTTATATGTATAGAATAGATATAGATATAGATATAGATATAGATAGAAGATAGATAGATTTGTTGGAAGAAAGAGTTGATTTGGGTCATGTTTAACATTTAACGGGTAAAGTGGGTCAAAATATACAATAAAAGACTAAAAATTAAATCGGTACACAGGTCTGAAACAAAATGCTTTCAAATTATATAGTTATCTTTTATGAAAGATTGAATAAAAAAACACAATTAAAGACCAACGCAATATCGTCATTGTTCAATATTTACTTATTGATGAAGTTAAATGGTGAAGCACTTTTTATTTGATTTCAAGCACGCAACACCAGTAGAAAATGAAGAATATATACCAGAACTGATACCTCTGTGTGTGTTTATCTTACATATCAAATCAATCTTTGATATCGATTTGAGACCAGAACTGATACCTATATGTTTCTCTTGATCGATTTGAATGAGTTGCGTTTAGATAAAGTAAGACCGGATTGAAAGAATAGGAGAAAATTTTGATTAAGGGTGATAAGTAGGATTTGGCAGGAATTGAAAAAACATAGGCAATTAGGAATAGCTTATTTAGTCACCATGTTAAGTCAGTAATATAAGAATTTGTTTTTATATAACACTTTATTAAAACCCTTTGTCAAAAATAGTTTTACATCAAAACTTTTAAATATCTATTATCATGCAAAACAATTTTTTCTAATAAACTTGGTATAAGTCGTTGTAACCAAGGTTCTTTCAACGTTCCTCTAAGACTAGTTATAATACAGCGCGGGGGTGTTCTACTATTTATCTGCTTGTTCCTTGATTTAGTTACCATCTACCTATGGACACACATCGGGTACATAAGGTTTAAAGCCTAGTGAGATGCACGAGTTATATATAGAAATCACAATCAATTGGAACTTTATAATAGATATCAGTTGAAAGCGTAAATGTGAGGATTTGATTCATTGATTAGTTCAAACAGTATGTCTTTTTGTTGAAAACTTTGCGCTTTTTTTTTTCAGAAAAAAACCAAACTTATTTTTAAAACTTAGCCAACATCAGTTATTTAGCCCATTAAAAAGAAAATATACCCACATTACAATAATCTTCAACCAAGAAAAAGAAAAGGCATATAAGCCTATTACAACTGTATTTTCTTCAGCACTAGTTACTCGAGATCAATAGTTAGATCTCTTTATTTTCTGCAGCACTAGATACTCGAGATCTCAAGTTCAACAACCCATAATAGCACAATTATAGACAAACTTATCAGACTTCTTTCGACCAATCATGCTCCACTCTGGAGGCCCTTCACTAGGGACCCATGAGTATACTTCCACACAAGCATTCCCATGTGTTCGAGGACCACCAACGATGATCACACGATCCCCGCATCCTCTAAAAGCAATTCCCCAGCCAGCCATATTGCCTGCCCTTTTAGGCAACCATCCTATGCTTACCCATACTTTCATCAGCTTATCATACTTCTTCACCTCCATTGTTGAACAATCAGCAGCGTACAATTCATTCTTAGCAACAGCCAGTAGCGGTGGAGACATTGAACCCACACTACCAACGGGGGACATGTTGGGAATTTCTGACCATTTTTTAGCGTTCAAATCATACTCTTCGCCACACGAAAATGACTTTGTATCGCTCCAACCGCTATCTCCAATGACATAAAACTTCCCGTCGATAAACACACCTGAACTCATTTTTCGTGGCTTAAGAAGTCTAGGAAGTGTTTCCCAAACTCCTGTTTCGCTGTTATAACTCTCAACTGTATCAACGATCTTTCCACTTTCATCAACGCCACCTGCAAAGATTGCGATTTTGCCCAGACTGGCAGATCCAAATAAGCATCTTGGGGTGTTCATTGGCTTCGCTAAGGACCATGAATTTGTTAACAAACTGTATTTTTTGATAGCTTGACCAAATACATCTTTTCCTAGAACCAGGAGCTCAGTCCCAACACCCATAGACTCTTTATCTGAATACTCGAAGCATTTGTCCGCCTTAATTATGGGTAGATGCATCCACTTCTTGCTTACGGGATCAAAGGCTTCCCACTTTAGGAGGTGACAAGCAAAATAAACCCAATGCTCGGTTATGTGATTCATGCTTCTTGCCTTATAGATTTCACCACCTTCAATGAGCTCAC
Source organism: Senecio squalidus (assembly GCA_910822075.1). Classification (NCBI taxonomy): domain Eukaryota; kingdom Viridiplantae; phylum Streptophyta; class Magnoliopsida; order Asterales; family Asteraceae; genus Senecio; species Senecio squalidus. The sequence goes on from CAJVGC010000432.1 coordinate 44,729,284, forward strand.
GAAAGCTCTGGTTTACTGATGCAATAGAAGCATACTTGTACCTAGGGCAATGGACAAGACTCTTAATCGAATTCACTTCCCTAGACTTAGTACCTTCTTGATGTTGCGAGATAATGGGTAAATCACCATATGCTAATTTGAGTTCTAGACCATCATCATCCGTCTCGGCTTTCATGGACAGCCTTTTTGCATGATCAGCTTCTTCATTTTCGACGTTTTCCAATCGCTTCTTTTCAAGCCGAGATTCTAGTCTCTCAATCTTATGATCGCTCATAAACCCCAAACTGCTTGCTTTTGAGCTAGTTTTCTTTAAAACCCATGAAGATTGATTTCCCAACATGTTTTCTACTGTCTTTTGGAACAAATAGCTGCTAGATTTCAATAGAAAGTTGAGACGTCTACCACCATGCAACGTCCTTAACTATTAAAAATAAATATAAATTTAAATATATTACATTAAAACTTGAATATTCACTTCAATTAAAATACAATTTTGTTATATTTTGTTTTTAACTTTAAAAACTTAAATAAATATTTTACATTTAAAAATATGAAAAAGAATTGTGTAATCATAACAATTTATCACACTTATATTTTTATATTTAAAAATACGAAGAAAGTTGAGTAACCATAGTTAAATGTGTAAAAATTGTTATAATAATTACATCGATATTAAATAGTAAAGAAAGAGTGTGAATGAAAACATTTTTGTTGTAATAATTACATCGATATTAAACGATTAAATAGAAATACTAAATTTCTATTATGTATAAGAGAAACTTAATAATATCAAAAAATTATAAATGTTTATCAAAAACCTAACACGACAAAAAGACAAACAAAAGGTAAGAGATAGTAAAAGATAGTAATTGATATAAAAGGTTTACTACTCATATCATATATATTTATTGTGTTGGATTATTGTGTGAGAGAAAATGTTTAAGTATTTTAGAACCATTAGATCAAAACAAAAATCAATCTAAACCCTATAAAATATGTCTTTTTACAAATACTATTTTTGTCCTATAATTGATTTGGTCATTAGACACTAAAAACATATACCAAATGCAATTTGATTTGTTTTTATATATAATTTGAAATAAGTCAAAAACTAATAAACTTTCCTATATTTACTCTATGGCTTATTGAATTTGAAATTTTTGGTTTTGTATATGAACTTTTAGATTTTACGTTACATATGTGTTGAAAATTTAATTGTGTTTTTAATGGATATTTTTCTTTGGTTTTAGTGATTTGTTTTTTAAGGATTATTATTAGTATTTAATAAGTATTAGTTATTAATGGTAGCATAATTATTAATTTTCTTTTACAAATTCAACTTGGAAACCCTTACACAATTCTATTCACCTAAATCGAAATGAAAAGTGTATATTTTAAAATAAAATTTCCCTCGATCATTTCTTCTACAATGGTATCAAGAAATATGGTCCGTTCCACATGTTTGAAAACTTCTTATGTGAAATGCAACTTATCATCTTTGCTCATATTTTAGGTCTATAGTATTTAACAACATTTTAGAAAAAGAGTAAGACCAGAGGTCGAGTCGAGTTGCGGTACCAACTTGGAAACGTGTCATTTTAAATATATAGTACATATGCCGAGTTTTGTAGGTTGACATATTAGGGCAAGTGTATTACTCTTCATTGCCAACTGTCAAAACTATAGGCGGTTATGTTTTTAATTATGTCAATTTTAGTTATATCTTATCTCCCACATTTTAAATAAACATTAATTTGAAATTTTGTTGAAAATAGAAATGAAATTGTTGAAAGTCACTAAAACTCCTTTCAAACCCTTAAAATTTCTTAAGTTGGCTTATTCAAAATAAAATAAATATTTTAACAATATAGTTTCTATAATCTTAACTAAAACATCAACATAAACTAAAAATTAAACATATAAGAAAGTGTTAGGGTTGACATTAACAAACTCAACCCATCAGCTATTTCCGAACACGCATGTTTTTCTACAACTACCATTTTTATGTTCATTTTAGATGCATTTAACTTTCTTAAAAAGGCGAAATTTTTGCAAGTTATGTTATTTGTTTTAAATTCCTCGCCCACTATATATTACCTACCACCGACCCATATTCTACAAAACATATCTAATTTTAATATTTTAACTAATTTTGCTTATCTCACCCCGTCCCTTATACAACCTATATTTTTTTTCTTTAATCTTAGAATTTTAACTAATTTTTTAGAACCCACCCCACTTAAAAAGAATAAATTCTAATACTTGAAAATAGTTTAAATGTTAAAATTAGAATATATAAATATATTGGGGTAGGGTTCGGGGGTTGATTAGTTAGGCGGTGCAAAGTCGTCGATAATGAAACTGTACTAACTTATAAAACATATCAACTCAAAACTGATTGATCTAAGTATTTATTCGTTTAAACGGTTCATTTCTTTGATCATTTAACATATAGATTTTTTGATATGTTAGATCATATAAATAGACGTGATATGATCAACATTTAATTCATTTACATCCTAGTTATCACTATAGAAGTCTTTACACACTAAAAAAAACATCAAACTTAAACATAAAAAGAAAATATAAGGATTAGAATTTTTTATATAGTTAAATGTCTAGACGTTTAAAGATATTTCAAGCACAAGATCAAGAAGACACACAAAATAATATGAATATTAAACACATACCTATCAAATCAAAACGGTTTTACTTACCCGATTGAAAGGAACGAAATCGAATTGAAAGATTTATTTTTCTCCGCCTTCTCTATAAATAAGAAATTTGCTACTATATAAAATTAGTGACTAGTTTATGTTCCTATTTATATACGAAAAAAGGCATTTAGGGAGAAAAGTAAAGAGTATCGCACCGTTGCTAGGTATGCCACTTGTAATTAATCGCTGATTGACAATTGTGAAAGTTTTTAAGCGTGAGTTTCAAAACGTTTTTCAAGCTATGTAAATACTTTTTAGAAAACCGTTAGCGGTATAAATGGCCGCAATATCTGTGTGCGCGTTATTTGTGGGCGATGCATTTTTTGACAAAAAAAAATCACAAAACTATGGTACTTTTTGTTGCATTTTTTGACAAAAAAAACCGTTAGTTTTTCTTTTGTATTTCTCCGTATTAATATATTTTTTCCCCTGATATATAGCTTTTGACCGGGATTTATTGAAACAAGAGAAACTTACATATAAATGTAATGTTCTCTCTTTAATTGTCGGTGTATGTAACCAAATTTAAAAATATAGAAAATAATATCAGTAACTTACATTATGTTACCATTGTATGTAAATTGTGACACTTTATACCAAAAGACGTTTACACGTAAGCCAAAAAAATGTATCATTATATTTAACATACAATGGTAACGTAGTGTGATTATTAGATAACTTTATAAGTAAATTACACATAATAGCAATTTGATAAATTTGGTTACATTTTAATACAATTTCCGTATGAATACCACTTGTTTACTGTCGGAGTACAATCTTCATGTACGTACCACTTCCTCTTATGAATACAAGTTTCATATCCCAGTTGTCAACCAGTCAAACCTACATAAATGATTTTATTTAGTTATATTAAATATTATCTGGAATATATAACAAAACCGTTTATACTTCAATAAGCACCTTGTATTAAATTTTATTATTATTATTGAACGCCGTAGTTTTTATTCTATTACAACTAATACTACTATATTTATTATTTTGTAACTATAAAAAAAAAGTTGGTTTAGAATATTTAATTTGTTACTTTCTTCGTCTTAAAAAAATGTATTGAAATAAAAATAGTTAAAATAAGATAAATGTAATTAATGAATTTCTTTTTTTTGTTACATTACTCGTTTTGCTCATGCATTAATGAAATCGGATACTTTTTGTATTTGAACAATTAAAATCTTTTGAAGACAACATCAGAAGTTACTATATTTTAATATGAGAACATAATAAGTTAGAAACAAATATATAAATAATAAAATAAACAGTTTTTTTTTTTTTTTAAACAAAGGAAGTAATATATACTAATGTTGTGTGGTAATGGATGTAGTAATATAAAATTCATTATGCAACATTAAAAGGTAACTTAAATAATTTAAACTAATACAAAATTAAGTCTATTAAAAGTTTGATGAAATTAAGTATATGATATATCCTTTATGTCTTCTTACTTATATATTGGAAAATTTTTACGGAGATGTAACGAATTTTGACCGAATTTTTATTGTATGTAAAATTTAACTTGAAATCTCGTTAGTTTTTTAAATTGAACTGATTTCTTATCTTTTTCATCGTTAAGTTGAACATCGTTGTTATATAAAAGATAAATTGATCAAGTATGGTTAATACTGCACGAGTTTGGTTAATACTGCAAAACTATTTGGTTAATATTACTCAAGTGGTTAATGTTGCAATAAAGATTATTGTTCAAGAAAATATAATTTTAGAATAGATTTAGTAATTAACTTTTCCTTATTAGTAGGCATGACAATTGTAAATGATATATTCGTATTTAGATGTTTCCTAGATTCACTAGGGTTAGCCTCAAGGTCTTTTATATATAGATCCTTGTGTATCGTAGAAAACACGTTTGTTAATTGTATTCATTAATTAATAGATTGAGGCTTAGTGGTAACCGTTTTTTTCTTATTGTTCTTGCGTATACATAAACTGTTTATCATAAAATTGTAATATCAAAGTGTTGATTCGCTGCAACTTCTTTGACAGATCTTGATATAACTTGTGTGTGTGTGTGTGTTTACATAACTCACCCGACCCTGACAATTGGTAAGAGCACAAGAGGTGCTTTAGATCTAAAGATTTACAACTTTAAAAAGAATTCTCAAAAACGAGCAAAATAATCATCTCTGGTTGTAATGACATCATTCCTAACAATGTTCCAATTATATGTAGTAATGACTTTGAGATGTGAAAGCTAAGAATCAAACAACATATTTTGATTTCAGATTATGTTGTATGGGATGTAACTGAGAATGGACCAAAGAAGGAAATAACTATGGCAAGAAATGGTACTCCAGAAAGATTACCCCCACCAACAAGTGATCAAGAAACAAGAGAAAGACAAACAAAAATCAAAGCTCTAAGTACTCTCCTTATAGCTATTCCTAATGAGTATCAATTAAATTTTGTTAAATTTAATGATACAAAATCATTGTTGGATGCTCTAGAGAAAAGCTTGAGTGGAACAAAGAGCACAAAGATGAACAAGGAAACTATTCTGAAACAAGAATATGAAAACTTTAGGGCTCTTAAAGATGAAAAGATGACTCAAACCTTTGATAGGTTTAGCATACCGAATGGGGAGCTACTCAATGATGGTGTGAAGATAGAAAGAGGTGATATAAACAAAAAATTTCTTAGATCATTAGGAGATGAATAGACCATATACATGTGTCTAACATGCACGGTGATGCGCTAGAAGAGATTGAGTTAGACGATTTATATAATGATCGAAGGGTGTTTGAAGCAAATGTGGAAGGAAGAAAAACACATGGAAACAACTATGTTCTGTTGCTTTAGTGTCACTAATAGGATCATCAAGTCATGAAAACTAAGAAGATCTCACACTTGAAGCTTTCCTATTAAACCATTCAAGCTCAACCTTCACCAATAAAGATCTCCAACAAATTCACCAAGATGATCTGGAGGAGATGGATATTAAATGGCAACTAGCTATGCTTTCATTAAGAACAAAGAGGTTTATAAGCATAACTGGAAGAAAAATCAATCCAGGGGAAATGGCATGGTTAGATTTGATATAAGCAGATTTAAGTGTTATGCATGCAGTGAATTAGGTCACTTTGCAAGGGAATGCAGAAAAATGCCAAACAACACCGAGAGGAAGAAATTAAGAAATCACTTCAATTGCTTTGGTAACTCACGATGTGTTTGGGTATAAATGGAATAAATTGGCTGAAGAAACCATTCAAATCAAGCTTTAATAGCCATCACAAAACCAATGAAGAAGGAATCTTCTCAGTCAAAACTTCCTAATGAGGGTACAATCCAAACTTTGCTCTGTTGGTGCAATATATGTGATAGTTGTTTGAGACAGGTTTAAGTCTGTATTTATAGTCTATGTAAATGAACATGAAACGTACATGATGTTCGTATGTATAAACGAACATCATTAATGTTCATGTTCGTGTCTCTTATGGTCCAACGAACATTGTATTGTTCGTGGGCTAAGTCTGTTATGGGTGTTAATGAACATTGCATTGTTCATAAACCCATTAGTAGCCTAAGCCCGATGAACATGTTTTTCTATATAATAGGATAACATGTTTAGGTTTAGGGTTAATCAGAAATAATAGTTTACAGAGAGAAAAATTTTTAGACACTGAGAGTATTTATTGTATTAGGTTTGAGTGATTCAATCCATAATACAAGTATTCGTGTTTGGTAAGTAATTATTATCTTTCTAGTAATTCTTATTGTGTTATAACTATTGATTATTGAGATTCCGCCTCGTTATCCATAGGTTTAATCTTGTTGATCCAATAACTAGGACCTATAATTGGTATCAGAGCAAACTCTTTGTTTGCTCTCTATCGAGAATCGGTTCAAGATTAAATGTACACAATTAAGAATTTTTCTTCGTGACGGCTGATAAATTAGAATTCTTAAATTTTTTAGGGTTTGTGACGGCTACAAAATTTGGGGCTTATTATATTTAGGGTTTGTGGCGGCTTAATTTGGGGATAGTAAGAATATTCAACGATTCAGTTTATTCGTTGGTTAAATGAATTTAAATTCGGGACTGCAAATTCCGTTGTGTGTGACTGAAGTATTTTTTTAATTGGGCTGCAAAGTGTTTCTGGGCTTCTTATGAATTTCTTATTGACCCTGAGCTTCAATTTATCTAGTTCGTGGATAACTTGTAACAAATAAAAGAAAATGGTGAGAGACTAAAACGAGAATGGGGGACAAACAGCGATCGAAATTAAGAAAAAAAGGGGGGCGAACATCTGCTGACCATTGAAATTAAGTTCGTGATATCGCTCATTTATATGACTATTTTATCGCGATATTCATTGTGTTTTGTGTCCCAAACGTAATGGAAAGGCCCTTTTATGCTTATGTTTTGTAAAGTTTTGTGTTAGGATTGGGTTAGGTGTTTTTGGAGCAAAAAGAAGGAATTTTTGGACTTTAACTTGACATTGGACAAGGCATCACGACGAGCGACGCATTCATGGAGATCATTCAGCACATTCAGCTCGGAAGTGGGAATGCGCCGCATTCCCATGACTGGCGGCGCATTCCTAGTCGTGACAGTTATGTGGCAGTTTTCATTATTAATCAAAAGTATACCAAAAGTCTCTTCACCCACTACAAGAGACAGACGTTTTGCAAGACTGAAGATCATCTTTTTCATCATGGTTTTAGTATTTTCATATCATTGGAAGCATCAAAACAATTGTTAATTTCCGTATTTCATCAAGAATTGCTAGTTTCGATTTCGTTTAGTACTTGGAGATTATTTCGGAACTTGTTACTTACGTTTGGTATTACTCTTTTATCATCTTATTTTGCAATTGAATCATGACTTCTACATATTTGATTGTGTTTGTTACAATTATGAGTAGCTAATTTCTTAATACGTTTGCTTGGATTATGTGATCGTTTATGTGTTAGGTTTTGGGTGTGAAATTAGAGTGATATGTAGAGGTTAATTGGGGATCCGTTTGGGTTAATTTCTTAATTAACTTGTTAAAGTTGTTTATACTCTTATTTGGTAATCTAAAAACGGGTATTCGAAAGGAATCCGTAATTTTTACTAAAATAGGAACGAATTAATCGGCCGGTCTTTAGTTGATTATAAGTAAATGATATTCGAAAGGAATCATTAACAACAATTTTTACAAGTAGATATTAACACGAACGCTAGCTACTAAATTAAGAGAAATCGGTTTAGGAGTTAGTAAGCTATTCGAAAGGAAGCTTATAAATTAATTCTCACATATCGGCTTGAAACTTTATGCACAATTACTTGAGGTGTTAACGGTATTCGAAAGGAATCGTTGCATGGTTAGGTAATTGGAGAAATCCGGTATTCGAAAGGAACTTAGGATTTTACATTAGAAGTTTATCGACATTTTCACACCTAAGAAATAACACATATTCGTAAACGGTCCAAGCAAGCGTCCTTTTATCCATATTTGAATTCTAAAGTATTTTTATCGTTAATATAAGCAAGTCTTCTTAAGACTAAAACCCACTTGTTACTTGTTACGTGTTTTTATAGACTAATACTTTCAACTATAAATAGTCCCTGTGTTCGAACCCGATATTTTCCAATACTGTTTTACAATTGACAAGGGTACACTGCCCGTGTCGTAATCTAGTAAAGGTTTATTTTCGGAAAACTAGATTTTTCACATCAAGTTTTTGGCGGCTGATGTGTAAAATCTAGTCTTAATTTAAACCTACTTTTTCACGCAATTACACACTTCTAGGCAGTGGACCTATCCGTATATAATATAGTTTTAAGCAAGTATAGGTTCGTTCGCAGGGACTAATTTGTTTTAAATTCCGAATTAATAATACTTGAGTATTTGTGGGGGTTTTTATTGTAACAAAAGTTTGCAAGTAATTAGTAAAAAGAGTTGATTGATTAAAATCGAACGAAAGATTAATGGATGAAATCAAATAATGAGAAAATATACTTGTTTGACACTTCACCTATTTTCCGTTTAAATTTACGAAATCGATTGTTTTCAAAACTTCTAAGATATAATAAAAGTCCTTCCGAATCTTTTACTAACTTTAATTATCTCTAATTACCCCGTTCCTCCCGAATACAGTAATAACTATTAATAACCAAGAAATAAGCAACAAGTCCGTTTTTAGTGATTTAACCTTATAGAGTTTCCTCCCGAATAACTCCTCTAACTATCAAGTCCTTCCGAATCTTAATACTTAGACCTACTCACTTAAATTTAATTACCTACGTTGTTATTACTAAGTCCTCCCGAATCTTAATAATTTCAAATCGATTATAGACCGACCGATTACTTCATATAACTTGTTAAACCTATCTAGATTCCTCCCGAATACCTAGAATATTGATTAGTCAAATTATATATAAACAACTCTGATAATATACTAAAATTTAAGTAAATAAGGATCACCGATTAAACACAAAAACATAAACAATCGATAACGATAAATAAACTTCAAATAAGATCTGTGGTTCAAACAAGCATAAAAGAAGTTTAGCTCCTCATAACTAGGTCTGAAAATCAAATAAAGTCATGGAAATAATACTGGAATAAAAGTCTAAAAAGGAAAGAAACAAACGAAGAATTCGACAAAACGTGTCGTGACCGCCGTTGGCCGAAAAGAGATCTTCCTAGCTTTAATCTTTGCTTCTAAACGTGTATACCAGCTCCAGAACCTTAGAATAATAATTGATGATGGTTGAATGATTTTTCTGGATGTTTTAGGGTTGTATTTATAGGAAAAAACTAGATAGAATTCGTGTTTGAGTCGAATTACAAATCTATTAAAAGATGATGTTGTCCTTATCCTTATCTTTATTTTTATCTTTATATTTATCTTTATCCTTATCCTTATCTTTATCTTTATCTTTATCTTTATCTTTCATTTACTTGCATTTCTTCGTCCAAATGTCCACTTTCCGATCATATTCAACCTGCCACTTGAATAAAATACTTTTCACACAATTAAATGTAAAAATCATATCCTATCCATCATGATTAAATACGAAAATGACCAAATATCGCATATAAATATCTATATAAATATGCGATATCAAATCCCCCAAACTTGCCTTTTTGCTTGCCCTCAAGCAAAAACTGTTTAAAAGTAATTATCAAGCCAAAAATTAACATAACCAAACACCTCACGATTTTTATGGGAAGTAAAATCACACAATCTCTCAAACTAATCTAAAAGGGTGTGTAAAATATTTCTGTAGAATCGCTCAATTGCTCAGCCATGGTGAATATTCTATCATAGGCTTGATAATGTATCAAATCTCCACCACTAGAGTCTAGGTACAACTAAACGGGGACTTTTATTCGGGTTATAACGTACAGGTAAAGACATGTGAAAATATATAATGGAGTGTAAATGGGTTAAATAAAAATATACAAAAAGCTTAAATCCGAACTAAATATAATCTCGACGTACTGGATTGCTCAATTTCTCTTCAACTTATACTTTTTCTCCGAATACACAAATTTCGTATATAATACACGACTCATAATACACTATTTCTCTTAAAATCTACAACTAATTTTTTTTTTCGCTTTTCTGTTTTTCCGATTTTTTTCTTTTTTCACTTTTTTCTTTTCTTCAGCCTAGTACATGCCTTACAAAATAATAATCTTCGTGGTAAGTACACATGCTCAAAAGGCTAACTTTATTATTTTAACTATTTTCCAAATACAAAATAATACAAAGGCTCAAATAATATAACTTTTTTTTGTTCATGCCTTAATAACTTCTAAACTTCACTTCTCATATACAATAGCAATCAAACACTAAATTCGGATCTAATCTAAAAAGAAACGAAAATAAGGCGAATGTACAAATTATATAGTAGTGTTTAGAAACGAAAAAGTTTAGGCGCAAATTGGTTTACTAGAGTTTCTAACACTAAAAATAAGTGTTACAAGGGTTAGGCGGAAAATATATAAAAAGAAACGAAAAAGGCTACACAAATGGGTTAATCCTAAATGCCCCTATCATTGTACCAAATCACAGTAAGTTACCCTAATGCAATTGCTCATATGTGGTCTCGAAATGTATAACAATGTCAAGTTCTAAAGTCATCAACCATTGGCACACTCAAAGAAATGAAAAAAGTAGCATTAAAAATAAATGCTTTCAATAGGCTCAAACTCTCACTATTTTCTCGAGTGGGGTAAAAATGCGTCTGGTTATGCTTACAGTTTAAGGTAGTTACCGACTAGACACGTTATATTTTTTTGGTTTTTTTCAATTTTTCAATTTTTTTGGATTTTCTATTTTTTTTTCTGACTCAAAAATGTACAAAAGTAACACAATTCAACACGATGGAAACTAAGCTAAGGGTCGAAAAATAAAATTTGAAATTTCCCGATGACCCCCCCAAACTTAAGTAACACATTGTCCCTAATGTGTTAACGACTAAAAAAAAACTAAGGGAAATTGTACAAAAATAAAATCTAAAAAGAAAAATAATATACAAAAATAAGAAAAGAAGAAAATAGAACCCGGTTGTAGATATCGAATATTTCTTGTGAAAATGCTTTACTGATCTGAATGCTAGTCACAAAACAGGTTGTTGAACTTACTTCAAATCTATAAAAAACTAAAAGAGAAAAACTAAAAACAAATATTAAAAACACAAAAGATAAAAATAAAAAATAAAAATAAAAATAAAAATAAAAAATAAAAATTACAAATTACGATGGAATAAAAAAAATAGTAGACTATTTTTTTAAAGTCTAATAGAGTAAAAAAGGTAAAAAAGAAAATACAAAATTGTAGATTTTTTTTTCTTCGACCTATCTGAATAACACTTCAAAGGAAAAATGTTAAAAAGTCTTCAAAGGAAAAATGTTAAAAAGTCTTAAGAAAAGAAAAGATGACGAAATAAAAATAAAAATTGAAATAACAAGTTACGATGGAATAAAAAAATAGTAGACTATTTTTTTTTATTATATTTTTTTCTAATAGAGACCCATATGTAAACAATAACTTTACAAATTTGGCTCTATTTTTTTTTTTTTTTTTTTTTTTTTTTAAATAAATGAAAGATTCACTACGAAAGAAAAGAAAAACAAACCCAGGTTGCCTCCCGAGAAGCGCTAATTTTTTCGATCGAGTCGTTAGCTTGACTCGATATGCCTCGACTTATGCCTTCATGTAAAGGTCGAGATTTCTCTCGTCTTTCTTTCCCACGTGCTTTCCATCGTCCACGAATTGCTCACTCGACTCATATCCGTCATGGTCGCCAAAAGTCAACGCTTCCTCCATGACATCGAACATCTTGGTTCGCTTCACCCAAGCGTCATGCCACTCTCGAGCCTCAGTAATCAGTAATAAAACATCTCCAATTTCCCAAACATCGTCACATTTTCTTTTACTGAATTTCGTCTTCTTAAATTCTTCCCATGCGGTGTCATCTCCGATATCCTCAAATTCCTGCAAAATATTCTCCTTTTCTCGACAAGTAAAAGAAAATAAATCAAAAGGGTCGTGAGAAATATCGTGACAATTTTCCCCCAAACTTGAGTTTGACTTCTCGAGCTCTTCCTTAAATGGAATCCTTTCCTCCAACAACGTTGCACCCGGATTATTCATTAAGTATTCAACTTCTAATAAGTCTAAATCCGGGTCGGATTTTTTAAATGTCATGCTCGTAGAAATTTTCTCAAATTTCTCCAGCTCCATTTTCAAGATGGGATCAAAATCCTCGAGCTCCTGATCTTCCTCCTCTTCAACAACAATTTGTCCTCCAAGAATTTCCTGTACATCTAGGTCAAACATTTCATCAAAAACATCAATACGAAAACAAGTTTCATCAGTGGAGTATGAATGTTTTGGAGCTTTATCAACAGAAAATGAAATTCGTTCATCCCCAACCCCCAAAGAAATCTCCCTGTCCTTTACACGAATTATTGTGTCCGCAGTGTTTAAAAATGGTCGACCTAAAATAAGTGGCACAGTGACATCTTCATCCATTTCTAGAATCACAAAGTCAACAGGGAAAGTGAATTTTCCTACTTTTACTAGCATGTTTTCAGCAATTCCTAACGGATATTGAAATGATCGGTCGGCTAGTCGGATACTCATTTTGGTAGGTTTTAAATCTCCCGAAGCAAGTTTAGCATATAATAAATGTGGCATTAAATTTATGTTGGCTCCTAAATCGGCCAATGCATTGCAACTATAAGTATTACTGAAATTACACTGGATAAGAAAACTCCCTGGATCATCCAACTTTGGTGGTATCGAGTTCTTCACCAAATTGAACATTCTGCGTTTAAGAAAGCGGCCTGCTCCTCCGATGACTTCCCCTTTTCCGTGACCAGCTCCTTGATGAATTTCGCGTAATTCGGCATCCCTGCAATCAAATCAACAAGAGGAACATTAATACGAACAGATTTAATCATATCGCAAAATTTACCGTACTGCACCTTCATGCGTGCCTTCCTCAACCGTTGAGGATATGGGACACGTGGCTCGTAAGCCTTTAGTGGGACTTCCTTCACTGGTTCAGGTGTTTTGGCCTTGGGTTGAACAGGTGGTGCCTCTTCCTCGTCGTCCTCGAAATCGTCCAAAACTGGTTCTGCAGAGGGGTGCGGCTTGTTAGTAGCTGGGTGCGAAAAATCCTCGTTTCCTCCATTTTCGTCTTGATTTCTTCCATAAGCATATCCAGAACGTGTTGTAATTGAGTTTACATGCTCTTCTCTCATGTTAGGAGGTTGATATTTCGGTCCCTGATTGTTGGAAGTATTTCCTTGATCCTGTGGTCGTGGATTTGGTTGCGTATTACTCGGTAGTGAGCCTGATGGTCGATTTGAGTTCAACTCGTTCATCCTATCGAACCGTCTCTCTAAGTCTTGATGTGCTGCCTGCTGATTTCTCTGTCCTTGCTCGATTTGATCAGTTAAAACTTTAAATTGTTTACGGACATCGTCATTGGTTGATTTTTGGGTGTTGATGAATGATTTTAAAAGATCTTTTATGCTGGAATCTTCATCTTCATTCTTCGGTGGATCGTATCTTTGTCGTGGTGGGGAGCGTGTGTTATTCCTTTGCCATCCGTTGTCTCGATTCTCACCCCGGTTGTAGTTACCTCCGTAGTGTGGCCAATTTGCTCCCCGATTAGGATAGCCATAATTTGCATAATGGGCTTCCTCCACGCGGCAATCACTTGCATAATGCGGTCCCCCACAATTTTCGCACCCATGCTTGATCACATATACCTCTTTCTCTAGATAAGTCATTCTCCTGTCAAGCTTGTCTGCTATAGTCTTGATCTCTTTCAGAATATTAGATGCATCACTGCTTCCTTCTACTTGAGCTACATGTCCTCTTATACGTTGACCTCTACCATCGTCTCGATACTCCCATGATAAGCTTATGACTAGCTTATCTTCCATCAAATTGTATGCTTCATTGGTGGTTTTGTACATAAAGTCTCCCCCGCCGGCTAGATCCAACTCATTTTGTGACTCCTTGGTTAACCCGTAGAAGAAGATCTCTATGATGTTATCCTTGCCCAGACCATGACCATAACAATTCCTCAGCATTTCTTTCAATCTAGCCCACGCCTCAGTAGACGTCTCTTCATCCTCCTGTCGAAATCCTCTAATATCCCGTAGCAATTTCCTACCCAAGGCGGGTGGGAAAAATCGTTTGATGAAGGCTTCGAGCATTTGTGTCCATGTTGTGATTGTGTTTTCTTCGAGTTCTTCAAACCAAACCTTCGCATCTCCGGTGAGAGACGAAGGGAATAACCTCAGCTTGACACTGTCGCTTTTACCTTGACCGTATTTGAACATCTCACAAAGCTCGTTGAATTTTGCTATGTGTTTATGCGGATCTGAATTGTATCGTCCATCGAAAGTGTTGTCTTGGATCATCTTGAGATGGTGACCCTTGACAACAAAATCCTCACCCAAGTCCGGGGTGGTGATTGCCGACCCTCGGGTGGGTGGCACTGCTACAGCTGCGGCCCGTCGGTGCATTGGCATGTCCAAAGGATCCATAGCTGGTTGCGGTTCCGGTTTGTTTTCACAAATTATTTCTTCGACCTCCGGTTCTGTAGTGTTTCCTCCTCCTTCTGAAGATGAAATATCTTCAAATTTTACTGGCGAGAACGGTCCAAAACCTGGTGGTGTCTGAATCAATATGTTTCCTTTCTTCTTGCCTCGCTTCTTTGATACTCCTGGATTGGATTTTGGACTCGCGAGTGGTAATCCCGAAGCCCTCGTGTTCATCCACTACCTGAATACCTACAAAGACAGAAACAAGAAAACCGTAAAACGCACCGGTGTAATAACAATTAAAAGTAACTTCCAAGTAAATAAATACTCAAAAGGATCGTATCACAAATTCGAAACAAAAACTAAAAATCAGTCCCCGGCAGCGGCGCCAAAAATTTGATGTGTAAAATCTAGTCTTAATTTAAACCTACTTTTTCACGCAATTACACACTTCTAGGCAGTGGACCTATCCGTATACAATATAGTTTTAAGCAAGTATAGGTTCGTTCGCAGGGACTAATTTGTTTTAAATTCCGAATTAATAATACTTGAGTATTTGTGGGGGTTTTTATCGTAACAAAAGTTTGCAAGTAATTAGTAAAAAGAGTTGATTGATTAAAATCGAAGGAAAGATTAATGATGAAATCAAATAATGAGCAAATATACTTGTTTGACACTTCACCTATTTTCCGTTTAAATTTACGAAATCGATTGTTTTCAAAACTTCACCTATTTTCCGTTTAAATTTACACTTCACCTATGGACATGGTGCTGCGCACCTATCTGGATAATTACAAGAAATTTGAGTTCTAGTCGAATACGTTTTCCACCTTGATTTTGCCTATAAATACAAGACCAAATCCGTCCAGAAATTCATCCCATTATTATTTTCAAGTCTCTGGAGCTGGTATTACGTTTAGAAGCAAGGATTAAGGCAAGGAAGATTACTTTTTCGGCAATCGGCGATTACGACACGTTCGACAAAACTCTCCGTTTGTTTCTTTTTAGCTTTTATCTATTTTCCAGAATGCTTTCTAACAATTTATTTGCTGTTTTAGACTTGATCATGAGTTGCTAAATTCTCGTTATGCTTGTTTGAACAACGGATCCTATTTGAAGTTTATTTAACGTTTTCGATTGTTTATGTTTTGGTGTTTAACCGTTGGTCCTTATTTGCTTAAATTTTAGTATATTATTAGAGTTGTTTATATATAATTTGACTAATCAATATTCTAGGTATTCGGAAGGAATCTAGATAGATTTAACAAGTTATATGAAGTAATCGGTTGGTCTATAATCGATTTAAAATTATTAAGATTCGGAAGGACTTAGTAATAACAACTTAGGTAATTAAATTTAAGTGAGTAAGTCTAAGTATTAAGATTCGGAAAGACGTGATAATTAGAGGAGTTATTCGGAAGGAAACTCTATAAGTTTAAATCACTAAAAACAGGCTTGTTACTTATGGCTTGATTATTAATATTTATAACTGTATTCGGAAGGAACGGTGTAATTAGAGATAATTAAAGTTAGTAAAAGATTCGGAAGGACTTTTATTATATCTTAGAAGTTGGAAAAACAATCGATTTCGTAAAATTAACGGAAAATAGGTGAAGTGTCAAACAAGCATATATTCTCTTTATTTGATTTAATCAATTACTCTTTCGTTCGATTTTAATTAATCATCACTTTTTCTTAATTAGTTGCAATCTTTTGTTACGATAAAAAACCCCCAAAAATACTCAGTATTATTTATTCGAAATATTAAAACAAATTAGTCCCTGCGAACGAACCTTTACTTGCTTAAAACTATATTATATACGGATAGGTCCACTGCCTAGAAGTGTGTAATTACGTTAAATAGTAGGTTAATTTTAAGACTAGATTTTACACATCAGATATCAGCGGCGCATTCGACTGAAATTCAGATATTATTAGGACGCCTTTTAAACATTACAAACGCATTCAACCCTATTTTTCCAACCGACGCTTAAGGAGATAAAAACACACACACCGTTTGATTCATCGATTTCTCTATAAATCTTCACTAAAATCACTCAAATCAGCTAATGGGGAGAACGGTATGTCGTGTCTAACATCTTTTAATCTTTCAATTTGATTTCAATTTTCAATTAGGGTTCTTAGGTTTAAG
Organism: Senecio squalidus; assembly: GCA_910822075.1. NCBI lineage: Eukaryota > Viridiplantae > Streptophyta > Magnoliopsida > Asterales > Asteraceae > Senecio > Senecio squalidus. The sequence goes on from CAJVGC010000432.1 coordinate 44,746,188, forward strand.
TAATTTGGGGAAAACTTTAGATTAGGTTAAATTAGGTTCTTATTTGTTAATTAGTTGGTTAATTAGGTTACAATAGGTCGATTACTGGTATTTTGTGTTTTGATTTCATGATTTGGGGCTGTTAGCTAGCTGGTCTAAACGGGTGCTGTCGCCAGGCTGAATGCGCCGCCTGTCACCCATTGGCGGCGCATTCCAGCTTCGGATTCTAATAAAAAATAAAAAAAAATTGTCTTTTGTTTTTTTTATTACTAACATGTTTGCTTCTTGTTTTTCTTAATGTTTTGTTTGTATAGGGTAAACGTAGGGCAGTGACAGATGATGAGGAAGAAGTCGTGTACGAGACACATCGGGTTTACAAAGTGAGTATGGCGGCTCGAATGATGAAAAGTGAGAAATACAATTGGTTGAAGTGGCCCGGGGCCAATGAGAATAGAAAGATCCAATTAAACAATCAGTTGGCAGTTCTCCAAAATAAGAAAGTGATCTCGCCCCGGTTTTTGGATTGGGATCTTATGAACACTTTGGAGATTATGGACGCTTTGGAATCTCGTTTCATCACCAGAGTTGAATATGAAGGGCATACCTTTGACTTACCAATTTGGAGGAATGTATTCGAGGTACGGGAACCTGTTTACCGCGAATGGTGTTTGGAGTTTTATGCTAGTATAGAGATTGATGATTTTCCTGCAGAAGAAGGTAGGATTTTTAGTGCTGAAGTTGTTAAGTTTAGACTCGGGGGGCAGGAGCATCGACAGTTGATTGGGTTATACAGTGAAGAGGAATTGAATTCCCCGGGAATGTCTCATTATGCAAGTAAGGGAAGCTGGTCACTCGCAAATGTTTACATAGACCGAGATAACATATGGATGGGATTGTCTGGGCGATCTCATTACAAGACCACCAGTAAGGCCAGTGAATTGAACGATCCGATGCTTCGTTTGTTACAAAAGGCACTGTGTCACTCTGTTAACCACCGTGGAACTCATCATGACAAAGTGTATAAGGAAGACTTGTGGATGCTTCATTATTTTGATAGGAGGACTCCCAACAAGTATGTTTACTTACCAATGGCATTGGCTAAATATATGAGCGACCAAGGGAAGGGGCGAAAGAATAGTAGTGGGATGCTATGTGGACACTTTATTACGCGAATGGTGAAGAATTTGGGATTTTATACTCACGCAAACATGAAGGGGTTGTCCAAAGAGGTGGATTGCAAGTGGATAATTAAGGGAGATTTGAAGTTAGGACACGCCCTTAATAAGGATGGGGCATTTGCAAAGTCGGGGGACTGGGGTAGCGATATGGATGTGGGTAGTGATGAGGAGGATGAGACCGAAATTGAGGGAGAGGAACCACCAGCACGGGAGATATTTGTACCTGGTGGATATATGCAGGGAGGATTTACTGCGGGTGCCACATCTCAGGGTACCTCATCTCAGGCATGCTCACCACCACTTGGCCCATTTGATTTCAACCCAATGATGCACGAGATGTATAGGATTGGGCGCCAGGTGGATGCTACTCAAGTGGACGTGTCTCACATTAGGACGGAGGTCGATAGGACCCGCGCGGAGGTTCACCAGGTCGGGGATTACACGCAGTATCACATGGCACGCTACCAGCCCATGTGGGAATACATGACGACTTCTCAATACCACGCGCAGAATCCTGAGGCAGCCAGCGGGTGGACCGAGTACAACCCACCTCAAATGTTCAACCCGTTTCCCCCTAATGATGAAGAATGAAGGAAGTGAATTGATTGTTTGTTGTGACACGTTTGTTGTTTGAACTATTTATCTTTTATTTGTGTTTGGTCATGTGTTGAACTATTTATTTTTATTTGTCGTTGCTTAGGATATTTTTATGCGAATTAACTTGTTTGTTTATGTGTTTTGTACCTTATCAAGACTGGCATTAAGTTCAGCACGTGCGGAGTAGAATCGAAAGATCATACCACATCTAACAGAACTCGCACAGTTTTGTTTTTCTTTCTTTCTTTTATTTTTGTATTTTTAGTTTTATTTTAATTTCCCTTAGGTTAGTTAGTTTTTTTATTTTGATGGAACACATTAGGGACAATGTGTTGTTCAAGTATGGGGGGTTAGTCGGGAAATTAGTTAGTTTTGTCCCCTATATCCATTACGTTTGTTTTAGTCCCATTTGAGTCATTTAGAGTCTAAAAAAAAAAAAAAAAAAAAACGCTTAAATGTAGTTAGGGAAAATGATAGGGGCTTGTTTATTTAACTTTTTTTTCGGTACTTTAACGTGAAATTGCTTAGGAACATCTTTAGTTAATAAAATACTTGTAAATAAGAGTTTAGGTTTTCTAATTTTAGTTCCTTAAGTTTCCCTGAAAAATCAAAAAGATAGATAATCACTAGATATCCTTAGTACCGAGCCCTTTTAGTCCCTGCACCCTTTCGGGGGTAGTTGGGGAATCCTAGTATTATTTAAGCCCTTGGAGAATTAGAGGCGAAGAAAAAGGCCATAGGTCTTTCCCGTCGACAAAATAGAAATTGATCCTCACTATAACGAAGACTCAAATCCCGTTATACCGTTCACTTCAAAGAAAATATAAAAAAAAAATCTATAATATTTGAAGTGAACAAAAGTGAGAGGAAAAGAAAAAGATGAAGACTAACCAATCAATTCTCAAGAAAGAAGTACTTAATCGAAAATGCTTAGTAATATTTTAAGGGTTCCCCCGAAAGTAAGGCGTAAGGGGTCGGCTGTAATGGCTGATCGCTCTAACTTCGGTTAGGGAGTGAGGGAAAAGGGGTGATTATCTTGACATATCTAAACTAGGGGAAGAATTAGGAGTTAAAATTGGTAAATTGCGGTTCTTGTTTGCTTAAGTAATTTAGTAGCTTTAGATGTTTGTAGTCGGTTTTACGATCTGGCAATTTCACGCATATCTTTATTTCTAACACCGGAATTTAGTTAAATATTTGAGCCCGTGATTCCTTAGCTTTTCTTAAGTTGTATGTTTTGTAACTTGTTAGTAGGTTTGAGTCGGATTTGCTTAGGGACAAGCAAATGCTTAAGTATGAGGGGTTTGATATCGCTCATTTATATGACTATTTTATAGCGATATTCATTGTGTTTTGTGTCCCAAACGTAATGGAAAGGCCCTTTTATGCTTATGTTTTGTAAAGTTTTGTGTTAGGATTGGGTTAGGTGTTTTTGGAGCAAAAAGAAGGAATTTTTCGACTTTAACTTGACATTGGACAAGGCATCAGGACGAGCGATGCATTCATGGAGATCATTCAGCCATTCAGCTCGGAAGTGGGAATGCGCCGCATTCCCATGACTGGCGGCGCATTCCCAGTCGTGACAGTTATGTGGCGGTTTTCATTATTAATCAAAAGTATACCAAAAGTCTCTTCACCCACTACAAGAGACAAACGTTTTGCAAGACTGAAGATCATCTTTTTCATCATTGTTTTAGGATTTTCATATCATTGGAAGCATCAAAACAATTGTTAATTTCCGTATTTCATCAAGAATTGCTAGTTTCGATTTCGTTTAGTACTTGGAGATTATTTCGGAACTTGTTACTTACGTTTGGTATTACTCTTTTATCATCTTATTTTGCAATTGAATCATGACTTCTACATATTTGATTGTGTTTGTTACAATTATGAGTAGCTAATTTCTTAATACGTTTGCTTGGATTATGTGATCGTTTATGTGTTAGGTTTGGGGTGTGAAATTAGAGTGATATGTAGAGGTTAATTGGGGATCCGTTTGGGTTAATTTCTTAATTATCTTGTTAAAGTTGTTTATACTCTTATTTGGTAATCTAAAAACGGGTATTCGAAAGGAATCCGTAATTTTTACTAAAATAGGAACGAATTAATCGGCCGGTCTTTAGTTGATTATAAGTAAATGATATTCGAAAGGAATCATTAACAACAATTTTTACAAGTAGATATTAACACGAACGCTAGCTACTAAATTAAGAGAAATCGGTTTAGGAGTTAGTAAGCTATTCGAAAGGAAACTTATAAATTAATTCTCACATATCGGCTTGAAACTTTATGCACAATTACTTGAGGTGTTAACGGTATTCGAAAGGAATCGTTGCATGGTTAGGTAATTGGAGAAATCCGGTATTCGAAAGGAACTTAGGATTTTACATTAGAAGTTTATCGACATTTTCACACCTAAGAAATAACACATATTCGTAAACGGTCCAAGCAAGCGTCCTTTTATCCATATTTGAATTCTAAAGTATTTTTATCGTTAATATAAGCAAGTCTTCTTAAGACTAAAACCCACTTGTTACTTGTTACGTGTTTTTATAGACTAATACTTTCAACAATAAATAGTCCTTGTGTTCGAACCCGATATTTGCCAATACTGTTTTACAATTTACAAGGGTACACTGCCCGTGTCGTAATCTAGTAAAGGTTTATTTTCGGAAAACTAGATTTTTCACATCAGTTAGTGAAACTCAATTCGTAATATCCAATTCGTAATCACAATTATATAAGCGGCGAACATCAATCAAATCAAATTCGGAATCTCAAATTCGTGAAATCAGATTTTTCAGTTTATGTTGTGACATGAGATTGTTGATGTTCATTTGTGATTGAAATCAAGTTCGTACCAAATTCGTGAAGATCGGTTTAATTCGGCTAAGCTTGTTCGTATTAAATTAATCAGTTCTTCAGTTTAGTTCGTGATTCAATTCGTGATTTAGCAGACTCGTGGGCTTCTTGAATTCATGATCAGCAATCAAAATTAATTCTTATTCTGCATAACATTCTGTTAAGCTTCGTGTTGTTCATAGCTTGTTCGTGACAGTTTGCCAATTAATGTTCGTTTCAGTTTGTTGATGTTCGTGGTTCGTGAAAATCATCAGTATTGTTCGCTGCTTTTGTTCGTTAACAGGTTTAAATTCGTGAATTGATTCAATTGATGTTTGTAATCAAGTTCGTCAAATAATCCGGATTTGTGTTCGTCAAAATCAAAGAGTGAAAGCAAAGTGTTAATAGCAATTTATGTTCGTTCCGTGACATGTTCGTAAACAAGTTCGTAACTGAATTCATGTTCGTTTGAAATTTGTTGTTCGTGACAGATTAATGAGTGGATTTCAAATACCTGCACACCGTAACATACTGCACAACGTAATTGATTTTATAGGGCCTGTAATTCTATATCAATGGTTCTTGGCAAGTTAACCGCTCGGCGGTTGGCTTTCATTTTTTATCGTCGGATCTACTAACTTTTGATCTCAGCCGTCATAATTGCCTATTTTAGTTACGCTACGTAACTAATAGTTACGCTAACGTAACTTTTGTTACGTAGTGTAACTATCAGTTACGTAGCGTAACTACCAGTTACGCGGCGTATCAGTTTTGTAACAATTACACTACGTAACAAAAACCTAATTAGTTACGCTACGTAACAAAAGTTACCCAGCGTAACTATCAGTTAAGCCATTGATTAGAAAAACAGTTTTGTAACTTCTCTTCATGGCTACGTAACAAATAGTTACGCTAACGTAACTATTGGGAAACAGTTACGCTACGTAACTGATAGTTACGCCAACCATAAATGAAAGACTTAAAACCTCACCTGCAACAGTTACGTTGGAAATCACGCTGCAGTTTTGTAACCGTTACACTACGTAATAACAGTTACGCCTGCGTAACTATCAGTTACGCAGCGTAACTTTTTCCCAATAGTTACGTTAGCGTAACTATTAGTTACGTAGTTATGAAGAGAAGTTACAAAACGGTTTTTCTAATCAATGGCTTAACTGATAGTTACGCCATTGATTAGAAAAACGGTTTTGTAGCTTCTCTTTATGGTTACACTTTATGCATGGTTTTCATAATATTTAGCTCATTACCAAATAATATTTTCTCATATATCATACAAAACATCAATTTTGAATTATGTCCGACAAAATTAATAATGAAAGTTCAACTAAGGGTAACAATTTCGATTTGGAGTGCCAGAGTGTTGAAGAAGGTGTTCAATTTGAAATGAAAATGGTTGCAAATTTGAATTCTGATAAAACTATTGTCGTAATATCAGATGACGAGAATGATGCAAATACGACTACTAATTTGAATTCGGAGGAACTTATTATCTTATCGGATGACGAGGTCAACTGCATTTACTCTCTTTCTCTCTTTTTTTTTTTAAAGATTACACATCATAATATTTGTAGTTTTGGTTCTGATTTTTTATGTATTAGGTTGGTGATTTGAATGATAGCTTTGATATGCATCTTGAGATGACTAGGTTCAAACAAAAACAAAGTGTGAAACTTGAGAAAGATGATGAAATTGACACTCGGAACAAAAGGAGGCTGGAACTCCGAGACAAACCAAGTGATGAACTTATTGTCATATCGGAAAATGAGGTTAGTTGTATTTACTTTTTTTTAATAGATTACTAATCATAATTATTGTTGATTTTGTTTTGACGAACTTATTTTTAATAGATTACACTAGTTGATTTTGTTTTGGACCTTGGGCTTTTAATTGACTTTCTCCTAATTGGGATTTAATTGATTTTAATTTGGGCTTAATTAATTTGACAACTTGTATTACATTTTAGTTCGTGGATCTATTAAATTTTCTTCGTCGGTGTTTCATATAATTATTCAAGACATGGAATCATTAACATCAGACAGTCCACCTAAATTTCTTAACACTTCTCATTATTTCAAATGGATTGATATATTTGAATCTTATTGTAGATTCAATGACGTTCAGATGTGGTTATGTATTCAAACAGAATACGTCCATCCAACAGTGACTGTAGATGGAATAGAACGAAAATATCCTATCATCACTATGCCACCTGAATTCAGAAAGGTGTTTGATGCTGAGAACAAAGTTTGGGCTAGTCTGAAAATGTCTCTTCCTAACGAACTGCTACATCTCACTAGGGCACACAAGTCAGCAAATGCCTTATGGAGAGCTATTGAAAAAAGGTGCGCTAGTTCAGCTAAACAACAAATAGCCAAAGGAAATATTTTGAAATGGTTCTTGGCGAGTTAACCGCTCGGCGGTTGGCTTTCATTTTTGATCGTCGGATCTACTAACTTTTGATCTCAGCCGTCATAATTTGTTACGTTAGCGTAACTATTAGTTACGTAGCGTAACTATCAGTTACGCGGCGTATCAGTTTTGTAACAGTTACACTACGTAACAAAAACCCAATTAGTTACGCTACGTAACAACAGTTACGCCAGCATAACTATCTGTTAAACCATTGATTATAAAACCGTTTTGTAACTTCTCTTCAAAGCTACGTAACTAATAGTTACGCTAACGTAACTATTGGGAAACAGTTACGCTGCGTAACTGATAGTTACGCCAGCCATAAATGAAAGACTTGAACCTCACCTGCAACAGTTACGTTGGAAATCACGCTGCAGTTTTGTAACAGTTAAACTACGTAACAACAGTTACGCCAGCGTAACTATCAGTTACGCAGCGTAACTATCAGTTACGCAGCGTAACTATCAGTTACGCAGCGTAAATGTTTCCCAATAGTTACGTTAGCGTAACTATTAGTTAAGTAGTCATGAAGAGAAGTTACAAAACGGTTTTTCTAATCAATGGCTTAACTGATAGTTACGCCATTGATTAGAAAAACCGTTTTGTAACTTCTATTTATGGTTACACTTTATGCATGGTTTTCATAATATTTAGCTCATTACCAAATATGTTTTTCTCATATATCATACAAAACATCAATTTTGAATTATGTTAAAGTTCAACTAAGCTTAACAATTTCGATTTGGAGTGCCAGAGTGTTGAAGAAGGTGTTCAATCTGAAATGAAAATGGTTGCAAATTTGAAGTCTGATAAAACTATTGTCGTAATATCAGATGACGAGAATGATGCAAATACGATTACTAATTGGAATTCGGAGGAACTTATTGTCTTATCGGATGACGAGGTCAACTTCATTTACTTTCTTTCTCTATTTTTTTTATAGATTACACATCATAATATTTATAGTTTTGGTTCTGATTTTTTATGTATTAGGTTGGTGATTTGAATGATAGCTTTGATATGCATCTTGAGATGTCTAGGTTCAAACAAAAACAAAGTGTGAAACTTAAGAAAGATGATGAAATTGACACTCGGAACAAAAGGAGGCTGGAACTCCGAGACAAACCAAGTAAGATCAGACATCTTGAATTGGTTTATGAAAAAATTGTTTAAACGCCTTGTTGATCGAAGATCTAGAGCAACCTTGCGCTCTGATACCACTTGTTAGGATCTGTCGAACTAGGTTTGAATAATCAAACGTGTAGATCTAGATCTATCAAAGAAGTTGCAGCGGATAAACACTTTGATATTAACAAGGGTTAATTGATTAATAGTTTATAAGAATAGGAATGAATAAATGTTAACAATTAAGAACACAAGAATTTCACCAATAGCCTCAATCTATTATGAATAATGTTTCGTAACAGACGTGTGTTTACAACGACACAGGGATCTATATTTACAGATCTTGAGGATAAAACCCTAAACATAATCTGGTTAAAACTCTAACAAAATCTACAAAGATAATTATCAATATTTGTTCCATAATTATCTTCTTACAATGCGCTAACAAAATATATCTAATAAGCAGTAGTAAAGCACGCCAGTAGAAACTCATCCATGCAATCCATGCAGCCAGTAGTAACAATGTAACCAGTAGTAATCAGTAGTAGTAATAGTATGACCAGTAGTAATCTTCAATTCTTGATGACCAGTAGAAACCACAGTCACAAGTATTATTACTCACTAGTACTAATAATCTTGACGACCAGTACTAACAAACTCCACCAGCATTAATCATTATAACCCAACAGAGTAAGAAAGTAGCAATTTTTCAATTATATTACCAAGAGTATATTGGGGTCGTATGTCGGTGTGTGACGTGGCAATCGGTGATCGAGTGTTATTTGATTAAGATAAACAAATGTAAAAGTGAAGAAGTATTAGTCTTTATCGTAACTAGCTAGGTCACAACAACCAACCAGCTTGTTAAATTTTTTTTTTCTTAAGATTTTTGTATTTGTTTTGGGGCTACATTTTCCTCCAATTTTAGCTTCTTCTTTTTTTTACGTTAGTATTAAGAGGGTGTTTGTTAACTTATAGAATGGGCTTATTAACTTATTAGCTTATCTAAGAGAGATAAGCCTATTTTAAGTGTTTGTTTGAGCTTATTAGCTTAGGCTTATGAGATTATGTAAGGGGGTTTTCAAAAGCTCATTTATCAAACATTTTTGTGTTGTCATAAGCTATTCCAAACACTTCATAAAAATTTAAAAGTTTATATTTTATAAGTTATAAGCTAATTATAAGTCATAATCCTAAGACTATGCGGAGTGGTAAGTGATTTGGAGTGATGATTTGGAGTGATAGAGGTGATTTGTAGGAAAGAGAGTGTGATTTGTAGGAAAGAGAGTGTGATGATGTGGAGTGATAAAAATGGGTGGAATAGTTGTGTGTAAGTGATGATGATGTGGAGTGATAGAGGAAAGAGAGTGTGATTTTAAAAAGTTGTATATTTATTATTTTTTTTATATAAATGAAATTTAAAAAGTTGTATTTTTATTAAAAAAAAAAACACACACTACAATTTATAAAAAACATATTACGATTAAACTAAAAGACGTTAAAAAATACAATTTAAAAAAAAAAAAGTTCAATCTTCAGCGTTGTTTCCTCGGGGGCGGTAATGCCAGACATGTTCGATCAAATCGGCTAACAGACTGTGATGGGTATCTTCGTCACGCATGTCAAGTATGTTCTGTTGTTTCTCTTCAAAGCTAATCTGGACTTCTGGTTCTGTGGCATTCTCATCATAAGCTTGACAATACGCGAGACCTTTGTCTTCCAAAATCATGTTATGAAGAATTATAGCAGCGTACATCGCGTTTCTAATATTTTCTAAACTCCAAGCTCTTGCGGGGTTTTTAATTATATGCCACCTTTTTTTCAACACTCCAAATGCCCGTTCGATGTCCTTTCTTGAAGATTCTTGGGCTTTTTTAAAATGGTTACGCTTCTCGTTTAATTCGTCTCTTTCCCTGAAAGACTTTATTAACACCGGCAAGCGAGGTATGTGTTTGAGTTTGTTTATATAGGCATATGTTTTTTTTTTAAACATACAACGGTCTTGTGACCGTTGCACCAACAACATGCGCCCATCACCCCGTGAGCAGAAACACGCCTGGCCCATAACGCCCCCCAAAAACGCCCTATAACGCCCCACCGGAGTGGATGGTGGGCGTTATTCGTCTAGGTGGCGGCGTGATTGGGGCAAAAAAAACCCCACTCCGTTGAGTCTAAACCCAAAAATAATCTTACACAAACACCCCCTAAAGTGTGTAGTTAAGTTTTCATTTCAATTTACTTTTAATTTATTAGTTTTAACTTTTTCTTTCGAGTTACATTTAATTTTGAATTTTAGGTTATATTTTTTTTATTTCTTTTGCTATTAAATAAAATAGTTACGTATTAATTTCAATTAATTGTTACTTTATGTTCTAGCTTGTTTTTTTTTTTTTTTTTTTTTTTTTTTGTCACAATATCAAGTGAGTTAGCTATCTTAATTTATTTTATGTTTTATACAATCACATTTTCATTGAATAATCAAATTTTTAGTTTTAGCTTCTTCATTTTCGATAACATTTTTCTTCTTTTACTTTTAGGTTTTATCTTTTATTTTTGAGTTACACTATTAGCTAGAGTAGTTGCACCTTCATTTTGGTTAAATTTTAACTTCAGTTTTTATCTTTTCTTTCTTGGTTATGCTCTTAAAAAAGCTACGTACGTCTTCATTTCAATCGATTGTTAAATTAGGTTTTAGCTTTTGTTTTTGGATTACATTATTAAATAAATTAGATACATTACTTAATTGTTTGTATACGATTGCAGAGTAGAGTATAATTTTCTGAACCCGCTGTAATCCGCAGACATAAAACACTCGATATAAATAAAAAACATGTGTCACATTTTTTTTATCGCAAAAATTAAATTTGGGTAAAATTAAACAATTATTAACTACAATAAAATATTTTAAAATAAAACATGTAAAAATTTATCAGGCCTTTTAAGACCTTGTTAGTTTTACTTATAAAGGTTATCGATATTTAAACAGATTTTACCTCACTTTATAAATCATCTTGATAACCCTCGCTCATATAATTAAAAACAAATAAAGTTGTTAAGGTAAGAAATCGTACAAAATTCTCTTACAACAACAAATACTATCGTTTTCATTTACTTCTCCACCAAGTTACAACTAAGTTCTTGATTTGTTATTCGAATCAGATATTAAATCTAAATTTTATGTTATAGTTTGAAAGGCTTTGAAGAATGAATAGTCTGATGGAAAACATGAACTCTCCTGCAATGTTGGAAGAGTGGAGGAACTACTTACGGAAGGCGAATACCAACATATTTGAGATCATCAACAAGGCGATCAGCGTTGCTGCGTCTGATCACCCGGTGGAGTTCCAAACCAAGAAAGATATTATTGCTGGGATGTTGTTCTCGTTTAGTCGTGAAACCTTAGATGAAACAAAAACGGTTTCTAAGGTTTTGAAAGTAAAACACATTCGTCATCATCCTGAAACTGAAGACGAAACAAATATTATAGAAAGCATTCCTAATGTGAAGGGGGGAACTAAAGTTTGCAGTCATGGAGTTGATGAGGTTTTAAGAATTAAAGACATTTTGGAGAAGAGTGGGATGCAAGAATCGGTAATCTGTGACTGCTTAACGAAACTTCAAGACATGGGTTTATCTATCAACACTCTCGATACAACAGGGGTTGGAAAAACGGTTAGGGCTCTTGAAAAGCATGCATCAGAGGAGGTTTCCCATATTGCAAAGACATTGATCCAAAGATGGAAAGCAATCGTGAATGAATATTGGATCAACAAAGAATCGAGCGTTGTAAAACCAGTTTTCGAGAAAGGAAAGCCAACGAATCTTGAGTCCAAAGTAAATTTAGAAAAAGCTAATCTTTCAAAGGATTCCACGACTCCTAATCAACAAAGTAAAGATCGTGAGGTGTTAATCGTTCAAGACAAGCTTGAAGCATCAAAAAGGAAGCTAGTGATTGAGGAGGAAATAGTTGTCAAGAAACAATCAAGTGTTGTGAAATCAAATAAGCCTCCTGCTGGTTCTATTACAACTGGGTCGCAAAATCCAACGAAGTCGACCATTCCAAGAAAACTAGAAGAGCAAAAATTTGAAGCAACAAAAAGAAAACTCCGAGAAGGTTATGAGCGAGCAGATGATAAGAAAAGACAAAGGCAAACTCAAGTAATCGAGATGCATGATCTGTTAAGTAAGGGTTTGGCTCCCAAGTATAAAGACGACAAGTTTGGCAAGAGCAGTTTAGGTCGACTGGCTGGAAGTGTACGTTGAGCATCTTGAACATTTCCTTTCTAGAATCCGATTAACTTTTTTTGTGGAAGCAAAGCTCTGCATATGTATTTTCAAGTTCTGCATATACATGATATGAAAGTTTGTTATAATATACACTTTTGACTACTGATTAAGCAAACAGTCTTTTCACTTACGCGTCAAAACAATCTGTATCACCAGCTATTAAGGAAATATTATTGCATACAACAAAGGCTTTAGCAACTAAGAAAATGGACAAAAAAGTGTTTGATCTAACCCGAACAGTTCAAATACCCGTTTTGACCCGATACAAAACCAGTCAGGCCCATCCAATTTACGTAGTCTAATTGGAAGTAATAGCAATGCCTCGAGGGTGTCCGGGATGTCTCCATCATACTTCAACAGACATATTTTAGCAAATTTCATGTTGATGGCTTTTCTTCTGTAAAATCCAACCAGGTAAATCAAGTTTTTTTTATGATTGATTCATCGCCATTCTCAATTGTTAATTTCTGCTGTTAGATGATCACTTTCAAGAAGACGTTGAATGGCTCCATGGGTGACATTATCTTTAGTCTGGCTCGATAAAAGTGAAGAAACGAAAACAGCAAATCTTCGTTCCTTAGAGCTAGCAGCTTTTTCACATCCCATAAAGTCTACCGGAGCATCTTCTAAAGATCTCATTTCACGACTTCCGTCCATAACTTTGACCATATTTGAAGGTGGTTTGACCTCAGTTTTTTTCGAGATGGGTTCAGATTTTATAGAAGATGACCTCTGAGTCAGAAGTAGGGTTACAAGATTTGGAGTTTGCGTCATTATCTGAAGATGTCATTTCTGCTTTGGTTGATATTGATCGTGTATGCATTCTATTGGTAACGTTGGTTTGTGACAAAGCTAATGGAGGTGAAGATATTAATCGTATACGCTTAAACCAGTTTGCTTAAAACATTACCTGCTCAAGTTAATGAACTGCAAAGCCAGTAGTGTCTATAGAGAAGAATCGTGAGCATAACCAATAGCATGTCGGTCACAACATAAGATCATGAGGACAATATGGCACCAAGCTTTTAAATCTTGCTTGATGAACAAGCGAGATTCAAAATGAAAGCTATTTCGTATATGGTTACAGAAATTACGTATGATTTATGATACAAAATTAGGCCCGGGAAAAGTAATATCAAAAGGTGAGAATAGCAAAACAAAAGCCGAGATAATATATGACCGGATTAGAAAAGATATACAAGGTTGAGATAAAATGCTTAATTTTATTGTCGTTCTAGAAATGTATGGTACTTGTAATACAAACACACAAACACAAAGCTACTCGGCCTTCGTTTACTGAAGTTCACTACAGTCAGTTTGAAAAGTGATCTTCTGCAAGTTAAAAGAGTCTGTCAATTGGAAGAATCTTTGGCGAGGTAGATGCAGTGTAAGCCTATAAAACAGCGTCGAATGTTTCATTGAACCTGTATATTAAGACAAGAAGATAAAATAGTAATAAATAAATAATATGAAGCTAACGTCCCAAAACAGGCTAATGCTAACATACTAGTAATAAGTTAGGGTAACATTTGAGGGCATTAATCAAATACATTACCGAAGGTACAGTAGTAGATTAGGGAGTCTAAAAAGAAGAAGAATGTATCACTTGAAAAGCATTGAATTGAGACATTTTTGGATTTGGATGGAGGACTAATTCACCTTCAATCCTTCCATTTCCATTCTTTCACTCCACATAAACCCTAAAAAATAAACCTGTTTGGGAGATTAAATTAACATTAAATGGGCCTAGTTATATGGGTTCATTATTTTGTCAATGGAAAAACGGTTATTAGACAAGTTTAAGAGTACACGGGATAATAATCACGATTCCAGCTGACGTGGCCTTGAAAATCATGATTCTGAGTTCTTTTGTGGTGTGATAATCACGATTGTAGAAATGTGGGACCCCTATTTATTTTTTTTTTAATTTAAACATTTATAAGATAAATATAAGATTTTAATTAAAACAAAAAACAGTTAACTTTTTAGTTTTAATAATTTGTATATCTCATATTTCATACATTTTTGTTTTCGACGTCCGAGTTGTGTACAAAATGTGGCATGGTTCACGTCCGAGTTACGTAATAGTAACTGTTAAAGTAAACAAACTAGCTACAAGAACAAGTTTAACCTAATATAGATAGACACTCCGAGCCGATGATGGTAGAAAAAGGCAACTTGTCTTACGTTTAGTTTCTGACGGTTCGACTGAAACAACTGGCTTTAACCGAATCTCAAGCCGATTCAAAGTGATTTCCGACCCTCCAACTGAAAATTCCGACAGTTAATGGGGATTGAAAATCAATATATCGTAATTGCTTTAGCTTGATGGTTCCATTGGCAGATTATTTACAAATCCCCTACAGCTTTGAGTTTTTAAGAAATTCATTAATATATGTATATATGTTTCTCCACTTAAAAACTTTGCGTTTTAATGGGTTTTGTGTATTTGACTTTTGAGGACCCATAGAGAAGAAGTTGCCTCCATGAACCAAAATTATTATCCAAGTGTAATTGAATATTTGTGATTGTTCATCTAGCATTTATTTGTTTTCATTATATGTTTTATTAATTCATATACTTAAATAAACAATCGACAAATTATGTTACACAATACAATATATAAAAGGTTAAAATAGTTATTTGTTATTATTCATAATCTTTATTGAGAATCATTATCAAACATCAGCTGTTCATTCAGAACAAAGAACAAAGTTTATACAGAGCTTTTGGATCATTCAGAACATTGAACCATTCAGCGCTAAATCATTCTGATTTATCAAACAACCCCTTAGTGTTAGTCTGAAAAATCAACAAAGCTCAAATAGTTAATGAAATAACAAGCATTTGAAATTTTGAATGGAGAAGAAGAGAAATCAAAGAAGAATAAGAAACTCGTCAAGGTAGGCACAGTCTGTCTAACGTCTTTTAGGATTAAACCGAAAACAACATTATGAAAGTATAAATGATAAGAAGTAAGGAATCAAATATCATGCATAGTGTCTATGAATATAAGAGATGATATTTTTCAACCCCGATGGACGTGCTTTGGAATGCCCCAAAAGAAGAGATTCATTGATTTCAAATTCAAAATAGAGTAACTGTAGAAGTTAATTCTAAGGGTATATGGATGCATGTCATGTTAAAACGACAAATCAGCAAATTGCTGATGTGTCGATCGAAGGGGTAAGCCACGTAGGTGGCTGAAAAGCTCGTGTTAGTTATATGTATAGAATAGATATAGATATAGATATAGATATAGATATAGATAGAAGATAGATAGATTTGTTGGAAGAAAGAGTTGATTTGGGTCATGTTTAACATTTACTTATTGATGAAGTTAAATGGTGAAGCACTTTTTATTTGATTTCAAGTAAGCAACACCAGTAGAAAATGAAGAATATATACCAGAACTGATACCTCTGTGTGTGTTTCTCTTGATCGAAATAAGAACTATGAGAGGAACGCGTAATTATCTACATATCAAATCAATCTTTGATATCGATTTGAGACCAGAACTGATACCTATATGTTTCTCTTGATCGATTTGAATGAGTTGCGTTTAGATAAAGTAAGACCGGATTGAAAGAATAGGAGAAAATTTTGATTAAGGGTGATAAGTAGGATTTGGCAGGAATTGGGAAAACATAGGCAATTAGGAATAGCCTATTTAGTCACCATGTTAAGTCAGTAATATAAGAATTTGTTTTTATATAACACTTTATTAAAACCCTTTGTCAAAAATACTTTTACATCAAAACTTTTAAATATCTATTATCATACAAAAAAAAAATTTCTAATAAACTTGGTATAAGTCGTTGTAACCAAGGTTCTTTCGATCAACGTTCCTCTAAGACTGGTTACAATGCAGCGTGGGGGTGTTCTACTATTTATCTGCTTGTTCCTTGATTTAGTTACCATCTACCTATGGACACACATCGGGTACATAAGGTTTAAAGCCTAGTGAGATGCACGAGTTATATATAGAAATCACAATCAATTGGAACTTTATAATAGATATCAGTTGAAAGCGTAACAATGAGGATTTGATTCATTGATTAGTTCAAACAGTATGTCTTTTTTTTACATGTAAACAAATTTTCGTTGTCTAAGTTTTTGTTGAAAACTTTGCATTTTTTTTTCAGAAAAAAACCAAACTTATTTTTAAAACTTAGCCAACATCAGTTATTTAGCCCATTAAAAAGAAAATATACCCACATTACAATAATCTTCAACCAAGAAAAAGAAAAGGCATATAAGCCTATTACAACTATATTTTCTTCAGCACTAGTTACTCGAGATCGATCAATAGTTAGATCTCTTTATTTTCTGCAGCACTAGATACTCGAGATCTCAAGTTCAACAACCCATAATAGCACAATTATAGACAAAGTTATCAGACTTCTTTCGACCAATCATGCTCCACTGTGGATGCCCTTCACTAGGGACCCATGAGTATACTTCCACACAAGCATTCCCATGTGTTCGAGGACCACCAACGATGATCACACGATCCCCGCATCCTCTAAAAGCAATTCCCCAGCCAGCCATATTGTCTGCCCTTTTAGGCAACCATCCTATGCTTACCCACACTTTCATCACCTTATCATACTTCTTGACCTCCATTGTTGAACAATCAGCAGCGTACAATTCATTCTCAGCAACAGCCAGTAGCGGTGGAGACATTGAACCCACACTACCAACGGGGGACATGTTGGGAATTTCTGACCATTTCTTAGCGTTCAAATCATACTCTTCGCCACACAAAAATGACTTTGTATCGTTCCCACCACTACCTCCAATGACATAAAACTTCCCGTCGATAAACACACCTGAACTCATTTTTCGTGGCTTAAGAAGTCTAGGAAGTGTTTCCCAAACTCCTGTTTCGCTGTCATAACTCTCAACTGTATCAACGATCTTTCCACTTTCATCAACGCCACCTGCAAAGATTGCGATTTTGCCCAGACTGGCAGATCCAAATAAGCATCTAGGGGTATTCATTGGCTTCGCTAATGACCAGGAGTTTGTTAACAAACTATACTTTTTGATAGCTTGACCAAATACATCATTTCCTAGAACCAGCAACTGAGTCCCAACACCCATAGACTCTTTATCTGAATACTCAAAGCATTTGTCTGCCTTAATTACCGGTAGATGCATCCACTACAAGAAAAAGGTCTTTTGCTGACACTTTTTTTAATGACACATATAAAAAGTGTTAGCAAAAGTACACGTATCCTTACACTTATAAGAAAACTATAAGCATAGCTTAATTTTTATCCACACAATATGAAAAGTGTAAGCAAAAGTGTAACTTTTGATTACATATTATAATAAGTGTGAGGATATATGAAGTTTTATCTACACATTTTATAGAGTATTAGTAAAAGTATAGTGTTTTGCTTGTACTTTAAAAAAAGTGTTGGCAAAAGTACGTATATCCTTACACTTATATAAATTTTGCAATAAGTGTAGGGAGATGTACAATTTTATCTACACATTTTATAAATTATTAGTAAAAGTCTAGTGTTTTGCTTATACTTTTAAAAAAATGTTAGCAAAAGTACGCATATCCTTACACTTATCTACATTTTCCGATAAGTGTAGGGATATGTACAATTTTATCTACACATTTTATAAAGTATTAGTAAAAGTCTAGTGTTTTGCTTATACTTTTAAAAAAGTGTTAGCAAAAGTACGCATATCCTTACACTTATATACATTTTCCAATAAGTGTAGTGAGATGTATAGTTTACTTAGAGGAAATCAAAATCGATTGGACCGAACTCGAAATCGGTCCAACTCAAACCGAGCCCAAAAACCTAGCCAAATCGGTCCGATCGAAATCTAAGAATCACCCTTCAACATCGTGACTTACTTACTCATCATAATTTCACTAATTTAAGCTTTGCTAACCGCCTATGTTCACCAAACACAACACAATAACGAAAATAATCCCGTATGAGAAAGATGTAACTTATTGATTCTTTAACAGACATACAACGTCTTTCATGTAAACAATTATATACATAAAACATTTAATTCCCGTTTATGCGCTTTCATAAACAATCAACCAAGTATACATAAAACATTCGATTCTCGATCTTCTATCTAAATTTAAACTCTCATCAAGGCACACATAACTTTTACAAAAACTATCTCGTAAGAAAAATAAATCTATTTTCGATAAGAAACGTAAGAAAACAGTTTCCCCAATTTCCGATATAAGAAAATTCATAAAAGTTGCAGGGACCATACTGTAAAAGAACAAGTTTCATTTCTGTAGATCCTGTAAACCACACCATTTACACAAAACCGAAGTAATTCTTCATCTATATCCGTCAACTGACGAATTCAAAGCCGTATTCCGATCAATTACCGCCGGAGAGATCTCGATTTTACTCCGATCTACTCAATCTCTCCGTCAGGTAATCCTCAAACTACTATCAATTTTACATAATTTCACTGCAAATTTTAATTAATCGCTTCAATTATTACATTCAATTACTGTAATCTAAAAGCTAATCTGATTAAAATCTCGTTATTTTTCATTTTCAGTAGTTAATTCGCTTATTTATCTCCATTATTATCCAGATTTGTTAACCTAGGGCTAGTTATAGATCTCAGCTTTCAAATTAGGTTTCAGTTTTGATAGAGCTTAATTAAGCTAGCTGTGATTGATTTAATAGTGATTTTATAATTTATATCAATTACGCGTACAGTTTTGCATTTTTGTGGATACAGTAGGATGATATTGTGTAAGTGATAGTGATTTTGTATCATTTTTTTTGTTTATTTATGATATATTTTGCGTACACTTGATTTTAATTTCAGTTTTAGATCGCATATTTAATATTCATTTTCAATATAATTCACTCTATTTGTTCCTCTTAGTCATATTATTTTGCTTAATTTCCTTCCGATGATATAATTTGGAGTGAATTGATCATTAGTTGTTATTATAAATCATGATTTTAGGTTAAATTGAAGTTGTTTTGTAGTGAATTGATCATTAGTTGTTAAGCTCCGATGGATAGATCTTGGATGTATCTTGCACCGAGAGCAAGTGCACAATATGTAGAAGGCGTAGAATCCTTTTTAGACTTTGCTTTTGAGAAAACAAGAAATCCTGGGAAGATTTTGTGTCCGTGCATTGATTGTCACAATATCCCATTCCTTACAAGAGCAGTAGTGTATGATCACCTCATATGTTCGGGTTTCAAAAAAAATTACTCAAGTTGGAAAGATCACGGGGAAGTTTGAAAGGCATCATCATCTAGAATGATGATTGAGGATGAAGGAGAATTTTCACACGACATGGATGGTTTATTGGGTGACCTATTCCCGGCAGCCCCGTTGGAAAGTCACGTACATATGGGTGAAAGTAAAATACCCGCATGTCCAATAAACAGTAAGCCCATGGATAAAAGTGAGAAAAAGAAATTTGATGATTTACTTAAGGAAGGTGAGCAAAAAATCTACATGGATGCTAAGTACACCAAGTTATCCTGCTTGGTTCATCTATATCATTTAAAGAGCTTGAATGGTTGGAGCAATAAATCATTCTCAATGTTGCTAGAGTTCTTACAAGATTTGTTGCCTATCGGGAATCTGATGCCAAAAACCACACATCAAGTCAAAAAGATTCTAGCAAATTTAGGACTGAGTTATGAAAAAATTCCTGCATGTCCTAATGGGTGCATGTTATTTTGGGATAAAAATGAGAAAGAAGAAGTATGTTCAATTTGTGGAGCTTCAAGATGGAAAGCCCCTGAAGTAGCCTCAAATGATCCCGATGAAGTAGCCCAAAATGATCCAGATGAAGTAGCGGGTCCAAAAAAGAAGAAGGCTGCAAATGTTTTACGTTGGTTTCCCTTAAAACCAAGATTTCAAAGGTTGTTTATGTCTTCCAAGACCGCTAGCCTTATGAGTTGGCATCAACAAGAAAGAAAGAAAGATGGAAAACTGCGACATCCGGCTGATGGATTAGCATGGAAAGACTTCGATCAAAGGTATCCTGAATTTTCAAGCGACCCACGAAATTTACGGTTAGGTATTGCAAGTGATGGTTTCAACCCCTTCCGGACAATGAATACAAAATATAGTATTTGGCCGGTCTTTGTCATTCCGTATAACCTACCTCCATGGTACGTTATGAAGCAATCTAACTTCATTCTTTCTTTACTTATTCCTGGTCCAAAAGCCCCTGGAAACAAGTTCGATGTTTATATGCAACCCATGATAAAAGAGTTGGAGGATTTGTGGGAAAAGGGTGTTGAAACTTTTGATGCTGCTACAAATGAAATGTTTCGCTTGAAGGCTGCTGTCCATACTACAATATCTGACTTTCCAGGATATGCTAATCTTTCTGGATGGAGCACCAAGGGTGAATATGCATGTCCTGTGTGTGCTTTCGATAAGTCTTCAAAATGGCTAGAGCATGGAGGAAAATGGTGTTATATGGGTCATAGAAGATGGCTTCCACATGATCATTGTTGGCGTAAAGATACTAAATCTTTCGACGGAGATGAAGATTTAAGATATGCTCCTGCTTATCAATCTGGAGACGACATTTTAAATCACTTGGATCACATTGATTTTCTTAATGATAATGTGGAAAAGAGTCCTTGGAAAAAGAAAAGCATCTTCTTCAAGCTACCTTACTGGAAACATTTATTATTGCCTCACAGTCTTGACGTGATGCACATTGAAAATAATGTGATGGACAACGTTACTGGGACTATACTAGCGCAACAAGGGAAGTCAAAGGACAATATGAAAGCACGTTTAGACTTGCAAAAAATGGGTATACGAAAGGAGCTTCACCCAAAACAGCATCCTCGCAGTGGTAATATGTATATTCCACAAGCATGTTATGTAATGACTCAAGACGAGAAAGACGTTTTCTTGCAAACCCTAAAATCCATTAAGCCTCCTGATGAATATTCATCTAACATATCACGTTGTGTGCGAATAAAAGAAAGAAAGATTATTGGGATGAAAAGCTACGACTGTCACATGTTGATGCAAGAATACTTGCCTATTGCAATACGTGGGACTTTGCCTAATCACGTGAGCATAGTTTTAATTGAGCTATGTGATTTTTTTAGACACATTTTCCTAAAAGATTTAAGCGAAGATGATCTTGATTTTTTGGAATCTCGAGTTGCTGTGACATTATGCAAGATGGAAAAAATATTTCCTCCTTCCTTCTTTACAGTAATGGTCCATTTAGTGGTTCATTTAGTTAGAGAGGTGAGGCTTGGAGGTCCCACACCTTATCACTGGATGTACCCTATCGAAAGGTAGACATTCATTACGTGTTTATCTTTTACTTAATTATATGAAATTTAATGTGTTCATAATACCATTTAATTCATATAGGGACTTGTCAACTCTCAAATCATATGTCAATAATAAAGCTTTTCCAGAAGGCTCAATAGCCGAAGGGTACCTCGCTCGTGAAAGCTTGACTTTTTGCTCTCGATACTTTTCTGGAGTAGAAACCTTGTTTACGCGACCACTAAGGAATGATGATGATGACGATCAAAATGAGATTGAAGCATCACTTTGCCCCGGACGACCATTAGGACTACATATTCATTCAAACTTGCCGGCTCATAAAAGGAAGTCATCCTTTAACTCTGAAATTGACGAGAAGTCTCTTAAGCAAGCACACCGTTACGTGTTGTTTAATGTTGAATCAATCACACATTTTCGAAAGTAAGAGGATTATTTATCCTTTTTGTATTTAATATGGTTCTCATAAGCTAAATAACTTATATTAAGCTTCTGATTTAAGGGAACATAAGGATCTCATCAAAGGACAAAACCGTAAACGTCGCCTACCTGAGTTTGAGCTTGAAAAGATTCACTGCGATAAATTCAGTGCATGGTTTCAAAAACGGGTATGTTCTTTATATGATGAGTAAATAAAATTAATATCTTAATGTAATAATAAATTCAATTTATAGGTTGAACGCTTAGAAGAACAAATGGACCCTAGAGTTACAGAAGAAGTAAAGTGGCTTGCTCGTGGTCCTAACGATTTTGTCAAACGATATTCAGGCTATTTGGTCAAAGGTTATCGTTTTCACACCAAAAACCACGAAAGTTCTTTAAAGTCTCAAAACAGTGGAGTAGTTGTGACCGTAATGGGTACAAGTCCTGGTCAAGGAATGGTGAACTTCTACGGGCAATTGAAGGAGATTGTAGAATTGAACTATTCGGGTAAAATACGGGTTGTGTTATTCAGATGTGACTGGGTCGATATCAATCAAGGTTGCAAACGAGATGAATTTGGTATTACACTTGTGAACTTTTCATATGCGACTCATACGGGTGTTAATCTACATGATGACCCATTTGTACTCGCGTCCCAAGCTGATAAAGTTTTCTATGCTCAAGATCCAACTTTAGAAGGCTGGTTTGCTGTTCGACATGTTAAAGTCAGCGATGCTTTTAACATGGGATGTAATGGTGATCAGAATAGCTTATATTCGATTCCTCGAACTTTTGATGTACCAAGCCTTCATAGAATTGATGGTGATGATGTGATAGACGCGGTGCCAAATGTGGAAGATGAAGAGAGTGAAGATGAAGACGATGAAAATTCATAGTTTTTGGCATTTTAGCTATCCGAGTACTGCTTAATAATGTCCATAGTTTTCTTTTGAAGTACAATACAATATAGTAGTTTGTGGCATGTACTTATGGATATTCTTTTTCATAACAACTTTATGTTTATTATTGTAATTTTCAATATACATTGCTGTCATTTTTATGTTTATGTTATATAGCTTCATTGGATCGAATGTGGCAAGTAATATCAAGATTGCTAACATTCTTATGTTTTATTCACTAATCTGCACAGAATGAAAAGGATACGCATATTTCGTTCGAAGGACGTGGAACAACCTGGAGGATCTACAACTCAAGCGGCTTTAGGATCTACAACTCAAGCGGCTTTAGGATCTACAACTCAAGCGGCTTCAGGATCTTCAAGTGTAGGACAAACTTCTGAACAAGGTATTTACTCTTTATTGTACTTCCTAATATACTCTTTATTGTACTTCCTCTGTCCTGCTGCAGAACCCAAATTTATGATCGCACCTGGTCTTTTTGCAGCTTCCATTATCTTAATCTGGATTTCAAATTAATTATAGGAACATTTTTTAATAAAAAAATCTATAATTTTTAGAGTGAATTTCAAGCATACCGCACGCTGGGTGCAATCGATAACTGCTACAAGATTCACATTGATTGCATGTCTCCATGATTTTGAACCATCAGTTTGGTCATTATGGAATAGAATAGGAGTAGTAATTCCCGCACAGTTAATACAAATATCCAAACCGCCATAAGTTTCCACGTGCTTTTTAAATGCGGCAGCTACCTGTTCTGTGTTGTTTAACGAATGTCAAACTTTTTTGGAGGAATTCATTTGAAGTATATCCTGTTTTGTTTGATACAACTTACCTTTATTACTGACATCGCATTTTACAAAAAGAGAAGACCGGACGGAATGAAAGGTGGGATTTTGTTTCTGCAAAATAGTCTTCCTGATGATCACATCAAACACATTGCAGATCTTGAATAAAATATTATGAATTTCTTATTTTACTAATTTATTTTTCTTAAGATATTTTTTTATACTAACACAAATTCCAATAATATTATACGATCATAACATGTCGGGTGAGTGTCCTCTCTCCTCGTTCATCGTTTGATTTTGTAAAATTTTATGACCCTTGATCATAACACTATACTTGTGTAGAGTGTGATCAATGCATGAAAAATATACTCTTTATTGTACTTCCTCTGTCCCGAGAAAATTGTTATCTTAACTAGATACAGGTTTAGGGAATTCTTTGATTTGTTAGCCTAATGAGTAGCATACACTCTAATAATGAGGGCACGTTGTGGAAAAAACTCGTGTATAGTGCCTACAGCATCACAGTCGGAAGTTATATATCTGTACGTAGATTAAGCATAACGAGGTCTGTAAGTCTTGGCAAAAATGTATTTGAAATACTAACAAAAGTGTAATTTCATAAATTTCGGACCCTTTAAAATCCCATTCGGTTCGAGCTTTTTGTAAGAGATTCTGGTTGGCACAAGCAGGTATTCCATTTACTTGGTTATATGAACACATTAGGCAGCTTGCTTTCCCCTGTTGGATACAACTTCTAAACAGCGGCTCAAATGTGTCTTGCATATCCTGCTCGGTTATCTGAGTATAAAATACACAACGTTAACTTCAACCTCTTTCGATATTCTCTTAAATCAAAGGACTTCTTCGTTTATTATTTACTGAATCAATGTTGCTAAAAGTTTTGTTATAATATGTCAACTTTATTCATTGTCTAATAAGTATTATAATTATAATATCAATATGCAGCACCTAAAAAGAAAGTACGAGGTCCAACTAAGAAAAAGGCGATATGGAACTTAAAAACTCACGAGAAAGTTGTGGTCACATTTAATGAGCTTGCCCAGCCTATTGGGGACGAAGCAAATGAGCTGACCAAATTTCTTGGCACACTTGTGAGGATGTCTCAACATGTTGGAATCGACTATACGGAGTGGAGGAAGGTTCCTGATAATAAAAAGGAGGATTTATGGAGCATTGTGAAGGTAAATTGTTATACAATTATGTGAAGTATGAATTTGTGTGATTTATGTATGAGTAATCACAAAATATTTGATTGTAGGATAAGTTTATTTTTGAACCAGCTGAAACAACAGAAATAAAGGATTGGATCATGACAGACTTGTCAAGTAAGTGGAGAACATGGAAGCATGAACTTAAAAAAAGTTCATACGATTCAAGTTTGACTGTAGATGAAATTGTGGCATCACAAACGGACGATAGAGTGGATAAAGGTCAATTCAGGACACTAGTCACTAGTTGGTTCACCCAAAAAAAAACAGGTTCATGAACATGATGACTTCACCTAGTTTACAAGAGCTGATTATTATGTGTTATCTTTGCCTAATTTGTAACTTTACAGGTGGAAGCGAAGATCAAGAAAACAAATCGCTCAAAGTCAGATGAGCCTCACATTACAGGGAGCAAATCATTTGCACGTCTATGTGATGAGGAGGTCACGTCTTTTCTATATTATATATCGTCATTTTTAAAATTCATAAAGCCATTGCAATTTCGGAAATTCTAATCCGACGTGTACTTTTTTGTTGCAGACCCAAAAGAATGATGGTGTTCCGCCATCACGTGGGAAAATGTACTGTTTGACTCGTACTTATCAAGACGGGAGCATTGTGAATGCTAAAGCCGCCAAAGTTGTGGTATGATCTTTAATTAGAATATCACCTAATTCATGGTATGGTATGATAATGTAATGATAAGGTTTGTGAATACTTGTTTGTATGTTAGATCAGGTAGAGTAATACAATATATGGAGTCACTTTAGCTGTTTTTTAATTATCTCTAAATGATTGTACAAATTACAGGAAGCGATAAAAAAACTAAATCATTGTACAAATTACAGGAAGCAATAAAAGCCATTGGTGAATCTAGCACTGCTCAAGAGACAATGAGAGATGGGTCTCCTTACTGGATAGATGATGACTTAGCTAAAGTCAAAGGACCTGAAAGGGGAGGGAATGTTCGTTGTATGGGCAAGTTCCCAGCTGCAAAGAAAAGAAGAGTTCAGGATCCTCAAGTTCCTATACTAAAGGCTGAAGTGAAAGATCTTCGTGAGGTTATAATGAGTTTGGTTGCTGCTGTGAAAGAACATATACCTGGACTGAATTTGTCCACTATCACAAGTCGCGCCAACACTAACATGGAGGTAACATCACTTTGTTGACTTGTCATTTAAAGATGTTTACATTTAGCTAAGCTTAAATTACATTGCCCTTACCTTAACATCTAGACGTGAGCAAAGAGGTGTTTGAGTTAAGCCTGATTTTTATACTTTCCCACCAAACACCTCGTAGAGAATTGAAAAGGCAAAAGAAGTAAAAAACATGTTCGTTACAAGCTCCATTCTGATATATAAGTCCACCTTGTTGGGTAGCTGCCCTCTTTGTAGAAACTTTGCCATCCACTGCTTGTTCTGCAGCCCTGTCGTGGGAAAAAAAAAAAAAAAAAAAAAAAAAAACCGAGTTAAACAAATTAATAAACAATATACCAAAACGAAAAACAAAATCAAATATTCAAGCTTCAATCTTGTCAAAAACATATAGAAGAAACATATACCGCTTTCTTGATCCCTCTTTTTTGCCCACACCTTTTGCACTTGATTCAGTTTTCTGTTGCTTCTTAATCAGAAGACATCGAATAAGTATGTTCATTTGATCCGTTTTTATAACCTGGTTTTCTGTATTAAAAAAAAAATACACCTCGTCAAGCTACAAGTTCACGAACCATAATAACCAGTAATGTAATTCAGATAATTAGCTCAACGAACCAAATCATACTAAAACATACAGTTCTAAACTTCTAACAGCCGCGGTTAGTAGACACGACTTAAAATGTATAAACTCTCGAAAGTTACCTGGCGGTGATGTATCATTTTCAGTTACATAAACGCGCATTCCACCCTGCATAGATTCATTAAAAGGTAAACTAAGTAAAAAACATGTATATTTGCAGTTAAGCCTGATTTTTATACTTCTAAGTTTTTCTTCCATTCTGAATAAAAAATTTCCTGTCTCTTTATTAGGGTGACAATGCATGCAATGTTCGTGATAATACTCTCGCTCATAATCCGAAGAATGCAAGATCAACCGGTGCAAGTCATCATCCAAAGAATTCAGCATCAACCGCTACAAGTTCTCATCCAAAAAATCAAAGGTCAACTGCTACAAGCCCTCATCCAAAGAATCCTTCATATGGTACGAGTTCTCATCCAAAGAATCCAACATCTGGAAAGAATCCCACATCTGCTTCGAGGTATGCGTTTGGAAAAACATTTAAATATTTTTTCATTTCTTTTCATACATTTAGTCGTCTTACTACTTGCAAATCTGTAAACAAATACACTTTGCTTCTAATGAACATTCGAAAAGGTTTTAACTTATTTATTTTGACTACAGGAAAAGAAGGCAAAGTATTCAAGAGTTATAGAAGACAAACTGATTATCTCGTTTTACTAGTGCTACACTGCTACGACAACGACATTTGGTATTAAGTACATGTAATGCTCATGTCGGATAAAGAGTTCCGTATGGATTATGATTTGTATGGATTATGATTTGTATGGATTATGATTTGCGTGCGATGTTTGTATTATGACTAGATTGAAAATTATTATGTGGTATTTCTGAAAGTTCTAATATGTGTTTGCAAAAGTTCTGTATGGAAGTTTTCTATGGAAGTTTTCTGGAAATTGTCAATTCTTGACACAAAAGTTGGTGTAGGCAAAAGATCTAACCTATGTAGACATATGATGTGTTAAGATAGGTGTGTCACCATAACCTTTACCGTCAGAGCTTCTGCCAACACTTATAATAAGTGAAGGAGAAGCTAAATTATCTTTTCCTAACACTTCTAATACTTTTCCTAACACTTTTTGTCTGTCAGCAAAAGCACTATTTCTTGTAGTGATCCACTTCTTGCTAATGGGATCAAAGGCTTCCCACTTTAGGAGGTGACAAGCAAAATAAACCCAATGCTCGGTTATGTGATTCATGCTTCTTGCCTTATAGATTTCACCACCTTCAATGAGCTCACGAAAGCTCTGGTTTACTGATGCAATAGAAGCATACTTGTACCTAGGGCAATGGACAAGACTCTTAATCGAATTCACTTCCCTAGACTTAGTACCTTCTTGATGTTGCGAGATAATGGGTAAATCACCATATGCTAATTTGAGTTCTAGACCATCATCATCCGTCTCGGCTTTCATGGACAGCCTTTTTGCATGATCAGCTTCTTCATTTTCGACGTTTTCCAATCGCTTCTTTTCAAGCCGAGATTCTAGTCTCTCAATCTTATGATCGCTCATAAACCCCAAACTGCTTGCTTTTGAGCTAGTTGTTTTTAAAACCCATGAAGTTTGATTTCCCAACATGTTTTCTACTGTCTTTTGGAACAAATAGCTGCTAGATTTCAATAGAAAGTTGAGACGTCTACCACCATGCAACGTCCTTAACTATTAAAAATAAATATAAATTTAAATATATTACATTAAAACTTGAATATTCACTACAATTAAAATACAATTTTGTTATATTTTGTTTTTAACTTTAAAAACTTAAATAAATATTTTACATTTAAAAATATGAAAAAAAATTGTGTAATCATAACAATTTATCACACTTATATTTTTATATTTAAAAATACGAAGAAAGTTGAGTAACCATAGTTAAATGTGTAAAAATTGTTATGATCTCTTCAAATTTTCACCCTTGTAAAGGACAAGAGTTTATATACATTTACAAGTGTGAACGATTTACAAATTTTTGCACTCGTATTAAATAGTAAAGAAAGAGTGTGAATGAAAACATTTTTGTTGTAGTAATTACATCGATATTAAACAATTAAATAGAAATACTAAATTTCTATTATGTATAAGAGAAACTTAATAATGTCAAAAAAATTATAAAAGTTTATCAAAAATCTAAACACGGCGAAAAGACAAACAAAAGGTAAAAGATAGTAATTGATATAAAAGGTTTACTACTCATATCATATATATTTATTGTGTTGGATTTTTGTGTGAGAGAGAATGTTTGAGTATTTTAGAACCATTAGATCAAAACAAAAATCAATCTTAACCCTATAAAATATGTCTTTTTACAAATACTATTTTTGTCCTATAATTGATTTGGTCATTAGACACTCAAAACATATACCAAATGCAATTTGATTTGTTTTTATATATAATTTGAAATAAGTCAAACTAATAAACTTTCCTATATTTACTCTATGGCTTATTGAATTTGAAATTTTTGGTTTTGTATATGAACTTTTAGATTTTACGTTACATATGTGTTGGAAATTTAATTGTGTTTTTCATGGATATTTTTCTTTGGTTTTAGTGATTTGTTTTTTAAGGATTATTATTAGTATTTAATAAGTATTAATTATTAATGGTAGCATAATTATTAATTTTCTTTTACAAATTCAACTCGGAAACCCTTACACAATTCTATTCACCTAAATCGAAATGAAAAGTGTATATTTTAAAATAAAATTTCCCTCGATCATTTCTTCTACAATGGTATCAAGAAATATGGTCCGTTCCACATGTTTGAAAACTTCTTATGTGAAATGCAACTTATCATCTTTGCTCATATTTTAGGTCTATAGTATTTAACAACATTTTAGAAAAGAGTAAGACCAGAGGTCGAGTCGAGTTGAGTTGCGGTACCAGCTTGGAAACGTGTCATTTTAAATATATAGTACATATGCCGAGTTTTGTAGGTTGACATATTAGGGCAAGTGTATTACTCTTCATTGCCAACTGTCAAAACTACAGGCGGATATGTTTTTAATTATGTCAATTTTAGTTATATCTTATCTCCCACATTTTAAATAAACATTAATTTAAAATTTTGTTGAAAATAGAAATGAAATTGTTGAAAGTCACTAAAACTCCTTTCAAACCCTTAAAATTTCTTAAGTTGGCTTATTCAAAATTAAATAAATATTTTAACAATATAGTTTCTATAATCTTAACTAAAACATCAACATAAACTAAAAATTAAACATATAAGAAAGTGTTAGGGTTGACATTAACAAACTCAACCCGTCACCTATTTCCGAACACGCATGTTTTTCTACAACTACCATTTTTATGTTCATTTTAGATGCATTTAACTTTCTTAAAAAGGCGAAATTTTTGCAAGTTATGTTATTTGTTTTAAATTCCTCGCCCACTCTATATTACCTACCACCGACCCATATTCTACAAAACATATCTAATTTTAATATTTTAACTAATTTTGCTTATCTCACCCGTCCCTTATACAACCTATATTTTTTTTTCTTTAATCTTAGAATTTTAACTAATTTTTTAGAACCCACCCCACTTAAAAAGAATAAATTCTAATACTTGAAGATAGTTTAAATGTTAAAATTAGAATATATAAATATATTGGGGTAGGGTTCGGGGGTTGATTAGTTAGGCGGTGCAAAGTCGTCGATAATGAAACTGTACTAACTCATAAAACAGATCAACTCAAAACTGATTGATCTAAGTATTTATTCGTTTAAACGGTTCATTTCATTGATCATTTAACATATAGATTTTTTGATATGTTAGATCATATAAATAGACAACATTTAATTCATTTACATCCTAGTTATCACTATACAAGTCTTTACACACTAAAAAAAACATCAAACTTAAAACATCTACATAAAAAGAAAATATAAGGATTAGAATTTTTAATAGAGTTAAATGTCTGGACGTTTAAAGATATTCCAAGCACAAGATCAAGAACACACTAAATAATATGGATTTTAAACACATACCTATCAAATCAAAACGGTTTTACTTACCCGATTGAAAGGAACGAAATCGAATTGAAAGGATTTGTTTTTCTCCGCCTTCTCTATAAATAAGAAATTTGGTAAAAATGTAATATAGAGTAATAAAAATAGGGATTTTGTTACTATATAAAATAAGTGACTAGTTTCTGTCGATAATCTCATGTTGTTCCTATTTATATACGAAAAAGGTATTTAGGGAGAAAAGTAAAGAGTATCACACCGTTGCTAGGTATGCCACTTGTAATTAATCGCTGATTGACAATTGTGAAAGTTTTTAAACGTGAGTTTCAAAACGTTTTTCAAGCTATGTAAATACTTTTTAGAAAACCGTTAGCGGTATAAATGGCCGCAATATCTGTGTGCGCGTTATTTTTGGGCGATGCATTTTTTGACACAAAAAATCACAAAAATATGGTGCTTTTTGTTGCATTTTTTGCAAAAAAACGTTAGTTTTCCTTTTTTATTTCTTTGTATTAATATATTTCCCCCCTTAATATATAGCTTTTAACCAGGATTTATTGAAACAAGAGAAACTTACATATAAATGTAATGATCTCTCTTTAATTGTCAGTGTATTTAACCAAATTTAAAAATATAGAAAATAATATAACTAACTTACATTATTTTACCATTGTATGTAAATTGTGACATTTTATACTGTTAGTGCAATATATGTGACAATTATTCTAGATTAATTAAGTGTGTAGTTATAATTTATTTGAGTTTGTTATGGGTGTTAATGGACTTTGCATGGTCCATGAGCCCATTAGTGGCCCAAACCTATGAACATGTCTCTCTATATAAAGACACATTAAGTATAGGTTTAAGTTAATCAATCAGACAGAGACAGAGTAAGAGAATTCTGAGAATACTAG
Organism: Senecio squalidus; assembly: GCA_910822075.1. Taxonomy (NCBI): domain Eukaryota; kingdom Viridiplantae; phylum Streptophyta; class Magnoliopsida; order Asterales; family Asteraceae; genus Senecio; species Senecio squalidus. Next base: position 44,777,972 of record CAJVGC010000432.1, read on the forward strand.
TATTGTAATTGAGTGATTCAATTAATCAAAGTATTCAGAATTTGGTATTTCGTATTTCTTATTATCTGTTTATCGATTAGTACTTGTGCTGATTCAATTGATTACGAGTTTCCGCCTTGTAATTAATTGGTTTAATCCTGTAAATCTGACCATTGGGACCTATAATTGGTATCACAGCAAACACTTTGTTTTCTCTCTATCGAGATTTGGTTCATGATTAAATCACATTATAATCGTTTAAGCAGATTGGGATTCTAATTTTTTTTTTTTTTTTTTTGGCGGCTGTTATTGAAAAATTAGGGTTTGTGACGGTTGAAATTTTAGGGTTTAAAGAAAAGTATTGGTTGTTGCTTGACAAAGTTTTTTTTTTGTTGTTGTTCGTGCCTCTCAAAATTTGTTTTTGGGCTTCTGCTTACTTAAATGGGCTTTAATTTAAGCTGCTATTGGGCTAAGCTTTCACTGGTTATCAAAAGAAGAATTAGGTGGCAGACACAGATGCAGATCGAGATTAAATCACAGACACACACAAAATAGAGTGAGGGCAGCGATTGAAATAAAAAACGACAGCGATTGAAATCAACTTCGTGGTGAAATCAAAATAAACACAAATACTTGTTCGTGGCAACGAAGATAAATAAAATTGGGGACGAACATCAAGTTCGTGGCGTTTCTTTTAATCAAGTTCGCGGCGACGAACATCAAGTTCTTGACGATTTTGATCTGTGGATGAAACTGATTTGTGGCGGCGTAACTAGGGGACAATTTGATGTTCATTGGACTAATTTCGTTTCAAGTTCGTTATGGATTTGAGAATTGAGAATTGAGATATTGATTTTGGGCCTTTTATTTTGGACTGGACTTCTTAATTGGATTAGACTCGTTTATTGGACTTCAAAATAATTGGACTGTTTATTGGACCTATTATTTGGACTTAATTAATTTAACAAAAAGTAAAGAAATGGATTCTTTAAAATTCGATAGTCCAACTGCTAAAGAAAGAATAAGTAGAGGAAACATCCTTAAAAGGCAATTTGATACGTTCAGAGCTGAAATTAACGAAAACTTTGAAGATACTGTCAACAGATACTATCATCTACTTGCAGAACTTTCCAAACACGGTATAGGAGTTGCAGAGGAAACAATAGAGAGATTTTTGGATGCTTTGCCTAAGCGTTGGGAGGTATATGTAAACTTGATAAAGGATGAACTCGATAGACATGTTTCTCCACGGTTAACTCTGGGAAAGGTGATTGAAAGATTCAGAGGATATGAGTTAACACGCTTAACTACAAACGCAATAACAGATCAAACGCCTTATGGACAAACTTCGGAGTCCAGTTCCTCAGGAAATGTATCTCTTTTCTTTCTGACAAAGAACAAAATGATGATCGCACCTATGATTGGAAAATCTGCACTGATGAAAAGGATCAAGCACTCATGGCATCTATTGAGGATGTTCGCAATGAAGCCAATAGTACTGCAGGTGATTCTAGCACTGCAAGTAAAATTAGCTCGAATGAAGAAGATATTCAAGATGTTGAAGATACTGAAAATGAATCAAAGGTTTACAGCTGTACGTTGGACCTATCCAACGAAAACTTCATTGCAAAGATGGCCGACCTCAAAACCGAGAAGTCAAAGGAACTTCTTGATCTTTAATCCGTAAAAGAATTATGCAAATCTTTTACAATCTTAACTCTTCAAAACGAGAAGTTGACTACTTTAGTCTCAACCTTGGAAACTCAGCAAACACAACTCGAGCTTAATTTGACAACCAAATATACTTAAAAAATGATATTTCAAAGAAACTTCATCAGAATGGAACTTTTGTCAAATGTTGGCGTTCAAACTCATAAAATTGACACATCATATGAATGCATTGAACAACAAAAGAGGAGTTTTGCTGAGAAGGTCCAAGAACTAAACAATTGTGAAATCAGACTAACTGAGCAGGAAAGAAAAATCAAACAGTTTCGCACTTCTTCTACTACCTTAAATTCTATTTTAAGTCGTCAACGTACTAGTGGGAACACTGCTGGTTTAGGATATAACGAAACACCACCTCCATACAATAATAATTACAGTTTCTTTAAATCCGAACTCCCACAACATGACAATATGAATCATCAAATTCCAAGGACCAGAAATTCTGAGTCAGGACCAGCAATCTGCAAAAATTCAGACTCAAGATTCAACATCCAAACCTTTGCATAAAACGTTCATCTCAAGCAAGGATAATGAGTCAAACAAAAGCATGTCTTCAGAATCTGAACCATATCAACCCAACAAAACGGAGACAAAAATGAGTACATTAGCTGAAAACTCAAAACCCAAACAACTTATGGATGATTTGAAGTGTTTTAAATGCCGGGAACATGGTCACGTAGCCTCCGTATGTCCAAAGAAGAATCAAAAGCAAGCTAGCTGATCGTCTTCCCCGAAGACTAAACAAATGGCTCGTTCACATTCACCTATTCGGCAATCAATGGCTCAATCACATTCACCTATTCGGAAACAGGTGCAACAAATTTGGATTAAAAAACAGGAACGCACGAGTGTTCCTAATGATCATTCATTTCAACCGTCTTTTAGAACTTCTAATCCATACTGCCCGAGTCAGAGAGTAAATTCCTTTTATCGGCAGTCGAGATCTTTTCGTCCAACTGAGGAACCACCTGCATTCTAATGTTAACGCTACTGTTACTAAAGATGATGGTTTCTTCAAGAAATTTGTCTACGTGAACGAAAGAGGACAATCAAGACGCGTTATGGCATGGGTTCCCCAGCATAACTGATTATTGCTAGTTTCGCTGATATTTTTGTAATTCTGCATTTCTTTTTATGAAAAATAGAATCGACATGAAAAACTCAAAAAATTTCATGTCAATATCTAAAAAAAAAAAAAAAAAAAAAAAAATTTCTAACATTTGTTTGGAGGTTTTGGAGAATGTTTTGGCGCGCGTACGAGACTCTGCTCTTGAAACTATTGTTTGAGACGTTGTTCAGCGTCAGGCATCTCCGAGGAAGTTTTGTTGACATTTATGGAAGCTCGGATAATACAAGTAAAAGCGATGAACTTAGTTGAGTCAACTCGTGATGAAGACTCTGATAAACAACAAAGTTCACAACAACAAAGGGACCTGCCTAACTCTTCACAAGCATTAACGGAGAAGACTAACTCTTCACAAGCATTAATGGAGAAGACTGACTCTTCACAAGCGCAAACGGAGAAGACTGAATTATTGCAACAATTCAGGGGAGTTATTCAAGTCAACGATGAGTTAGAAGAACCTGCAAGGAGTACAAGATTATAAAGAATTTGAGCGTATAACAGAATCTAGAAGCAATAGTCAAGGGAGAGTTTGTTAGTGCAATATATGTGACAGTTGTTCTAGATTAATTAAGTATGTAGTTATAGTTTATTTGAGTCTGTTATGGGTGTTAATGGACTTTGCATAGTTCATGAGCCCATTAGTGGCCCAAGCCTATGAACATGTCTATTTATATAATATAAAGAGACATTGAGTTTAGGTTTAGGGTTAATCAATCAGACAGAGACAAAGGGAGAGAATTCTGAGAATACTAGTATTTTAATTGAGTGATTCAATTAATCAAAGTATTCAGAATTTGGTATTTCGTATTTCTTATTATCTGTTTATCGATTATTACTTGTGCTGATTTAATTGATTACGAGTTTCCGCCTTGTAATCTATTGGTTTAATCCTATAGATCTGACCATTGGGACCTACATATACCAAAAGACGTTTACACGTAAGCCAAAAATAATGTATCATTATATTTAACATACAATGGTAACGTAGTGTGATTATTTGATAGCATTTTAAGTAAATTACACACAATAGCAATTTGATAAATTTGGTTACATTTTAATACAATTTTCGTATGAATACCACTTCTTTACTGTCGGAGTACAATCATCATGTACGTACCACTTCCTCTTATGAATACAAGTTTCATAGACAATTGTGAAAGTTTTAAACGTGAGTTTCAAAACGTTTTTCAAGCTATGTAAATACTTTTTAGAAAACCGTTAGCGGTATAAATAGCCGCAATATCTGTGTGCGCGTTATTTGTGGGCGATGCATTTTTTGACACAAAAAATCACAAAACTATGGTACTTTTGTTGCATTTTTTGATAAAAAAAACCCGTTAGTTTTCCTTTTGTATTTTTCCGTATTAATATATATTTTCCCCTGATATATAGCTTTTGACCGTGATTTATTAAAACAAGAGAAACTTACATATAAATATAATGATCTCTCTTCAACCAATCTTACCAACATAGATGATTTTATTTAGTTGTATTAAATATTATCTTGAATATATAACCTTTTATACTTCAATAAGTACCTTGCATTAAATTTTACTATTATTATTATTATTATTATTATTATTATTATTATTATTATTATTATTATTATTATTATTATTATTATTATTATTATTATTATTATTATACGTCATAGTTTTTATTCTATTACAACTAATACTACTATATTTATTATTTTGTAACTATAAAAAAAAGCTGGTTTAGAATATTTAATTTGTTACTTTCTCCGTCTTAAAAAAATGTATTGAAATAAAAAATGGTTAAAATAATATAAATGTAATTAATGAATTTCTTTTTTTGTTACATTACTCGTTTTGTTCATGCATTAATGAAATCGGATACTTTTTGAATTTGAAAAATTGAAACCTTTTGAGGACAACATGAGAAGTTAATATGAGAACATAATAATTTAGAAACAAATATATAAATAATAAAACAAAAAGTTTTTTTTTTAAAACGAAGGAAGTAATATATACTAACTAGGCGTATTTCTGCGCGTTGCGCGGTGACTATTTTGTAAAGAGATTTATCACGAAAATGATCAGAATCGGGAGTTTTGTGTCTTTAACCGCCACCGAACTTCTACTTTCTAAAATTAAAACACATGGTTTGTGCTTATTTCCTGCTACTTTCTGTTTCCCTCGAATGTATAAAACTCAGCTTCCAAAAATCCCCAAACACCAAATTAAATACAATATATAGATTCTTTACATATTACAACAGAAATGTTCAATTAAATCGAATGGTTTCGAATAATTTCTACAACACCTTTGATCCAATTGAAGAATCAGATTCATTTAGCGTGTTTCATTTATGTTCCACTTTCGGGAAAAGAATTGTAAAAAGTGTATGTAAGTCATTTTATTGTTTTTGTATTTTGTTAGTTTTTTTAATTGCTCAAACTTTATGCTCAACTTAAGTCGTTATAAATAAATAGAGTCATTTTATTGTTTTTGTATTTTGTTAGTCTTTTTAATTGCTCAAACATTATACTCAACTTAAGTCGTTATAAACAAATCAAACATTAGGACATCTCAAATTTGCTCAAAAATTTGTTTACATCGGTCACTTTATTTTCTAATTATAATCAAATCAAACTAATTTAACACCCCACAGTTTTCATCGTTGTACATAAAAAATATGGTAGAAATTATTGTATATTAACTACTTTTGTGACGTGCCCTTTTTCCGGCTTTTAAAAATTTCAAACAAATTAGAAATTACCTCATCATTAGCCATAACCATCTCCAACCCAAGTAAGACATCACCGAGTTTCGTATTTATTGCCTCCCACATTCTACAAAGCCGTACATGAACAACCCAATCTTCTCTAGTTGGGTCAAGGGCGCCAATCTTTGAGTGAGACATGTTTTTCGAAAGAGACATAATTGTACGTAGTTATGGGGCTTGTTGATGCAAAAGTAACTCTTCTAGCGAACTAACTTACATAGAAAAACACAAAACCACCAACCTTTGGATTACCTAAAAACGTTTGTGTTAATAACTTAGGGTAACTTAACAGTTTAAATATCATTATACCTCAATAATTAGTATGCCATTAATCACATTATGGTCGTTCAAACCATTAAGATTCCAAGTGGATACCACTAACTTTTGGAGTAGCTAAAAACATATGTGTTATTAACTTAGGGTAACTGAGCAGTTTAAATATCATTATATCTCAATAATTAGTATGCCATTAATACAACCAACTTTTGGACTACCTAAAAACGTCTGTGTTATTAACTTAGGGTAACTGAGGAGTTTAAATATCATTATACCTCAATAATTAGTATGCCTTTAATCACATTATGGTAATTAAAACATAGGGCAACCAAAGAGTCAGAAGTTTCAAATGCATACTATTTCACTATTTGAAATATCTCACACGTTAGGTGGCCGACGACTCTAGATTATAAGTAATAATAGATGTTGTGTGGTAATGGATGTAGTCATATAAAATTCACTATGCAAAATTAGAAGGTAACTTAAATCATTTAAACTAATACAAAATTAAGTCTATTAAAAGTTTGATGAAATTAAGTATATGATATTTTATTTATGTCTTCTTACTTATATAATGGAAAAATTGTACGGAGATGTAACGAATTTTCATTGTATATAACAATCCTTGTTTTTTATCAAAAAAAAAAAAAAAAAACTCACACTATAGAGAGTTTTAATTGTATGTAAGATTTAACTTGAAATCTCGTTAGTTTTTTAAATTGAACTTATTTCTTATCTTTTTCATCGTTAAGTTGAACATCGTTGTTATATAAAAGATAAATTGATCAAGTATGGTTAATACTGCACGAGTTTGGTTAATACTACAAAACTACTTGGTTAATATTACTCAAGCTGGTTACTATTATTGCCCCTCCTAGTTAATGTCGCATGAAGATTATTGTTCAAGAAAATATAATTTTAGAATAGATTTAGTAATTAACTTTTCCTTATTTGTAGGCATGACAATTGTAAATGATATATTTGTATTTAGATGTTTCCTAGATTCAGTAGGGTTAGCCTCAAGGTCTATATATATATATATATATATATATATATATATATATATATATATATATATATATATATATATATATATATATATATATATATATATATATATATATCCTTGTGTATCGTAGAAAACACGTTTGCTAATTGTACTCATTAATTAATAGATTGAGGCTTAGTGGTAACCGTGTTTTTCTTATTGTTCTTGTGTATACATAAACTGTTTATCATAAAATTGTAATATCAAAGTGTTGATTCGCTGCAACTTCTTTGATAGATCTTGATCTAACTTGTGTGTGTGTGTTTACATAACTCAAGTAATCGAGATGCATGATCTGTTAAGTAAGGGTTTGGCTCCCAAGTATAAAGACAACAAGTTTGGCAAGAGCAGTTTAGGTCGACTGGCTGGAAGTGTACGTTGAGCATCTTGAACATTTCCTTTCTAGAATCCGATTAACTTTTTTTGTGGAAGCAAAGCTCTGCATATGTATTTTCAAGTTCTGCATATATATGATATGAAAGTTTGTTATAATATACACTTTTGACTACTAACAGTCTTTTCACTTACGCGTCAAAACAATCTGTATCAACAGCTATTAAGGAAATATTATTGCATACAACAAAGGCTTTAGCAACTAAGAAAATGGACAAAAAAGTGTTTGATCTAACCCGAACAGTTCAAATACCCGTTTTGACCCGATACAAAACCAGTCAGGCCCATCCAATTTACGTAGTCTAATTGGAAGTAATAGCAATGCCTCGAGGGTGTCCGGGATGTCTCCATCATACTTCAACAGACATATTTTAGCAAATTTCTTCATGTTGATGGCTTTTCTTCTGTAAAATCCAACCAGGTAAATCAAGTTTTTTTATGATTGATTCATCGCCATTCTCGATTGTTTCTGCTGTTAGATGACCACTTTCAAGAAGACGTTGAATGGCTCCATGGGTGACATTATCTTTAGTCTGGCTCGATAAAAGTGAAGAAATGAAAACAGCAAATCTTCGTTCCTTAGAGCTAGCAGCTTTTTCACATCCCATAAGTCTACCGGAGCATCTTCTAAAGATCTCATTTCACGACTTCCGTCCATAACTTTGACCATATTTGAAGGTGGTTTGACCTCAGTTTTTTTCGAGATGGGTTCAGATTTTATAGAAGATGACCTCTGAGTCAGAAGTAGGGTTACAAGATTTGGAGTTTGTGTCATTATCTGAAGATGTCATTTCTGCTTTGGTTGATATTGATCGTGTATGCATTCTATTGGTAACGTTGGTTTGTGACAAAGCTAATGGAGGTGAAGATATTAATCGTATACGCTTAAACCAGTTTGCTTAAAACATTACCTGCTCAAGTTAATGAACTGCAAATCCAGTAGTGTGTATAGAGAAGAATCGTAAGCATAACCAGTTGTCAGAAAAACGGCAAAACCGATAGCATGTTGGTCTCAACATAAGAACATGAGGACAATATGGCACCAAGCTTTTAAATCTTGTGTGATGAACAAGCGAGATTCAAAATGAAAGCTATTTTGTATATGGTTACTACGATACCGTATGATTTATGATACCAAATTAGGCCCGCGAAAAGTAATATCAAAAGGTGAGAATAGCAAAACAAAAGCCGAGATAATATATGACCGGATTAGAAAAGATATACTAGGTTGAGATAAAATGCTTAATTTTATTGTCGTTGTTAATGCAAAATCCTCCTACAAAACATTAAAATTTAATTGTAACGATGTCAATTAAAATGAAGTACATGAGATTCTAGAAATGTATGGTACTTCTAATACAAACACACAAACACAAAGCTACTCGGCCTTCGTCTATTGAAGTTCACTACAGCCGGCGTCTAGTATCAACAGTGCATATCTACTTGTTTCTTCAAGTCAATTTGATCCGATTGGGAGTTGATTCCTAAGTTTGAAAAGTGATCTTCTGCAAGTTGTTTACTTGATTATATCAGACAAAAAACACGTACTCAAATAGCAACATTTAAAAGAGTCTGTCAATTGGAAGAATCTTTGGCGAGGTAGATGCAGTGTAAGCCAATAAAACAGCGTCGAATGTTTCATTGAACCTGTATATTAAGACAAGAAGATAAAATAGTAATAAATAAATAATATGAATCTAACGTCCCTGAACAGGCTAATGCTAACATACTAGTAATAAGTTAGGGTAACATTTGAGGGCATTAATCAAATACATTACCGAAGCTACAGTAGTAGATTAGGGAGTCTAAAAAGAAGAAGAATGTATTACTTGAAAAGTGACATTTTTGGATTTGGATGGAGGACTAATTCACCTTCAATCCTTCCATTTCCATTCTTTCACTCCACATAAACCCTAAAATAATAAACATTAAATGGGCCTAGTTAGAAGCTGAGCTAGCTCAGTTGGCCACCAAGGATAATCTTTGGAGGGTTCATGATGAGGTCTCAAGTTCGAGTCTCACCATGGACCTTCAGGGGCCCTTAGAAGCAGGAGTGGGGTTTATTCCCTAAGGAGAAGGTTCGAGGCTCGCATACTGCCCAATTGGATGTCAATGTGGACTCGAATCACTAACTACTAACTTTGCCGTTCAAAAAAAAAAAAAAAAAAGAATGGGTTCATTATTTTGTAATGGAAAAAGGGTTATTAGACAAGCTTAATAGCACACGGTATTATAATCACGATTCTGTTATTACTTTTTCTTGCCATTGCATTGAGAATGATTATATGCGTTTTTTTTGGTTGTTGTATAATCAGGATTGTGGGTAATGATGGGAGATGTGGGACGCAGTCTTTTTTTTTTTTTTTTTTTTTTTTTTTTAAACATTTATAAGATAAATATAAGATTTTATTAAACTAAAAACTGTTAACTTTTTTAGTTTTAATAATTTGTATATCTCATATCTATATATTTTTTCAATGGTAAAAATGTCTTCGACACCCGACTTTGTGTGGCAAAAAAGGTGGCATGGTCCACGCCGAGTTGCGTAATAGTAATTGCAAGGTAAACAACACACTAGTTGCAAGAAAGCAAGTTCAACTAATTGATAGATAGCTCTGATCCCGATTAATAGTAGAAAAAGGCAACTTGTGTTACGTTTAGTTTCTGACGGTCAACTGAAACTTTTAACTAATCTCAAGCCGATTCAAAGTGATTTCCGCCCCTCCAACTGAAAATTCCGACAGTTGGAGGGACGGAACTCACTTTGAATCGGCTTGATATTCAATATTAAAGACAGTTGTTTTCAGTTGAACCTGTCAGAAAACTAAACTAAATCGGCTTGAAATTCATTTAATATATGTATATATATTTCTCCACTGAAACACTTGCCGTTTTAACGGGTTTTGTGTATTTGACTTTTGAGGACCCATGTGGGTCTTTGAAAGAGAGAAGAAGTTGCCTCCATGAACCAAAATTATTATCCAAGTGTAACTGAATATTTGTGATTGTTCATCTAGCATTTATTTGTTTTCATTATAAGTGTTATTAATTCATATACTTAAATAAACAATGGACAAATTATGTTACGCAATACATATATAAAAGGTTAAAATAGTCATTTGTTATTATTCAAAATCTTTATTCAAAACCATTATCAAACATCAAATGTTCATTGAGAACAAAGTTTATACAGAGCCTTTGGATCATTCAGAACGTTGAACCATTCTATTGGAACATTATTGTCTGTAGTTGTATTCATTAGAATGTGTCGTCGAGTTAGAATGTAATTAGATCGAGTTGTAAAGTCAAAAACGCATTTATGTAAGTTTCGAAGGGTAACTAACAGTTACCCTCGCGTAACTGAGTTACGGTCAAGTAACTAAGTTACGTTCCCGTAACTAGAGAGCTACGCGCGTAACTGTCTCCCAGACAGTTACGTGCGCGTAACTCTTCTAG
>CAJVGC010000432.1:44788825-44865002 GCA_910822075.1 Senecio squalidus
GAAACGGACCACATACATCCGTCCAAATAAACAAGTTTGGATTGCGTAAGCTATCAATATGTAAACAATTCGTATATCAAATAAACCACACATAACTTTTTATCATACAAATCCTTTTGTGTCGCACCAATTAATAATATGTCACTAATTCAATTTACTTTTTAACAATATCAATATATCTAATTTTACTTACAAAGTTATGCATGTAACTTTATAAACATAATTTTGCAAAAAAATAAATAAGGTAATTAAACATCAAATTGCAAGGTATATTGATTGCAAATTAACTTTTTAATTTTGTAAAATCATACAATAAACCAACCCTAGATCCCCCTCAATTTTGATGTTTTAGATCCAAAATAATATTTACCTATGTTTTGGCTGATACCACTATAGGTATACAACTAGAGTTATATTGTCAAACAATACATGGCAGCGGAATTTAGGATCACATAGTAAATAATAAGCCGGATAAAGAATTACCTTGAATTAGAAGCAAGCGAAAGTCGTAGATCTAAGTGTAAGATCTAATCTACGGTTGCGTACGCGACACCTTCTTTTAGCAACAGACTAGTATGCTAGTACACGTTTAATTGCTTTTTACAACAATTGTCTTAGCAGCAACTCTTTATTACAAAAACCAAAATAAAAACAAAAACCCTTTTTTTTTTAAAATAAAAAAAACGATCGGCTTTAGATTTTAAAAAACCATTAGTCGACTTTTATTGTTTTGTAATGAATTAGGGTTTAGGGCTTCTATTTATAGGTTTTCAAATCTAAGAGTTTGAGTTATATTACAATAAGGAAACCTCCTTAATTACATAATAAACCCTCTATTTAATAAATATTTACACTTAACCATTAAGTAATATTTAATAAATAAATTAAACTTGTAGTCGTGTCTAAATGTCGATGTGTGCGCTCCCGTACTCTCACACATTTACGGACACACATTTGTTAAAACAATTCAAATACCATCAATACCGAGACCACCATTTGATTTTTTTGAACAAACTTTTTTCCAAGCGATCCAAGAAATTTTCTTCTCTTCCATATTTCCACCCCAAAAGAACTTCCTTCGCAAAGCTTAAAGGGAATTTATTGTTTCTAAAGGGGCTTTGAATAATGAAAAGTAATAGGTACCAAGACTACCAAGCACGGATTTTATAAGAGTTAACCGACCACCATAAGATAAATTCCTAGGTTTCCAAGACGTTAGACGTTTCCGGAATTTATCAAGTATGGGATTCCATGAGGAGCAATTTGCCATTTTAGCACCGATGGGAAGACCAAGATAGATGCAAGGAAGCGAAGAAGGTTGACAAGAAAGAGATAAAGAGAAAGTTTCAACCTCTTCACGACATACGCCAATACCAAAAAGTTGACTTTTAGACCCGAAGCCATGTGAAAACATCGAAGGATTCTAGCAAGATTACTCACGTTTTTAAGAGAAACTTTATTAAAACCCCTTGTCAAAAATAGTTTTACATCAAGGTTCTTTCGATCAACGTTCGTCTAAGAATAGTTATAATGCAGCGCGGAGGTGTTCTACTATTTATCTGCTTGTTCCTTGATTTAGTTACCATCTACCTATGGACACACATCGGGTACATAAGGTTTAAAGCCTAGTGAGATGCACGAGTTATATATAGAAATCACAATCAACTGGAACTTTATAATAGATATCAGTTGAAAGCGTAAATATGAGGATTTGATTCATTGATTAGTTCAAACAGTATGTCTTTTTTTTTTTTGTTGTTGAATATTGTAAAAGAATCTTTGGTTTTTTACATTCAAAATTTTAACTTTGCTTTTTTTTTTCACAAAAAAGCCAAACTTATTTTTAAGACTTAGCCAACATCAGTTATTTAGGCCATTAAAAAGAAAATATACCCACATTACTATAATCTTCAACCAAGAAAAAGAAAAGGCATATAAGCCTATTACAACTATACTTTCTTCAGCACTAGTTACTCGAGATCTCAAGTTCAACAACCCATAATAGCACAATTATAGACAAAGTTATCAGACTTCTTTCGACCAATCATGCTCCACTGTGGAGGCCCTTCACTAGGGACCCATGAGTAGACTTCCACACAAGCATTCCCATGTGTTCGAGGACCACCAACGATGATCACACGATCCCCGCATCCTCTAAAAGCAATTCCCCAGCCAGCCATATTGTCTGCCCTTTTAGGCAACCATCCTATGCTTACCCACACTTTCATCAGCTTATCATACTTCTTCACCTCCATTGTTGAACAATCAGCAGCGTACAATTCATTCTCAGCAACAGCCAGTAGCGGTGGAGACATTGAACCCCCACTACCAACGGGGGACATGTTGGGAATTTCTTTCCACTTTTTATGATTCAAATCATACTCTTCTCCACATGAAAATGACTGCGTATCGTTCCCACCACTACCTCCAATGACATAAAACTTCCCATCGATAAAGACACCTGAACTCATTTTTCGTGGCTTAAGAAGTCTTGGAAGTGTTTCCCAAGCTCCGGTTTCGCTGTTATAACTCTCAACTGTATCAACGATCTTTCCACTTACATTAACGCCACCTGCAAAGATTGCGATCTTGCCCAGACTGGCAGATCCAAATAAGCATCTTGGGGTGTTCATTGGCTTCGCTAAGGACCATGAATTTGTTAACAAACTGTATTTTTTGATTGCTTGACCAAATACATCTTTTCCTAGAACCAGGAGCTCAGTCCCAACACCCATAGACTCTTTATCTGAATACTCGAAGCATTTGTCCGCCTTAATTATGGGTAGATGCATCCACTTCTTGCTTACGGGATCAAAGGCTTCCCACTTTAGGAGGTGACAAGCAAAATAAACCCAATGCTCGGTTATGTGATTCATGCTTCTTGCCTTATAGATTTCACCACCTTCAATGAGCTCACGAAAGCTCTGGTTTACTGATGCAATAGAAGCATACTTGTACCTAGGGCAATGGACAAGACTCTTAATCAAATTCACTTCCCTAGACTTAGTACCTTCTTGATGTTGCGAGATAATGGGTAAATCACCATATGCTAATTTGAGTTCTAGACCATCATCATCCGTCTCGGCTTTCATGAACAATCTTATGATCGCTCATAAACCCCAAACTGCTTGCTTTTGAGCTAGTCTTTTTAAGAATCAATGAAGATTGATTTCCCAACATGTTTTCTACTGTCTTTTGGAACAAATAGCTGCTAGATTTCAATAGAAAGTTGAGATAGTCTACCACCATGCAACGTCGTTATTTCTAACAAAACTATTAAAAATAAATATAAATTTAAATATATTACATTAAAACTCGAATATTCACTACAATTAAAATAACTTTTTGATACATTTTGTTTTTAACTTTAAAAACTTAAATAAATATTGAAAGAATGTTAAACCCCTTGGGTTTGATATATTTTGATATATTATTAAGCGATATATATAGAGTGTAGAAACCCTAAACCTAACCTAACGGACCCAAACCCACATATCAGGTTTGGGCTTATCATCTAATACTCCCCGGCAGTTTGAGCGGCGAAATCGCAAAAGCTCAAACTCGATAACAAACTCTAACTATGAAAATAAAGATAAATAAATAAAAATCAAATAAACAAATACATTATGAGCTTAAGATCCGGCTTTCGCAGATCTAGATCCGGCTTTGGCAGATCCGTCTTCATAAAACATACGCTTGAATTTGCTTTTATCTTGATCTTGATTCTTGATAACCTTGAACTTTATTTTTGACTTGCTAGTGAATTTAGGCGGCTTTAGAAGAAAGAAAAAGTTAATTTAGCCGGTTTTAGGCGGCTGCAGAAAAAAGAAAAAGTTAATTTAGCTGGGAGTAGATGAGAAACAAGAAAAAGATTACTTTTTTTTTTTTTTTTTTTTTTTTTTTTAGGGTTTGGAACCTAGTCAAGCTAGGCGGCTCATCCCTACGCCGATTAGGGGTTTGAAAATGATAGAGACGGGATCAAACCCGCTCTGATACCATGAAAGAATGTTAAACCCCTTGGGTTTGATATATTATTAAGCGATATATATAGAGTGTAGAAACCCTAAACCTAACCTAACGGACCCAAACCCACATATCAGGTTTGGGCTTATCATCTAATAAATATTACATTTAAATATTCGAAGAAAATGGTGTAATCATAACAATTTATCACACTTATATTTTCATATCTAAAATTACGAAGAAAGTTGAGCAACCATAGTTACATGTATAAAAGTTGTTATGATTTCTTAAAATTTTCACGCTTGTAAAGGACAAGAGTTTATATATATTTACAAGTGTGAACAATTTACAGATTTTTGCACACTTATTAAATAGTAAAGAAAGAGTGTGAATGAAAACATTTTTGTTGTAGTAATTACATCGATATTAAACAATTAAATATAAATACTAAATTTCTATTATGTATAAGAGAAACTTAATAATGTCAAAGAATTATAAAAGTTTATCAAAAATCTAAAAACGACAAAAACACAAACAAAAGGTAAAAAGAAAGAAAGAAAAAATATATATTAAATAAATAATTAATTTTGAAATTTTAACTCATCTTTCTTGTCTTCCTCGCCCACTTTACTTACCACCGACCCATATCCTACAAAACATATCTAATTTTAACATTTTAACTAATTTTGCTTATCTCACACCGTCCCTTTTACAACCTATATTTTTTTCTTTAATCTTAGAATTTTAACTAACTTTGTAGAAACCACCCCACCTAAAAATAAAAAATTCTAATACTTGAAAATAGTTTAAATGTTAAAATTAGAATATAAATATATTGGGGTAGGGTTCGGGGGTTGATTAGTTAGGGGGTGCAAAGTCGTCGATAATGAAACTGTTACTAACTTATAAAATAGATCAACTCATAACTGATCGATCTAAGTATTTATTCGTTTAAACGGTTCACTTCATTTGATCACTTAACATATAGATTTTTTGATATGTTAGATCATATAAATAGACTTGATATGATCAAGATTTAATTCATTTACATCCTAGTTATCACTATACAAGTCTTTACACACTGAAAAAACATCAAACGTAAAACATCAACATAAAAAGAAAATATAAGGATTAGAATTTTTAATATAGTTAAATGTCTAGACGTTTAAAGATATTCCAAGCACAAGATCTAGAACACACATAAAATAATATGAATATTAAACACATACCTATCAAATCAAAACGGTTTTACTTACCCGATTGAAAGGAACGAAATTGAATTGAAAGGATTTGTTTTTCTCCGCCTTCTCTATAAATAAGAAATTTGGTAAAAATGTAATATAGAGTAATACAAAGAGGGATTTTGCTACTATATAAAACTAGTGACTAGTTTATGTTCCTATTTATATACGAAAAAAGGTATTTAGGGAGAAAAGTAAAGAGTATCGCACCGTTGCTAGGTATGCCACTTGTAATTAATCGCTGATTGACAATTGTGAAAGTTTTTAAACGTGAGTTTCAAAACGTTTTTCAAGCTATGTAAATACTTTTTAGAAAACCGTTAGCGGTATAAATGGCCGCAATATTTGTGTGCGTGTTATTTGTGGGCGATGCATTTTTTGACAAAAAAAATCACAAAACTATGGTACTTTTTGTTGCATTTTTTGACAAAAAAACCGTTAGTTTTCCTTTTGTATTTCTCCGTATTAATATATTTTTTGCCCTGATATATAGCTTTTGACCGGGATTTATTGAAACAAGAGAAACTTACATATAAATGTAATGATCTCTCTTTAATTGTCGGTGTATGTAACCAAATTTAAAAATATAGAAAATAATATCACTAACTTACATTATGTTACCATTGTATGTAAATTGTGACATTTTATACCAAAAGACGTTTACACGTAAGCCAAAAAAATGTATCATTATATTTAACATACAATGGTAACGTAGTGTGATTATTTGATAACTTTTTAAGTAAATTACACAGAATAGCAATTTGATAAATTTGGTTACATTTTAATACAATTTCCGTATGAATACCACTTCTTTACTGTCGGAGTACAATCTTCCTGTACGTACCACTTTCTCTTATGAATACAAGTTTCATATCCCAGCTGTCAACCAGTCTGACCTACATAGATGATTTTATTTAGTTATATTATATATTATCTGGAATATATAACAAAACCGTTTACACTTTAATAAGCACCTTGTATTAAATTTTATTATTATTATTATTATTATTAAACGCCGTAGTTTTTATTCTATTACAGCTAATACTACTATATTTATTATTTTGTAACTATAAAAAAAAAGTTGGTTTAGAATATTTAATTTGTTACTTTCTCCGTCTTAAAAAGTGTATTGAAATAAAAATTATTTTTATAAGATAAATGTAATTAATAAATTTATTTTTTTCGTTTTACTCATGCATTAATGAAATCGGATACTTTTTGTATTTGAAAAATTAAAATCTTTTGAGGACAACATCAGAAGTTACTATATTTTAATATGAGAACATAATAAGTTAAAAACAAATATATAAATAATAAAATAAACAGTTTTTTTTTTTTAAAACGAAGGAAGTAATATATACTAATGTTGTGTGGTAATGGATGTAGTAATATAAAATTCATTATGCAAAATTAGAAGGTAACTTAAATCATTTAAACTAATACAATATTAAGTCTATCAAAAGTTTGATGAAATTAAGTATATGATATTTCCTTTATGTCTTCTTACTTATATACTGGAAAAATTGTACGGAGATGTAACGAATTTTGACCGAATTTTTATTGTATGTAACAAGCCTTGTTTTTTATCAAAAAAAAAAACTCACACTATAGAGAGTTTTTATTGTATGTAAAATTAAACTTGAAATCTCGTTAGTTTTTTAAATTGAACTGATTTCTTATCTTTTTCATCGTTAAGTTGAACATCGTTGTTATATAAAAGATAAATTGATCAAGTATGGTTAATACTGCACGAGTTTGGTTAATACTGCAAAACTATTTGGTTAATATTACTGTTACTATTGCTCCTCTTGGTTAATGTTGCAATAAAGATTATTGTTCAAGAAAATATAACTTTAGAATAGATTTAGTAATTAACTTTTCCTTACTAGTAGGCATGACATTGTAAATGATATATTCGTATTTAGATGTTTCCTAGATTCACTAGGGTTAGCCTCAAGGTCTTTTATATATAGATCCTTTTGTATCGTAGAAAACATGTTTGTTAATTGTATTCATTAATTAATAGATTGAGGCTTAGTGGTAACCGTTTTTTTCTTATTGTTCTTGCGTATACATAAACTGTTTATCATAAAGTTGTAATATCAAAGTGTTGATTCGCTGCAACTTCTTTGATAGATCTTGATCTAACTTGTGTGTGTGTGTGTGTTTACATAACTCACCCGATCCTGACAATTGGTAAGAGCACAAGACGTGCTCTAGATCTAAAGATTTACAACTTTAAAAAGAATTCTCAAAAACGAGCAAAATAATCATCTCTGGTTGTAATGACATCATTCCTAACAATGTTCCAATTCTATGTAGTAATGACTTTGAGATGTGAAAGCTAAGAATCAAACAACATATTTTGATTTCAGATTATGTTGTATGGGATGTAACTGAGAATGGACCAAAGAAGGAAATAACTATGGCAAGAAATGGTACTCCAGAAAGATTACCCCTACCCACAAGTGATCAAGAAACAAGAGAAAGACAAACAAAAATCAAAGCTCTAAGTACTCTCCTTATAGCTATTCCTAATGAGTATCAATTAAATTTTGTTAAATTTAATGATACAAAATCATTGTTGGATGCTCTAGAGAAAAGCTTGAGTGGAACAAAGAGCACAAAGATGAACAAGGAAACTATTCTGAAAGAAGAATATGAAAACTTTAGGGCTCTTAAAGATGAAAAGATGACTCAAACCTTTGATAGGTTTAGCATACCGAATGGGGAGCTACTCAATGTTGGTGTGAAGATAGAAAGAGGTGATATAAACGAAAATTTTCTTAGATCATTAGGAGATGAATAGACCATATACATGTGTCTAACATGCACGGTGATGCGCTAGAAGAGATTGAGTTAGATGATTTATATAATGATCGAAGGGTGTTTGAAGCAAATGTGGAAGGAAGAAAAACACATGGAAACAACTATGTTATGTTGATTTAGTGACACTAATAGGATCATCAAGTCATGAAAACTAAGAATATCTCACACTTGAAGCTTTCCTACTAAACCATTCAAGCTCAACCTTGACCAATAAAGATCTCCAACAAATTCACCAAGATGATCTGGAGGAGATGGATATTAAATGGCAACTAGCTATGCTTTCATTAAGAACAAAGAGGTTTATAAGCATAACTGGAAGAAAAATAAATCCTAGGGGAAATGGCATGGTTGGATTTGATATTAGCATATATAAGTGTTATGCATGCAGTGAATTAGGTCACTTTGCAAGGGAATGCAGAAAAATGCCAAACAACACCGAGAGGAAGAAAATTAAGAAGGCACTTCAATTGCTTTGGTAACTCACGATGTGTTTGGGTATAAATGGAATAAATTGGCTGAAGAAACCACTCAAATAAAGCTTTAATAGCCATCACAAAACCAATGAAGAAGGAATCTTCTCAATCAAAACTTCCTAATGAGGGTACAATCCAAACTTTGCTCTGTTGGTGCAATATATGTGACAATTGTTTGAGACAGGTTTAAGTCTGTATTTATAGTCTATGTAAATGAACATGAAACGAACATGATGTTCGTATGTATAAACGAACATCATTAATGTTCATGTTCGTGTCTCTTATGGTCCAACGAACATTGTATTGTTCGTGGGCTAAGTCTGTTATGGGTGTTAATGAACATTGCATTGTTCATAAGCCCATTAGTAGCTCAAACCCGATGAACATGTTTTACTATATAATAGGATAACATGTTTAGGTTTAGGGTTAATCGGAAATAATAGTTTACAGAGAGAAATTTTTTTAGACACTGAGAGTATGTATTGTATTAGGTTTGAGTGATTCAATCCATAATACAAGTATTCGTGTTTGGTTATCTTTCTAGTAATTCTTATTGTGTTATAACTATTGATTATTGAGATTCCGCCTCGTTATCCATAGGTTTAATCTTGTTGATCCAATAACTAGGACCTATAATTGGTATCAGAGCAAACTCTTTGTTTGCTCTCTATCGAGAATCGGTTCAAGATTAAATGTACACAATTAAGAATTTTTCTTCGTGACGGCTGATAAATTAGAATTCTTAAATTTTTAGGGTTTGTGACGGCTACAAAATTAGGGCTTATTATATTTAGGGTTTGTGGCGGCTTAATTTGTGGATAATAAGAATATTCAACGATTCAGTTTATTCGTTGGTTAAATGAATTTAAATTCGGGACTGCAATTTCCGTTGTTCGTGACTGAAGTATTTTTTTAATTGGGCTGCAAAGTGTTTCTGGGCTTCTTATTAATTTCTAATTGGCCCTGGGCTTCAATTTATCTCGTTCGTGGATAACTGGTAACAAATAAAAGAAAATGGTGGGAGACTAAAACGAGAATTGGGGGACAAACAGCGATCGAAATTAAGAAAAAAAAGGGGGGCGAACATCTGCTGACCATTGAAATTAAGTTCGTGAAACTCAATTCGTAATCTCAAATTCGTAAACACAATTATATCAGCGGCGAACATCAATCAAATCAAATTCGGAATCTCAAGTTCGTGAAATCAGATTTTTCAGTTTATGTTGTGACATGAGATTGTTGATGTTCATTTGTGATTGAAATCAACTTCGTACCAAGTTCGTGAAGATCGGTTTAATTCGGCTAAGCTTGTTCGTATTAAATTAATCAGTTCTTCAGTTCAGTTCGTGATTCAATTCGTGATTTAGCAGACTCGTGGGCTTCTTGAATTCATGATCAACAATCGAAATTAATTCTTGTTCGGCATAACTTTCTGTTAAGCTTCGTGTTGTTCGTAGCTTGTTCGTGACAGTTTGCCTATTAATGTTCGTTTCAGTTTGTTGATGTTCGTGGTTCGTGAAAATCATCAGTATTGTTCGCTGCTTTTGTTCGTTAACACGTTTAAATTCGTGAATTGATTCAATTGATGTTTGTAATCAAGTTCGTCAAATAATCCGGATTTGTGTTCGTCAAAATCAAAGAGTGAAAGCAAAGTGTTAATAGCAGTTTATGTTCGTTCCGTGACATGTTCGTAAACAAGTTCGTAACTGAATTCATGTTCGTTTGAAATTTGTTGTTCGTGACAGATTAATGAGTGGATTTCAAATACCTGCACACCGTAACTGATTTTATTGGGCCTGTAATTCTATATCAATGGTTCTTGGCAAGTTAACCGCTCGGCGGTTGGCTTTCATTTTTGATCGTCGGATCTACTAACTTTTGATCTCAGCCGTCATAATTTCCTATTTTAGTTACACTACCTAACTAATAGTTACGCTAACGTAACTAATAGTTACGCTAACGTAACTTTTGTTACGTACTGTAACTATCAGTTACGTAGCGTAACTATCAGTTACGCGGCGGCGTATCAGTTTTGTAACAATTACACTACGTAACAAAAACCTAATTAGTTACGCTACGTAACAACAGTTACGCCAGCGTAACTATCAGTTAAGCCATTGATTAGAAAACCGTTTTGTAACTTCTCTTCATGGCTACGTAACAAATAGTTACGCTAACGTAACTATTGGGAAACAGTTACGCTACGTAACTGATAGTTACGCCAGCAATAAATGAAAGACTTAAAACCTCACCTGCAACAGTTACGTTGGAAATCACGCTGTAGTTTTGTAACAGTTACACTACGTAACTATCAGTTACGTAGCGTAACTATCAGTTACGCAGCGTAAATGTTTCCCAATAGTTACGTTAGCGTAACTATTAGTTACGTAGTTATGAAGAGAAGTTACAAAACGGTTTTTCTAATCAATGGCTTAAATGATAGTTACGCCATTGATTAGAGAATCCGTTTTGTAACTTCTCTTTATGCTTACACTTTATGCATGGTTTTCATAATATTTAGCTCATTACCAAATAATTTTTTCTCATATATCATACAAAACATCAATTTTGAATTATGTCCGACGAAATTAAGAATGAAAGTTCAACTAAGGGTAACAATTTCGATTTGGAGTGCCAGAGTGTTGAAGAAGGTGTTCAATCTGAAATGAAAATGGTTGCAAATTTGAAGTCTGATAAAACTATTGTCGTAATATCAGATGACGAGAATGATGCAAATACGATTACTAATTTGAATTCGGAGGAACTTATTGTCTTATCGGATGACGAGGTCAACTTCATTTACTTTCTTTCTCTTTTTTTTACAGATTATACATCATAATATTTTGTAGTTTTGGTTCTGATTTTTTATGTATTAGGTTGGTGATTTGAATGATAGCTTTGATATGCATCTTGAGATGACTAGGTTCAAACAAAAACAAAGTGTGTAACTTGAGAAAGATGATGAAATTGACACTCGGAACAAAAGGAGGCTGGAACTCCGAGACAAACCAAGTGATGAACTTATTGTCATATCAGATAATGAGGTTAGTTGTATTTTTTTCTTATAGATTACAAATCATAATTATACACCCGCTAAAGCGGAATACAGGATGTGAAGAGCAATAGCATTCGATAGCAAGATATAGATAAACGTCAAGTTTATATTAAATAAAAGTTACATCAAAGTTTTACATAGTAGTTTCAAATGTAGATTACATATCCGAATCAAAATGGGTGTTCAACCAAACAACCCAAACCCATCCCGTTCTTGAAGTCATTCGCCCAAAAGCAATAAGTCATCAGCTAGCTTACTCGTTACCTGAAAATACGAGTCAAGTTTTAACTACGGGAGACGTAGTTAGTGAGCTACAAGTTTTAGTAAAGCATACATGTATCGACGCACATAAAGATAGCGTAAAAATGTAGTTTTCATATAGCTGTCGCATAACCATGCATAAAGTATTAGTATTCAAGTTTGTAGGTATTGACCACATAGCGCGACTATGTGACAATCCTAAATATTGCCCAACGATCGTTCGTTGCTAAGCCTTATGCCTACCCACTAGAACTATGCACCATCTGTTGTTATCGTTGTGGTGAGGGTCATTCTACCCTAATAGCGCTATCCATAAATACTATCGGTCCTCTCCCAGAGATTAATAGCAACTAGTTATGTAGGAGTGTATGGGATTTTAAATGGTGTCTCACGTCCATGTTGTACAACGCCGCAACATGACGATCGAAGTTTAGTCATTGGCATTTAGTGTTTGTATCCTCATCATTGTTGGCAAAAAATCATCAACAATTCCGGCAAAATATAGTTTCGAAATAGTATTCAAGTAATAAATGGTATCGTAATATTTTTCTAGCACCAAAGCGTTTCGTTAAGCGTTCAAAGTTTGTTTCAGCTTAAAAGTAGTGTTTAAGCCTAAGACTTGCATTTCACCCCAAAAATATGTTTAAAAGCATTTAAAAGTAGGGGTTTGTAACTCACTGTTTGCGAAGATAATCGTAAGCGGGAACGGTCGGAACGCGTGTCGGGAATCACCGAAAGCCTAATAACACCAAGTTTTGTTCAAGTGTTATTACGTTATTGTATAATATAATAGATAGTTTTTAGTTAAACTTTAAGTGTCAAGGTCCAATTTTCCCCAAAAATCGTCCGAAACGGTTATCGTTTTGTTTTAGTCAAAAGGTCCAAAATTAGCGTTATTGTTATTATGTCAAATATGTTTTGTTTGCTAAAGTGTCTTTTATTTTCTAACAAAATTTGGGCAGCGTTTCCGCGCCCAAATTCTATGTCCAAAATATAAAACACTTTCCCGCTCACAAAACACATATACATACTTAACGTTTTTAAATATGTTCATTTAGTATATTAAGCCCAATACTAGTCACCAATGTGTTCATTTTTACTAAACTCAGTCCCAAATGTCAATTCTCAAAAGTCAGAATGCGTAATCAAGTTTCAAACGGCCAAAACGACGATTTTCGGGAAGGACAGCAGGCCGGTGCTGCGCACCTGGGCATAGGTGCTGCGCCCCTGCCCTGCTGTTCTTCCCCTTTTTGAGTTTTTCTTGCAAAATCGTTTATGAAAGTGATAGATCTTGACATGAAATCGGTATAAACCTTATTAATCATAATTATATCAGTTTATAAGTAACTTTTAACCATAAAAACAAAGATCTAAGCATCATTTTAATATAAACCCGTTTTTGTATAAAAATGGTCATAAAACTTCATCAAAACTCATTTTTAGTTACTAGATCGTACATGAAATTAGATTTTGTGTATTAAACAGTGGAAAAAGTGTTTTTACCCAAAGAAAGTGTATGGATGATGATCTAGAGTAGCTAGGAGGTGTTTTCGGCTTCAAATCGGTAGAAAAACGTTGTATGCACCCAATGAATGAACCCTTCTTGCTTAGATTAATGATGAGGACGATTTGTTAAGGTGTTTAGATGGATTATCTAAGCAATATTTCTGTATTAGAAGAGTGAGTTGAGAGAGAATTGGGAAAAGGTGTTTGTGTATGTAAATGTGTGTGTTTGTGTTTTTGTTAAAATGCGAGAAGGAAAGGGGGTATAAGCCAAAAATCTGTGATGTTAGGGGATTTAAAGGAGTTGGGCTTATGATTGGGCCTATGTATAATCGAGTTTGGGTCTTAAAACATCAAGAAAACCCGTCCAGCCATCTGGTGCGTCGCACCAAGGCCTAGGTGCGGCGCACCGGGCCTATTTTCTGGTTTTGTTCGTTTTTCGTTTGCGTATTTGTTAAGCAATTGCGTTCGTTTGGCGTTTAAGATTGTTTTGCTATGAACTTATGCAAGTTCATTATATGTTTTCTTGGTATTAGGACTTATATAATTTGATTCCGAAGTTGTTTTATGATTCCGATCCCGATCCGCGCTTAAAGGTTTAAAATAGAGTAACTTTCGTTTAAGAGTTTTTGTGTGAGTTACAACGAGCTTAGCTTACGAGTTATGTCTACGTAACCACATAGCACA
The DNA here is from genome assembly GCA_910822075.1 of Senecio squalidus. Taxonomy (NCBI): domain Eukaryota; kingdom Viridiplantae; phylum Streptophyta; class Magnoliopsida; order Asterales; family Asteraceae; genus Senecio; species Senecio squalidus. The sequence continues at coordinate 44,802,838 of CAJVGC010000432.1, forward strand.
TAAAATTAGTCATATCGGGCATCAAATAAACACTTAGAAGTTATAAGTTAGCGTTCTCGACCTTACTTTAGACGGTTGTCACATTCTCCCCACGTTGAAAGAATTTCGTCCCGAAATTGCAACTTGTGGTATTCGTTTTCGGTATATCATCTTCTGAAACCAACACTTGATGATATTCGGACCTTAAGTCAATCCTTGAAAAGTAGGTCGCGCCTTGCAGCTGGTCGAAAAGGTCGTCGATTCGTGGAAGAGGATATCGGTTCTTGACGATTAGTTTGTTCAATTCTCGGTAGTCGATACACATGCGAAACGATCCATCCTTCTTCTTTACGAATAGAATCGGCACGCCCCATGGTGATGAGCTTGGTCGGATAAATCCTTTATCCAATAATTCCTGAACTTGGTTGGATAATTCTTGCATTTCGGTCGGAGCGAATCGATATGGCGTCCTTGCCACCGGTGCCGCTCCAGGAACTACCTCGATTCTAAACTCAACTTGCCTCTGAGGTGGTAGTCCAGGTAGTTCTTCGGGAAATACTTCCGGATAGTCTCTAACTATCGGTACATCCTTAAGGTCTGCTGCTTTTGCATGTTTGTCCTTTATGTTCACTAACAATGCAAAGAAGCCCTTATTTAAGTACTTGCGCATCTTCATCACCGATATAAGCTTCGAAGTTTGGCCCGGCCTATCTCCTTGTACTATCAATTCCCTTCCATCTCCTAATGGCATTCGTATCGTTTTATCTAAACAGAATATCCTCGCGTCTCGGATGGTCAACCACTCCATTCCTATTACTACGTCAAAGCTCTTAAGTTCGATGGGAATCAGATCTATTTCAAAAGTGTGGTCAGCTAGGGTTATTGTGCAGTTCCTAATTACGTCACTGAATTGGTATTCCTGACCATTTGCGTATTCTACCGTAAATTTTTCACTTAAAGGTTCGGTTTCTAATGCAATCAAGGGCCTAAACTCTAGGGACACAAAACTTTTGTCCGTGCCTGAATCAAACAGTACGGAGGCATAATAGTTTTTAAGGAGAAACGTACCTGCAATCACCCGGGGGTCGTTTCTTGCCTCTTCGGCACCAATCGCGAAGGCTCTTCCACGGCCTTGTCCCCCATCGTTTCCCCTCTGATTGTTCTGGTTTTGGTTCTGCGGAGGGTTTTGATTGTTGTTCTGGTTTGGGTTTCAGGCAGGGTTTAGCCTAGGACAAGCATTTCGGTAGTGATCCCTACTACCGCACTCATAACATTCTCCCTGGCGAGGCCTATCGTTCTGCTGTGGCCTCCCAGCTTGTCGCGGTCCTTCGTTCTGTCGCCTTCCCGCTTGTTGCGGTCCAGCATTCACTGCCTTATAGTGTCGAGTCCAGTGACTAGCGCTGTTGCAGTTGGTACATGACCTACAGTTCCCTTCATGATGATACCCGCACCTACCGCACTTCGGTGCCTTTCCTTGATAGCCGGTGGTCTCTGTCGTAGCAACTCCGTAGTTCCTTACCGTTTTAGCCTTCTTGTTGAAGCGATCCCTTATGTTCCCCGACGTGTCCTCAACCTTGCGCTTTCTCTTAGTGTCTTCTGCGCCCGTCTTTGGCGCTCCTCCGTTCCTTATCCAGTCCTGGGTCAGGCGGTTGTCCAAGCTCACAGCCTGCTGCATCGTAGCTGGCTCGGTAGCCGTCGCCATAGCCCTGATCTCGGGTGAGAGTCCCCAAATGAAGTGCTCAATTCGCTTGTCTTCGGGGGTTACTAGTTCAGGTACTAGATTTGCGAGTTCATGAAATCGCGCGACGTAGGTGTTGATGTCGGTTCCTATCATGGAGTGATTCCAGAGTTCGGTCTTGAGCTTCTTCAGGATCTCCTTGGGACAGTACTCAATCACTAGTAGTTCCTTGAACCTTGCCCATGGCATGTTGTATGCAGCGTCCGGACCTTGGACCTGCAGCTGGCTGTTCCACCAGGTTAGTGCTCGTCCCTGAAGCATGCAAGAAGTGAATTCCACCTTCTTGTTTTCAGCGCACTGGTTGATCCTTAGCACAACTTCCATACTATCGATCCAGCGCGATAGTCCGATGGCGCCCTCAGTGCCATGGAATTCCTTTGGCCTGCAAGATATAAAAGTCTTGTAGCTACATCCTTGGTTGTTCCCTTGGTTGTTCCCCTGGTTATTATTTCCTTGATTGTTATTGTTTTCCCGATTGTTGTTTCGTTGGTTGTTGTTCTGTTGGTTGTTGTTTCCTTGGTTGTGGTTCCCTTGGTTGTTGTTTCCTTGGTTGTTGTTATTTCCTGTCACACCCCGCTAAAGCGGAAACACGGAATGTGAAGAGCAAAGAATCATTTCACGGGTTACACTAAAAATAACGGTTCGAGTCATTAAGATTTAAATTGAAAAGTACAAGTCAAAGATACAACCAAGATTCAATATAAGACCATAGTACATAACAAAAGTGTTTTTAAATAAAATTCCCAAAATAAGGTCTTCTTCCCAAAATACACTTCACATAATGGACTTGACCCGCCTGAGCAATGCACTTCACAACTTACGCTTAGTTCCTGAAACATGAGATAAAGTGTCAACTACGAAAACGTAGTGAGTGAGTTACAGTTTACGAATTGAAGAAAAGTTCAATTTAAGAGTTCAAGGTCAAAGAATTTCAAGATAAGATTAGATACTTAAAATTCGGGAGTAACTTAATTAAATTTAAGTGCTTAAAATTCAAGAATAACCCAATTTCAAGACAATTTCAAGTACTTTTGGAATAAATTTAAGTAAGTTTACAATAAGTTCAAGTACGTCCAAAACAATTTCAAGTACGACCAAAGTAAGTCTAAGTCAAATACAAGTCAAATAGTGTAGCGAGCAAAAGGGGTCATAGTCATTACCTCAGCGGTGGATTAATCCACATGTGCAAGACAGTACGTAAGTATATGCGTAATATAGACCTATGATCCTCGAGTTGTACCGACCACTAAGCTTAATATACGTAAGATTTAGTCTACACACCAATCCGATTCTAGTCAAGTACCTGCCCACTAGTCAAGTCTACAGTCAGAGTCCGCGAGGACTTAGCAATATGTACCTTGGTCGCTACCCATTGGTAAGGAGTGACCGCTCCTAAGTATCGATACCCATAATATATGCTAACTGCTTATGTTAATAGTGTGTATAGTCGTCCAAGTAAATTGTGGGACTTTTAGTCGAACATTTTAAAAAGTATTTTAGTCTGCACTTACGGCGTTATATTTTCACCTAGGGTTTAGTACTTAAATACAACCAAGCTATCAATGTCTACTCAAGTATCCAAAGAGGCTAACCTAGGGAGTCTAAGATAAGCCAATCCGAACAGTTGATGTTGTTTACGCATACTAGTCCAAATAGTCGTCCAAATAGTTCGTACAAAAATAGCCTAAAAGTAGTCTAAATAGTTCGTACAAAAATGGTTCCTTTATTTCAAAAGTTTCCATAAATAGAAAGTCGTCCAATTAGTTTATAAGTACAAAAGTCATAGTTTAATAGTCAAAAGTCAAAGTTTAATAAGTCGAAAGTCAAAGTTTAATAGTGAAAGGTCAAAGTTTAATAAGTCGAAAGTCAAAGTTTAATAGTCAAAAGTCAAAATAGTTCAAATAAGTTTCAAAGTCAAACTAGTTCAAATTGCTCGAGAGTCAAAATAGTTTATAAGTCAAAAAGTCAAATTAGTCCGATAAGTACCAAAAGTCAAAATAGTCGTACAATTTCAAATAGTCAAAATAGTTTGATAAGCAATTTCACATAATGCCATAGTCCAAAAACAATTTTGATCTCATGTTTCCCCCAAAAAGCATATTTAAATGTAAAAGTAAGGAGGGGTGTAACTCACGGTTTGCGAAGAGAGTGAACTCGGAATCGGTCGGAGAACGGAGCCGGGAATCACGGAATGCCTAAGAATACCAAGATTGTCTAAAAGTTAATGTCTTATTAAGTTCTTTATATAAGATTAGGTAACTTTTGTTTATAATTATGTGTTAAGTCCAATATTATTCCAAAATTTGGCCCGAAGCGATTAACGTTATGTTTTAGTTCGAAAGTTCAAAGTCAAAGTTATTATTATGATAAACATGTTTTGGTTACTGAAATGGTTTAGGTTTTCTAACGAAATTTGGGCAGCGCTTCCGCGCCCAAATTTCATGTCCAAAACCTACAATCATTTCCGCTCACAAAAACATACATATACACAAAATAACTTCACCACAAGTCCAATAAGTCCAATACAAGTCATCATCATTATCATTTTTATTTATCTCAGTCTAATAATGTTATTGACAAAAGTCCAGAATGTGTGTACAAGTTTTAGACGAGTAAAACGACGATTTTCGGGGGAACAGCAGCTCGGTGCTGCGCACCTGAGCACAGATGTTGCGCACCTAGCTGCTGTCTCTTCCCCGTTTGGTGTTTTTCTTGCTAAAAACGTTTTGTGACACAAGGATTTCGACATGCAACCAGTAGATAACTTATAAAACATCATTTTTATGGTTTCTAAACAACTTTTATCCACAAAAACATAGATCTAAGTATCATTAAGATAAAAATCGTTTTTGTAGAGAAAGTGATATAAATCTTTATGAAAACTCATTTTTATTGTTTAGATCTAACATGCAATTAGTAAAAACAGTAAATAAAGATAGGAGAAAGGTTTCTACCGAAGGAAATTGAATGGATGATGTTTTTGGTCGGATTTGTGCTTCAAAATCTTTACAAACTTGGTCCTTTTTCGAAATAAATGGCACCTCCTTGCTCCCTAAGACGATTTGAACGATTTGTATGGATAATTAATGGATTTATATGGTGTGAAGTCTCTGGAAATGGAGGTGTTTTTGAGAGAGTTTAGAGAGAAAATGCAAGTGTGTGTTTTTATGTGTGTGTTTTGATTTTTGAAAAATGAAAATGATAATGAAAAAGAAAGAGTGTTATTACTGGACTTAGGAACTGAGAAAGACAGTAATTGAGTGGCTAGGTTCGAGATGGATTGGTTAAAAGGTTACAAAAACGAGACAAGGACCAAACATGTAAAAATTTTGAATTCTGCAGCTAGGTGCTGCGCACCTAGCAAAGGGGTGCGGCGCACCGGGCAGAAATTCAGTTTTTCTGATTTTTCGTTTTTACGTTAGACCTTTTTGTTAACCGAAAGTTCTTAATTATGATTAGTTATGAACTTAGGAAAGTTCAATATGTGTTTTCTTGGTATTAGGACTTATAAAATTGATTCCGGAAGTTATTCCGACACTAGTTCCGACAAAGTACCGACTCAACAGTTTCGAACTAGAACAAAGCGAATACGATAAAAGAGTGACTAATGATTTCGAACCGACATAGTAGCTAAACAAGTATCTAGATTTTTGACGGTTGTCACATTTCCCCTTGGTCCTCCCTGGTTAATGCATGCTTTGATTCGGGCTATGATTTCGGGTATCGCCTCGTTCAGTCGGACGTTGATCCTTTGGACAATGCGCTCATTGTTGGGTTCAGCCATTTTCCTACACAAGAGAGAACTCGGGTTTATGATTTTGATATATTACTTCAGATTCAATAAAGGGGAAATAACAAGAACAACAACAATCGTAATACAATCCGTCCATTTATATATCGCTCAAAATTTGATGTTCTTACGACTATTGTCGTACATTACCAACCAACATAAAGTACTACGCTTACAATCCAAAAGACATCTTACAACAACCTCTAAACCTTAAATACAACCAATACAACCATAAGGAATACTAGCACTATGCTAATCAACATCAAGTTGCGTGCTGCTCGGATTGCCTTTCGTGCCATTGCCTTTGTGCGTAACACCTCGGTGTACAAACCACGTATCTGGTGGGATTGATCTCTCACGACTTGAGTGTATCCGCGAAGGTCGACGGACATGTTACAAAGCGCTTGGATTTCTTCGGGAGTCAATCCGCGAACAGGGGGTGGTGGCGGCGTAGTTATCTGAGGTCTCGAGTGACGATTCGGTGGTTGTCGCGCGCGGCGTGTTGGTAATCATGAGCTTCCTTCACCGTCCCACCGGAGGTAAGGTAGGGTGAGTGGTGTCGATTGTTGACTCCTAGAGCGTGATTGGGAATCGTGGGAGGGTTCGGTCTCGCTGTCGGACCTAGCTATCTCTTTCCCTCTCGACATATCCTAAATCGGAGACGAGTTAGTTCGAAGATACGACTCATGTTAGTGTTAGTAATAAGCTGAGCACATAGAGTATCTTAAGTATAGCATCTAGGTGTGAGTGGGTCTGACTTCAAGAATTCCCGGGGAGGTTCGTTTAATGTTTTACCAATCCCGTTCCGGCATGATTTAGTCCAAATTATTCATAGGTGATCAGGCTACGAATAATTTAAGTTAAACAATGCCTTCACGTTTTGGTTAAATAAAATCTTTCGTTTTTAGAAATTGGTTATAGTTTGATTTTTGAAAATCGGTATTCACTATAACCTTGCGCTCTGATACCAAGTCTGTCACACCCCGCTAAAGCGGAATACAGGATGTGAAGAGCAATAGCATTCGATAGCAAGATATAGATAGACGCCAAGTTATATTAAATAAAAGTTACATCAAAGTTTTACATAGTAATTTCAAATGTAGATTACATATCCGAATCAAAATGGGGTGTTCAACCAAACCACCCAAACCCATCCCGTTCTTGAAGTCATTCGCCCAAAAGCAATAAGTCATCAGCTAGCTTACTCGTTACCTGAAAATACGAGTCAAGTGTTAACTACGGGAGACGTAGTTAGTGAGCTACAAGTTTTAGTAAAGCATACATGTATCGACGCACATAAAGATAGCGTAAAAATGTAGTTTTCATATAGCTGTCGCATAACCATGCGTAAAGTATTAGTATTCAAGTTTGTAGGTAATGACCACATAGCGCGACTATGTGACAATCCTAAATATTTCCCAATGATCATTCGTTGCTAAGCCTTATGCCTACCCACTAGAACTATGCACCATCTATTGTTATCGTTGTGGTGAGGGTCATTCTACCCTAATAGCACTATCCATAAATTCTATCGGTCATCTCCCAGAGATTAATAGCAACTAGTTATGTAGGAGTGTATGGGATTTTAATGGTGTCTCACGTCCATGTTGTACAACGTCCGCAACATGACGATCGACGTTTAGTCATTGGCAATTTAGTGTTCCTATCCTCAGCATTGTTGGAAAAAATCATCAACAATGCCGGCAAAATATAGTTTCGAAATAGTATTCAAGTAATAAATCGTATCGTAATATTTTTCTAGCACCAAAGCGTTTCGTTAAGCGTTCAAAGTTTGTTTCAGCTTAAAGTAGTGTTTAAGCCTAAGACTCGCATTTCACCCCAAAAATATGTTTAAAAGCATTTAAAAGTAGGGGTTTGTAACTCACTGTTTGCGAAGATAATCGTAAGCGGGAACGGTCGGAACGCGTGTCGGGAATCACCGAAATCCTAATAACACCAAGTTTTGTTCAAGTGTTATTACGTTATTGTATAATATAATAGATAGTTTTTAGTTAAACTTTAAGTGTCAAGGTCCAATTTTCCCCAAAAATCGTCCGAAACGGTTATCGTTTTGTTTTAGTCCAAAAGTCCAAAATTAGCGTTATTGTTATTATGTCAAATATGTTTTGTTTGCTAAAGTGTCTTTTATTTTCTAACAAAATTTGGGCAGCGCTTCCGCGCCCAAATTCTATGTCCAAAATATAAAACACTTTCCCGCTCACAAAACACATATACATACTTAACGTTTTTAAATATGTTCATTTAGTATATTAAGCCCAATACTAGTCACCAATGTGTTCATTTTTACTAAACTCAGTCCCAAATGTCAAGTCTCAAAAGTCAGAATGCGTAATCAAGTTTCAAACGGCCAAAACGACGATTTTCGGGAAGGACAGCAGGCCGGTGCTGCGCACCTGCCCTGCTGTTCTTCCCCTTTTTGAGTTTTTCTTGCAAAATCGTTTATGTAAATGATAGATCTTGACATGCAATCGGTATAAACCTTATTAATCATCATTATATCAGTTTATAAGTAACTTTTAACCATAAAAACAAAGATCTAAGCATCATTTTAATATAAACCCGTTTTTGTGTAAAAATGGTCATAAAACTTCATCAAAACTCATTTTTAGTTACTAGATCGTACATGAAATTAGATATTTGTGTATTAAACAGTGGAAAAAAGTGTTTTTACCCAAAGAAAGTGTATGGATGATGATCTAGAGTAGCTAGGAGGTGTTTTCGGCTTCAAATCGGTAGAAAAACGTTGTATGCACCCAATGAATGAACCCTTCTTGCTTAGATTAATGATGAGGACGATTTGTTAAGGTGTTTAGATGGATTATCTCAGCAATATTTCGGTATTAGAAGAGTGAGTTGAGAGAGAATTGGGAAAAAGGTGTTTGTGTGTGTAAATGTGTGTGTTTGTGTTTTTGTTAAAATGAGAGAAGGAAAGGGGGTATAAGCCAAAAATCTGTGATGTTAGGGGCTTTAAACGAGTTGGGCTTATGATTCGGCCTATGTATAATCGAGTTTGGGTCTTAAAACATCAAGATGCGTCGCACCAAGGCCTAGGTGCGGCGCACCGGGCCTATTTTCTGGTTTTGTTCGTTTTTCGTTTGCGTATTTGTTAAGCAATTGCGTTTCGTTTAAGATTGTTTTGCTATGAACTTAGGCAAGTTCATTATATGTTTTCTTGGTATTAGGACTTATATAATTTGATTCCGAAGTTGTTTTATGATTCCGATCCCGATCCGCGCTTAAAGGTTTAAAATAGAGTAACTTTCGTTTAAGAGTTTTTGTGTGAGTTACAACGAGCTTACCTTACGAGTTATGTCTACGTAACCACATAGCACATAAAATTAGTCATATCGGGCATCAAATAAACACTTAGAAGTTATAAGTTAGCGTTCTCGACCTTAGTTTAGACGGTTGTCACAAATTATTGTCACAAATTATGTATTAGGTCTGTGATTCAGATGATAGCTTTGTTATGCATCTTGAAATGACTAGGTTTAAGCAGAATGCTCCAAAGAAAAGGAGGATGGTACTACGAGACGAATCAAGCGATGAAGATGATGTTTGAGCTTGAAAATCATAATTTTCGTGTTATCATATTACTTGATTAATTAGGTTGTTTATTTTTGTGTTTTGTTTAAAGACTTTTTATGTGTTTTCTTTTTCTATGTATGTATGGTCTATGTATGTTTCTATTTTCATGTTAACAAGTTGTTGTCTAAGTATTCAATAATATGTTTTATGACATTTTTTGGGAGTCTTTGTTGGTCACCCTTTCCACGGACCTCTTTGAACCAGAACACGTTTTAAAGGCGGAAACAATAAAACGTAAGTAAATAGTGAAGAAACAGTGGGTATAATCAAACGAATGATATTATTGACTTTATGTAATGTATTACAACTACGAATAATATCAAGACACTCGATTACAAGGCTTTACACTCGAAAACTAATAGTTACGCTAAGAAACAAGATTTCCAACGTAACTGTGCAGGTGAGGTTTCGAGTCTTTCATTTATGGCTGCTACTGTTTGCTATTTATAGGGTTTGACCATTAACCTAATTAGTTACGCTCCGTAACTAATAGTTACGCTAACGTAACTATTGGCAAACAGTTACGCTGGCATAATTTTTGTTACGTAGTGTAACTGTTTCAAAACTGCATTGTGACTTTACAACTCGATCTAAATACATCCATACTATACGACACGTTCTAAGCAAAATACAAACTACAAACATAAGCGTTTATGCTCCAACAATATATTATGTCAATCATGTGTTATGTACTTAAGTAGATATGATAGTTACATGACACCCCATGTATGCAACTTCTCTTCATGGCTACGTAACTAATAGTTACGCTAACGTAACTATTGGCAAATAGTTACGCTGCGTAACTGATAGTTAAGCTACGTAACTGATAGTTACGCTGGCGTGTGATTGTAACTCTGTTATTTTCTATAACCTATCAATTGTTTGCCTCCTTAACAATCCATAATCGTTGACATTGTGTTGAACAATAAAAAAACCCATGAATCAACGACCTTAGTGACTAATGTGTATGTATTTTGTTGTGGGGTATTATGCATTCGGGCTCATATAATTATTTAGTTTGTTTGGAAGTTATATGTATCAAGTTAGATAGCTGAAAGATTATTCACATAGTGTAGTTTCTTTGGGTTTGTTTAAAACTAGAATTTTCTTTGAATTAAGATTTGTGTTTGTAGGGTTCGACCACTTTCAACCGATTACCATCCGATCGGTATTGATCTTAATCAACATTAAAACAATAACTTCTTGCTTTCAATTTGATTTACTTTTGTGGTTTAGGGTGAAATGTCATGAGTTTTGAATTGTGGTGTTTGATCCATGAACATCAATTCTGTTTGTTAAATGTGTGAATGGTTTTCTTTTTTAGTTGCTTATCTCTAAATCTACTATACTATCGATCTAAAAAATTTTAAGTTGCAATTTCGACCCATTTATGTGTGAATGGATTGATTTTGCATCAAAAGACAACATAGAAAGAAAAAAACAATAATTCGACCCCGGGCAAGGCCCGGGTATTACACTAATTGATTTTGTTTTGGACCTTGGGCTTTTAATTGACTTTCTCCTAATTGGGATTTAATTGATTTTAATTTGGGCTTAAGTGATTTGACAACATGTATTACATTTTAGTTCGTGGATCTATTAAATTTTCTTCTTCGGTGTTTCATATAATTAATCAAGACATGGAATCATTAAAATCAGACAGTCCACCTAAATTTCTTAACCCTTCTCATTATTTCGAATGGATTGATATATTTGAATCTTATTGTAGATTCAATGACGTACTGATGTGGTTATGTATTCAAACAGAATATGTCCATCCAACAGTGACTGTGGATGGAATAGAACGAAAAATATCCTATCAACACAATGCCACCTGAATTCAGAAAGGTGTTTGATGCTGAGAACAAAGTTTGGGCAAGTCTGAAAATGTCTCTTCCTAACGAACTGCTACATCTCACTAGGGCACACAAGTCACCAAATGCCTTATGGAGAGCTATTGAGAAAAGGTGCGCTAGTTCACCTAAACAACAAAAAGCCAAAGGAAATATTTTGAAATGGTTCTTGGTGAGATAACCGCTCGGCGGATGGCTTTCATTTTTGATCGTCGGATCTACTTACTTTTTATCTCAGCCGTCATAATTTGTTACGTTAGCATAACTATTAGTTACATAGCGTAACTATCAGTTACGCGGTGTATCAGTTTTCTAACAGTTACACTACGTAACAAAAACCCAATTAGTTACGCTACGTAACAACAGTTATGCCAGCATAACTATCAGTTAAACCATTGATTATAAAACCGTTTTGTAACTTCTCTTCAAAGCTACGTAACTAATAGTTACACTAACGTAACTATTGGGAAACAGTTACGTTGCGTAACTGATAGTTACGCCAGCCATAAATGAAAGACTTGAAACCTCACCTGCAACAGTTACGTTGGAAATCATGTTGCAGTTTTGTAACAGTTACACTACGTAACAACAGTTACGCCAGCGTAACTATCAGTTACGCAGCATAACTATCAGTTACGCAGCGTAACTGTTTCCCAATAGTTTCGTTAGCGTAACTATTAGTTAAGTAGTCATGAAGAGAAGTTACAAAACGGTTTTTCTAATCAATGGCTTAACTGATAGTTACGCCATTGATTAGAAAAACCGTTTTGTAACTTCTCTTTATGGTTACATTTTATGCATGGTTTTCATAATATTTAGCTCATTACCAAATTTTTTTTCTCATATATCATACAAAACATCAATTTTGAATTATGTCCGATGAAATTAAGAATGAAAGTTCAACTAAGGGTAACAATTTCGATTTGGAGTGCCAGAGTGTTGAAGAAGGTCTTCAATCTGAAATGAAAATGGTTGCAAATTTGAAGTCTGATAAAACTATTGTCGTAATATCAGATGACGAGAATGATGCAAATACGATTATTAATTTGAATTCGGAGGAACTTATTGTCTTATCGGATGACGAGGTCAACTTCATTTACTTTCTTTCTCTATTTTTTTTAAAGATTATACATCATAATATTTGTAGTTTTGGTTCTGATTTTTTATGTATTAGGTTGGTGATTTGAATGATAGTTTTGATATGCATCTTGAGATGACTAGGTTCAAACAAAAACAAAGTGTGAAATTTAAGAAAGATGATGAAATTGACACTCGGAACAAAAGGAGGCTGGAACTCCTAGACAAACCAAGTAAGATCAGACATCTTGAATTGGTTTATGAAAAACTTGTTTAAACGCCTTGTTGATCGAAGATCTAGAGCAACCTTGCGCTCTGATACCACTTGTTAGGATCTGTCGAACTAGGTTTGAATAATCAAATGTGTAGATCTAGATCTATCAAAGAAGTTCCAGCGAATAAACACTTTGATATTAACAAGGGTTTATTGATTAATAGTTTATAAGAATATGAATGAATAAATGTTAACAATTAAGAACACAAGAATTTCACCAATAGCCTCAATCTATTATGAATAATGTTTCGTAACAGACATGTGTTTACAACGACACATGGATCTATATTTATAGATCTTGAGGATAAAACCCTAAACATAATCGGGTTAAACCTCTAACAAAATCTACAAAGATAATTATCAATATTTGTTCCATAATTATCTTCTTACAATGTGCTAACAAAATATATCTAATAAGAAGTAGTAAAGCACGCCAGTAGAAACTCATCCATGCAATCCATGCAGCCAGTAGTAACAATGTAACCAGTAGTAGTCAGCACTAGTAATAGTATGACCAGTAGTAATCTTCAATTCTTGATGACCAGTAGAAACCACAGTCACCAGTATTATTACTCACCAGTACTAATAATCTTGACGACCAGTACTAACAAAGTCCAAAGTCCACCAGCATTAATCATTATAACCCAACAGAGTACGAAAGTAGCAATTTTTCAATTATATTACCAAGAGAAAATTGGGGTCGTCTGTCGGTGTGTGACGTGGCAATCGGTGATTGAGTGTTATTTGATTAAGATAAACAAATGTAAAAGTGAAGAAGTATTAGTCTTTATCGTAACTAGCTAGGTCACAACAACCAACCAGCTTGTTAATTTTTTTTTTCTTAAGATTTTTGTATTTGTTTTGGGGCTACATTTTCCTCCAATTTTAGCTTTTTTTTTTTTTTTTTACGTTAGTATCAAGAGGGTGTTTGTTAACTTATAGAATGGGCTTATTAACTTATTACCTTATGTAAAAGAGATAAGCCCATTTTAAGTGTTTGTTTGAGCTTATTAGCTTAGGCTTATGAGATTATGTAAGGGGGTTTTCATAAGCTCATTTTGTGTGGCTTATGGGCTTATCAAACACTTCATAAAAAATTTAAAAGCTTATATTTTATAAGTCATAAGCTAATTATAAGTCATAAGCCTAAACCCAAAAATAATCTTACACAAACACCCCCTAAATTGTGTAGTTAAGTTTTCATTTCTATTTACTTTTAATTTATTATTTTTAACTTTTTCTTTCGAGTTACATTTAATTTTTAATTTTAGGTTATATTTTTTTTTTGCTATTAAATAAAATAGTTACGTATTAAATTTTAATTATTTGTTACTTCATGTTCTAGCTCGCTTCTTTTTTTTTTTTGTCACAATATCAAATGAGTTAGCTATCTTAATTTATTTTATGTTTTATACAATCACATTTTCATTGAATAATCAAATTTTTAGTTTTAGCTTCTTCATTTTCGATAACATTTTTCTTCTTTTACTTTTAGGTTTTATCTTTTATTTTTGTGTTACACTATTAGTTAGAGTAGTTGCACCTTCACTTTGGTTAAATTTTAACTTCAGTTTTTATCTTTTCTTTCCTGGTTTATCTTTTCTTTCCTGGTTATGCTCTTAAAAAAGCTACGTACGTCTTCATTTCAATCATTTGTTAATTTAGGTTTTAGCTTTTGTTTTTGGATTACATTATTAAATAAATTAGATACATTACTTAATTGTTTGTATACGATTACAGAGTAAAGTATAATTTTTTGAACCCGCTGTAATCCGCAGACATAAAACACTCGATATAAATAAAAAATATGTGTCACATTTTTTATCGCAAACATTAAATTTGGGTAAAATTAAACAATTATGGGATTTTCTATCATGTGCCCTTAGGCACATGATAACCACAATTTTTTAATATTAAAAGTTTAAAAAGTACCACATTTTCTATCAAAGTTAAGAAACCAATGATACTTTTTGGTACTTTTGAAAATTCCTAATTCAAAACAAATAAAGTTGTTAAGGTAAGAAATCGTACAAAATTCTCTTACAACAACAAATACTATCGTTTTCATTTACTTCTCCACCAAGTTACAACTAAGTTCTTGATTTGTTATTCGAATCAGATATTAAATCTAAATTTTATGTTATAGTTTGAAAGGCTTTGAAGAATGAATAGTCTGATGGAAAACATGAACTCTCCTGCAATGTTGGCAGAGTGGAGGAACTACTTACGGAAGGCGAATACCAACATATTTGAGATCATCAACAAGGCGATCAGCGTTGCTGCGTCTGATCACCCGGTGGAGTTCCAAACCAAGAAAGATATTATTGCTGGGATGTTGTTCTCGTTTAGTGGTGAAACCTTAGATGAAACAAAAACGGTTTCTAAGGTTTTGAAAGTAAAACACATTGGTCATCATCCTGAAACTGAAGACGAAACAAATATTATAGAAAGCATTCCTAATGTGAAGGGGGGAACTAAAGTTTGCAGTCATGGAGTTGATGAGGTTTTAAGAATTAAAGACATTTTGGAGAAGAGTGGGCCGCAAGAATTAAAGACAGAAGAAGTTGCCTCCATGAACCAAAATTATTATCCAAGTGTAACTGAATATTTGTGATTGTTCATCTAGCATTTATTTGTTTTCATTATAAGTGTTATTAATTCATATACTTAAATAAACAATCGACAAATTATGTTACGCAATACAATATATAAAAGGTTAAAATTGTCATTTCTTATTATTCATAATCTTTATTCAGAACCATTATCAAACATCAAATACATCAAATGTTCATTGAGAACAAAGTATACAGAGCCTTTGGATCATTCACAACGTTGAACCATTCAACGCTAAATCATTCTGATTTATCAAACAACCCCTTAGTGTTAATTTAAAAATCAACAAAGCTCAAATAGTTAATGAAATAACAAGCATTTGAAATTTTGAACGGAGAAGAAGAGAAATCAAAGAAGAATAAGAAACTCGCCAAGGTAGGCACAGTCTGTCTAACGTCTTTTAGGATTAAACCGATAACAACATTATAAAAGTACAAATGATAAGAAGTTAGGAATCAAATATCATGCATAGTGTCTATGAATATAATAGATGATATTTTTCAACCCGGATGGACGTGCTTTGGAAAGCCCTAAAAGAAGAGATTCATTGATTTCAAATTCAAAATAGAGTAACTGTAGAAGTTAATTCTAAGGGTATATGGATGCATGACATGTTAAAACGACAAATCAGCAAATTGCTGATGTGCCGATCGAAGGGGTAAGCCACGTAGGCGGCTGAAAAGCTTGTGTTAGTTATATGTAAAGAATAGATATAGATAGAAGATAGATAGATTTGTTGGAAGAAAGAGTTGATTTTGGTCATGTTTAACATTTAACGGGTAAAGTGGATCAAAATATAAAATAAAAGACTAAAAATTAAGTCGGTACACAGGTCTGAAACAAAATCTTTTCAAAGTATATAGTTATCTTTTATGAAAGATTGAATAAAAAAACACAAGTAAAGACCAACACAATATCGTCATTGTTCAATATTTACTTATTGATGAAGTTAAATGGTGAAGCACTTTTTATTTGATTTCAAGTAAGCAACACCAGTAGAAAATGAAGAATATATACCAGAACTGATACCTCTGTGTGTGTTTCTCTTGATCGAAATAATAACTATGAGAGGAAAGCGTAATTATCTTACATATCAAAATCAACCTTTGATATCGATTTGAGACCAGAACTGATACCTATATGTTTCTCTTGATCGATTTGAACGAGTTGAGTTTAGATAAAGTAAGACCGGATTGAAAGAATAGGAGAAAATTTTGATTAAGGGTGATAAGTAGGATTTGGCAGGAATTGGAAAAACATAGACAATTAGGAATAGCCTATTTAGTCACCATGTTAAGTCAGTAATATAAGAATTTTTTTTATATAACACTTTTTTAAAACCCTTTGTCAAAATAGTTTTACATCAAAACTTTTAAATATCTATTATCATACAAAAAACAAATTCTAATAAACTTGGTATAAGTCGTTGTAACCAAGGTTCTTTCGATCAACGTTCCTCTAAGACTGGTTATAATGCAGCGCGGGGGTGTTCTACTACTTTTATCTGCTTGTTCCTTGATTTAGTTACCATCTACCTATGGACACACATCGGGTACATAAGGTTTAAAGCCTAGTGAGATGCACGAGTTATATATAGAAATCACAATCAATTGGAACTTTATAATAGATATCAGTTGAAAGCATAACTATGAGGATTTGATTCATTGATTAGTTCAAACAGTATGTCTTTTTTTACATGTAAACAAATTTTCGTTGTCTAAGTTTTTGTTGAAAACTCTTTTTTTTTCCGGAAAAAAACCAAACTTATTTTTAAAACTTAGCCAACATCAGTATTAGCCCATTAAAAAGAAAATATTCCCACATTACAATAATCTTCAACCAAGAAAAAGAAAAGGCATATAAGCATATAAAACTATATTTTCTTCAGCACTAGTTACTCGAGATCAATAGTTAGATCTCTTTATTTTCTGCAGCACTAGTTACTCGATATCTCAAGTTCAACAACCCATAATAGCACAATTATAGACAAAGTTATCAGACTTCTTTCGACCAATCATGCTCCACTGTGGAGGCCCTTCACTAGGGACCCATGAGTATACTTCCACACAAGCATTCCCATGTGTTCGAGGACCACCAACGATGATCACACGATCCCCGCATCCTCTAAAAGCAATTCCCCAGCCAGCCATATTGTCTGCCCTTTTAGGCAACCATCCTATGCTTACCCACACTTTCATCAGCTTATCATACTTCTTCACCTCCATTGTTGAACAATCAGCAGCGTACAATTCATTCTCAGCAACAGCCAGTAGCGGTGGAGACATTGAACCCACACTACCAACGGGGGACATGTTGGGAATTTCCGACCACTTCTTAGCATTCAAATCATACTCTTCTCCACACGAAAATGACTTTGTATCGTTCCCACCACTACCTCCAATGACATAAAACTTTCCATCGATGAAAACAGCTGAACTCATTTTTCGTGGCTTAAGAAGTCTTGGAAGTGTTTCCCAAGCTCCTGTTTCGCTGTTATAACTCTCAACTGTATCAACGATCTTTCCACTTTCATTAACAACACCTGCAAAGATTGCGATCTTGCCCAGACAGGCAGATCCAAATAAGCATCTGGGGGTGTTCATTGGCTTCGCTAACGACCATGAATTTGTTAACAAACTGTATTTTTTGATAGCTTGACCAAATACATCTTTTCCTAGAACCAGGAGCTCAGTCCCAACACCCATAGACTCTTTATCTGAATACTCGAAGCATTTGTCCGCCTTAATTATGTTGGATATTAATCTTGATGAGTTAGGTTTATCTATTAGTATCTTTGTTTTATTTGTTTTTAATTAATCATTAGGTAGACTTGGTATGTCTCTAGGATGTATTGGTTGAAGTAGTAGGAGAGTGGGTATTCCATTTCTTTAGGAAGTTAACTACTTTTAGTGGTCCATGATCTTACGTAGTTGTCATGTGTTTGTAAGGCTATTTATAGCCTCTTTACTTTATTGAATGAAGTGTGCTTTTATGTGTTTTCCATTTCCATGTCTATCAATTTGATATTCAATTCGATACAATATTGAAACACAAAACAAAAGTAAATTTACAATTGTTTGAAAGGGACCTGCTACCAACAATTGGTATCAGAGCTCCTAGGTTTGGGCTCGACTAGAAGAAGGGTGACGATTCCATGTGAATCACAGAAAGAAGAGAAGAAGACCGACGAGCCGCAACAGACCGGCCGCACCTAGACCAAGAAAGTTTTGACCGCGACCGAAGAAGAAACCGTGACCGGTGGTTACTTGAAAAAAGAAAGTCAGACCGAATATTCAAGAGAAAGAAGAATGACGAAAGACAAACAAGAAATGGTGGTCCGTGAGCAAGGTACTTCTGTTCCATTTCAATGCCCGAAATTAACCGAGACCAATTACACTACTTGGTCTATTATGATCGAAACCGTCCTAAAGGCATATGGACATTGGGATGCCATAACTGAAGATGAGGTTGATGAGAAGAAAAATTATACAACTAAAGGTATAATTTATCAAACCCTACCGGAGAATGTTCTTTTGCAGGTTGCTAAACATAAGAATGTGAAAGAAGTTTGGGAATCAATCCGCATTCGATACATAGGGGCTGAATTGGTACAAAAGGCGAGGTTATAAACTTTGAGAAACGAATTGGAGATCTTAAAAATGAAAGAAAATGAGTCAATCAACGACTTTTCGGGTAAGATAAATAACATTGTTGCTAAATTCAAAAGTCTTGGTTCTACTCTTGATGAGGAGGTGATCGTAAGAAAATTTCTCAACTCGGTTCCAAGGAAATACTTGCCAATTGTAGCTCCCATTGAACAATATTCGGACCTTGCTACCATGTCATTTGAAGAGGCGGTTGGAAGAGTGAAAGCTTATGAAGAAAGGCTTCAAAGTCATGAAGAGAAGGATGAAGAACAAAATCAACTTTTGATTGCAAGAGAGCAAAAGTATGGTGAAAGTAGTGGACGCGGAAGAGGACGTGGAAGGAATTATGAAAGAGGTGGTAGAGGCCGAGGAAGAGGAAATGGCCGCGGTGACAAAAGTGGATTTCGGTGTTTTGATTGTGGAGATTTTGGTCACTTTAGCTATGAGTGCACAAAGTGGAACGACAAAGATAACGAGAAAGAAGCAAACTTGATCCAAGATGATGAACCGACATTGCTTTGATGCAAAAACAAATCAAGATTAAGGGGGTGAATGTTGGATATTAATCTTGATGAGTTAGGTTTATCTATTAGTATCTTTGTTTTATTTGTTTTTAATTAATCATTAGGTAGACTTGGTATGTCTCTAGGATGTATTGGTTGAAGTAGTAGGAGAGTGGGTATTCCATTTCTTTAGGAAGTTAACTACTTTTAGTGGTCCATGATCTTACGTAGTTGTCATGTGTTTGTAAGGCTATTTATAGCCTCTTTACTTTATTGAATGAAGTGTGCTTTTATGTGTTTTCCATTTCCATGTCTATCAATTTGATATTCAATTCGATACAATATTGAAACACAAAACAAAAGTAAATTTACAATTGTTTGAAAGGGACCTGCTACCAACAAATTACGGGTAGATGCATCCACTTCTTGCTTACGGGATCAAAGGCTTCCCACTTTAGGAGGTGACAAGCAAAATAAACCCAATGCTCGGTTATGTGATTCATGCTTCTTGCCTTATAGATTTCACCACCTTCAATGAGCTCACGAAAGCTCTTGTTTACTGATGCAATAGAAGCATACTTGTACCTAGGGCAATGGACAAGACTCTTAATCGAATTCACTTCCCTAGACTTAGTACCTTCTTGATGTTGCGAGATAATGGGTAAATCACCATATGCTAATTTGAGTTCTAGACCATCATCATCCGTCTCAGCTTTCATGGACAGCCTTTTTGCATGATCAGCTTCTTCATTTTCGATGTTTTCCAATCGCATCTTTTCAAGCCGAGATTCTAGTCTCTCAATCTTATGATCGCTCATAAACCCCAAACTGCTTGCTTTTGAGCTAGTCTTTTTAAAAACCAATGAAGATTGATTGCCCAACATGTTTTCTAACTTTTGGAACAAATAGCTGCTAAATTTCAATAGAAAGTTGAGAGAGTCTACCACCATGCAACTTCGTTATTTCTAACAAAACTATTAAAAATAAATATAAATTTAAATATATTACATTAAAACTCGAATATTCACTACAATTAAAATAACTTTTTGATACATTTTGTTTTTAACTTTAAAAACTTAAATAAATATTACATTTAAATATACGAAGAAAATGGCGTAATCATAACAATTTATCACACTTATATTTTCCTATCTAAAAATACGAAGAAAGTTACATGTATAAAAGTTGTTATGATTTCTTAAAATTTTCACGCTTGTAAAGGACAAGAGTTTATATATATTTACAAGTGTGAACAATTTACAGATTTTTGCACACTTATTAAATAGTAAAGAAAGAGTGTGAATGAAAACATTTTTGTTGTAGTAATTACATCGATATTAAACAATGAAATATAAATACTAAATTTCTATTATGTATAAGAGAAACTTAATAATGTCAAAGAATTATAAAAGTTTATCAAAAATCTAAAAACGTCAAAAAGACAAACAAAAGGTAAAAGGAAAGAAAGAAAAAATACATATTAAATAAATAATTAATTTTGAAATTTTAACTCATCTTTCTTGTCTTCCTCGCCCACTATATATTACCTACCACCGACCCATATCCTACAAAACATATCTAATTTTAACATTTTAACTAATTTTGCTTACCTCACACCGTCCCTTTTACAACCTATATTTTTTTCATTAATCTTAGAGTTTTAACTAACTTTTTAGAAACCACCCCACCTAAAAAGAAAAAATTCTAATACTTGAAAATAGTTTAAATGTTAAAATTAGAATATAAATATATTGGAGTAGGGTTCAGGGGTTGATTAGTTAGGGGGTGCAAAGTCGTCGATAATGAAACTGTTACTAACTTATAAAATAGATCAACTCATAACTGATCGATCTAAGTATTTATTCGTTTAAACGGTTCACTTCATTTGATCACTTAACATATAGATTTTTTGATATGTTAGATCATATAAATAGACTTGATATGATCAAGATTTAATTCATTTACATCCTAGTTATCACTATACAAGTCTTTACACACTGAAAAAACATCAAACGTAAAACATCAACATAGAAAGAAAATATAAGGATTAGAATTTTTAATATAGTTAAATGTCTAGACGTTTAAAGATATTCCAAGCACAAGATCTAGAACACACACAAAATAATATGAATATTAAACACATACCTATCAAATCAAAACGGTTTTACTTACACGATTGAAAGGAACGAAATTGAATTGAAAGGATTTGTTTTTCTCCGCCTTCTCTATAAATAAGAAATTTGGTAAAAATGTAATATAGAGTAATACAAAGAGGGATTTTGCTACTATATAAAATTAGTGACTAGTTTATGTTCCTATTTATATACGAAAAAAGGTATTTAGGGAGAAAAGTAAAGAGTATCGCACCGTTGCTAGGTATGCCACTTGTAATTAATCGCTGATTGACAATTGTGAAAGTTTTTAAACGTGAGTTTCAAAACGTTTTTCAAGCTATGTAAATACTTTTTAGAAAACCGTTAGCGGTATAAATGGCCGCAATATTTGTGTGCGCGTTATTTGTGGGCGATGCATTTTTTGACCAAAAAAATCACAAAACTATGGTACTTTTTGTTGCATTTTTTGAAAAAAAAACCGTTATTTTCCTTTTGTATTTCTCCGTATTAATATATTTTTTGCCCTGATATATTGCTTTTGACCGGGATTTATTGAAACAAGAGAAACTTACATATAAATGTAATGATCTCTCTTTAATTGTCGGTGTATGTAACCAAATTTAAAAATATAGAAAATAATATCACTAACTTACATTATGTTACCATTGTATGTGAATTGTGACATTTTATACCAAAAGACGTTTACACGTAAGCCAAAAAAAATGTATCATTATATTTAACATACAATGGTAACGTAGTGTGATTATTTGATAACTTTTTAAGTAAATTACACAGAATAGCAATTTGATAAATTTGGTTACATTTTAATACAATTTCCGTATGAATACCACTTCTTTACTGTCGGAGTACAATCTTCCTGTACGTACCACTTCCTCTTATGAATACAAGTTTCATATCCCAGCTGTAAACCAGTCAAACCTACATAGATGATTTTATTTAGTTATATTAAATATTATCTAGAACATATAACAAAACCGTTTATACTTCAATAAGCACCTTGTATTAAATTTTATTATTATTATTATTATTATTATTATTATTATTATTATTATTATTAGAGTTAATTACATAAATCGTCCCTATGGTTTACCTAAAATTATGGATTTCGTCCCTAAGTTTAAAATGTTGTATAATTCGTCCACTTTTAGAAACTAATTACCCTTTTCGTCCCAAAAATGGATGTCCGTTAATAACTTCCGTTAAAATTACCGCTAACTAATTTCAAATTTCGTACCTAAAATGGATGTCCGTTAGAAATTAGGGACGAAAAGCGTAATTAGTTTTAAAAAATGGACGATTTGTCACACCCCGCAAAATGGCGGAACCGAGGTGTACAGAGAATACGGTATAAGAGATTCAAAGGTTACATCAACATAAGTAAACCATACATAATCAACATAGAAAGAAAGTTTGAAATAGCATACTTATTACAATCATCCGAAAATATCAAAATACGGCTACAGAGTTTGGGATACTAAGGAATTAATAAAAGCAAAATAAATTCCATGCAAGTAATCCACGTAGCCACCAAGCATAATCATCAAAAAGTGTAACCTCAAATCCCTGAAAAGCGTTAAAATACGACGTCAACATAAAGTTGGTGAATTATTCGCAATAATTAATAAAAACATAATAGTATAAAAGTTTCAATATGTTTTGACCCAAAAGTGATATGATTTGAAAATAAGTCATTTGAAGAATGATGTTTCAAAATATACGTGAAGTATACAAAACCTTTTAATAATATTCCAATATAAATACCATAAAAATACCATAATCAATTCATAAAATACTATACTGGATAGATAATAGCTCTAGATACATACGGTAAACCAAAACCATAACAATACTGGCAACTAACCCCACCTAGTGTATTAAGCTAGGTTGTCCTCGAAATCAACGGTCATAACATTGCTAACACGGACAGGGCGCATCCATCATCCATCGTGTTAACAATGAGGGCTTGTTAGACCCATATAGCGCTATATATATAAACCGGCGGCTAAAAGCTAACAGGTGTGTATACG
The DNA here is from genome assembly GCA_910822075.1 of Senecio squalidus. NCBI lineage: Eukaryota > Viridiplantae > Streptophyta > Magnoliopsida > Asterales > Asteraceae > Senecio > Senecio squalidus. The sequence goes on from CAJVGC010000432.1 coordinate 44,826,083, forward strand.
GGGCCTCGTACTACCACAAAGGCGGTACAAGTTTGGGTAAGACTAACCTAAAGCATTCATATCCATAATACATAATCATAATATATATATCATAAAATACATTTATACAACGCTAATCATGCCCAAAAATATAAAAGCGGTAAAAAGGGGCAGCGAATAACTCACAGAATAGCAATGCTATCCAAACAACGATACGTCGGGAAATAATATAATACGGTCAAGCTTCCACGTCTAAGTGCCCTAAACATCACGTAAATAAATATGTCTAAGTATCTCTAAGTCTAGTGGAGTATGCCTTAACAATTAACGTTTTATACGAGTTTAAAATGACTAACAGGAACATCGATTTAACAAGATTGCCAACGTTTCAGAAAAACACAGCAGCTAGTTACGCACGTAACTTAGATACGTGACATAGGTATAGTTACGTGACATAGTAGATAATTACGTGAATAGTTACGGGTAGAATCATAGTTACGTGCCATAGTTACGTGCACGTAACACAGTTACGTGACGTAACTGGGTTTTTACGAAAATTACTTTCGGGATACGGTTTCGAGGGTTTTTAGGTGTCAAATTCATCCAATATCGAAACCCTATGTTCAGAATACGTTTAGGTAAATAAACCCTCAATAAATTTCGGGTTTTGATAGTGAAAAGTGGTGTTTTGAGATTAAATCTAGAAAAATAAAGTTTCAACAAAATCGAAGAAATACTTACCCGATCGAGATGAAATTCGAAGGAATGATAAAGATGAACGTGGTGAACGATAATCAAACTTCAAAATCGAATTTCGACGGTCGGATCTTGAGATATTTTAGAGAGAAGGGAGAGCTTTTGTGTGTGTTTTTGTGTGTGTGTTTTTAGAGAGAGAGTGAGTATGGGGAAAATGGTGTGGGTGTAGGTTGGTGTGGAATAAGACAAAAACTTGATAATCCCAATGTTGATCTAATAAGACAAAAGGTTGGTGAATGACCATTTTTGTAATAGAAAATCCCATAGGACTAGATTTGTAATAAAATTCTGGAAGGACTAAAATTGTAATACTTTTTAACGTTAATCTTAATCGTATAAATAAGGCATAAAACCCCTAAACTTATCTTAAGAGCATACTAGACTTATACTAAAGGCACTTAGAACTAAACGTTCCCGACATAAAGGTCCGAATCACATAAAATACAAATACGATACTCATAAAATACGAGAAATACGAATACGATAAAACATAAAAGGGATACAGTAGGGTCAAAACATAATCATAAATAAATAAAACGAATACGGTCGTTAGAAGTATACCTAGAAATTCGCGAATGTCACAGTCTCCCCAAGTAAAAAGAAATTTTGTCCTCGAAATTGTCACTTGGTACTACCTCCGGGGGAAAGGTGAGGATACTTCCGCAAAATTTCATCTTCGCATTCCCACGTGAACTCAGCTCCAAAACGGGAATTCCAACGAACCTTGGCAATCGGGATCTTACTTCGTCGTAGACGTTTAACATCACTAGCAACGATCTCGATCGGTTCCTCAACGAAATGAAGCTTATCATCAATCTGGAGTTTCTCAAGTGGAACTAATAACGTCTCGTCAGCCAGGCATTTCTTCTACTGAGATACATGAAATACATTATGTACGCTGCTCAGTTCTGCCGGCAAATCTAGTCGATACGCAACTGGGCCGACGCGGGCTAAGATCTTGAACGGACCCGTGTATCTCGGACTCAGCTTTCTGCGCTTTTGGAATCGGACAACCCCTTTCCATGGAGATACCTTCAATAATACCCTATCTCCAACACTGAACTCAAGAGGCTTCCTGCGCTTATCAGCATACTTTTTCTGTTGATCTCTTGCAGTAATTAATCGTTCCTTGATCTTGAAGATCTTGTCAGTGGTCTCTTGTATAATCTCCTGACCAGAAATCTGACTATCTCCAATTTCTGCCAACATCACAGGCGATCGACAACTTGAGGCCATACAAAGCTTCAAAAGGGTGCACACTTGATACTCGTGTGATAGCTGTGTTGTACGAGATACTTCATAATCACACGGCAAATGAACGTCCCAAACTACCACCAAAATCAATTGCGCAGGCTCGTAGCATATCTTCCAAGGTCTGAATAGTTCTCTCACTCTGACCATCGGTCTGCGGATGATAGGCGGTACTCATATGTAACCTTGTACCTATAGCAGTTGGAATGTCTTCCAAAATCGTGAGGTGAAAACGAGTCATCACGATTCGGAAAAATCGATACAGGGACTCCGTGTTTCGATACAATCTCTGCAATATATAAACGCACGAATCTCTCCATCGGATAATTCTCACGAATCGGTAGGAAATGAGCAGACTTCGTCAATCGATCAACAATAACCCAGATACTGTCATAACCACTCGAAGATCTCGGAAGTTTCGTAACAAAATCCATAGTAATACGCTCCCATTTCCACTCGGGAATCTTCGGTTGTTGGAGTAGCCCAGACGGTTTCTGATACTCAATCGAACAGGTCAAACATCGACTAACATACTCGGCGATCTCACGCTTCATACCCGGCCACCAATAGAACTCTTTCAAGTCATGATACATTTTGTCGGAACCCGGATGAATGGAATAGTTAGACTTATGGGCTTCGTCTAGAATCAACTGACGGATACTAATCGGAACCCAAATACGCTCGAGGAAATACAGAACTCCATCCTCCTTCGGTTCTAATTCCAACGCTAGCTTATACAATCTTTCCTCTTTAACACGGCCCTCTGTCATAATACCCTCTTGTGCCTGAATAATCCGAGCCTTCAAGCTCGTCTGAATAGATACCATCATAGAACGGATACGGACTGGTTTTACTGTTTCCTTACGACTTAGTGCATCAGCAACAACGTTCGCCGTACCAGGGTGGTAGCGAATGTCGCAATCATAGTCGTTCAATAACTCAACCCAGCGTCGTTGTCTCATGTTCAGCATCTTCTGATCAAATATGTGCTGAAGGCTCTTGTGGTCGGTAAATACAGTACACTTGGTCCCATACAGATAATGCCTCCAAATCTTCAATGCGAATACGACGGCTCCCAATTCTAGATCATGTGTCGTGTAATTCTGCTCATGGACTTTCAACTGACGTGAAGCGTAAGCTATAACTTTACCATTCCGCATAAGCACACAACCCAGACCCTTGTGCGAAGCGTCGCAATAAACAACAAAATTCTCGGAACCAACTGGCAGACTAAGAATAGGAGCGTCACACAACCGCTGCTTCAATACCTGAAAGGCTCTCTCCTGATCGGAACCCCAAACGAATGGTTCACTCTTCTGTGTCAACTTTGTCATAGGTGAAGCGATCTTGGAGAAGTTCTCGATGAATCGACGGTAGTACCCAGCAAGACCCAAAAACGAAAGGATTTCGGTCGGAGATTTTGGTGCAACCCAGCTCTTAACAGCTTCAATCTTAGCAGGATCAACGTGAATACCCTTCGCGCTAACCACGTGGCCAAGGAATTGAACTTCGACCAGAACTCGCACTTAGAAAATTTCGCATACAACTTTTCTTTTCGAAGCGCCTCTAGAACAAGACGCAAATGCTCTTCATGTTCCTTGCGACTTCGGGAATAGATAAGAATGTCGTCGATGAATACGATAACGAATTTGTCAAGATACGGACGACAAATACGGTTCATTAGATCCATGAATGCTGCAGGGGCGTTTGTCAGACCAAACGGCATCACCATGAACTCATAATGACCATACCGAGTACGAAAAGCGGTCTTAGGTATATCATCTTCCTGAACTCTCAACTGATGATAACCAGAGCGAAGATCGATCTTAGAGAAATAGCAAGAACCCTGAAGTTGATCGAATAAGTCGTCAATACGAGGAAGGGGATAACGGTTCTTCACAGTCAGCTTGTTTAATTCCCGATAATCAATACATAAACGCATGGAGCCATCCTTCTTCTTAACAAAGAGGACAGGAGCACCCTACGGGGAGAAACTAGGACGGATAAAACCCTTATCGACCAGTTCCTGAATTTGCTTTGACAACTCAAGCATTTCGGAAGGAGCCAAACGATACGGAGCTTTAGCAATAGGCGCTGCTCCAGGAACAAGATCAATACGAAAGTCGATTTGTCTCTGGGGAGGGAGTCCAGGTAAATCTTCGGGAAAAATGTCAGAGTACTCGCGAACAATCGGTACACCATCAATCTTTATCGTAGAATCTTTCTTCATCAAGTGAGCGAGATATAAGGAACAACCTTGACGGATATAGTCGCGAACTTTCAAACTGGAAATGACTTTAAGGCGTTTTCCTGTCTTGTCTCCGTGTACGTTCATCTGATCTCCATCCGGCTTCTGAACACGAATAAGCTTCTCATGACAAACTATTTCACCTCTATGCTTCGCTAACCAATCCATACCGATTACGACATCGAAACTACCGAGTTTCATAGGAATAAGGTCGATGGAGAAAGGAATATCGGCTAATACGAGGGGAATATCAAGAATAACTTCTCTAACACAAGCACATCTACCATCAGCTATTTCTACCTCGTAAGCAGGCTCTAAAGGACTAGAAGCACGGTTTACTAAGGTACGGAAATCACTAGATATAAAGCTTCTATCGGCACCCGAATAAAACAAGATAAAAGCATGATAATCATCGACAAGAAATGTACCAGTGACTACAGTAGGATCCTGGTGAGCCTCAGAAGATTCCATGGAGAAAGCTCGGCTTTTGGCAGGATTTCCTCTCGCACTAGTACCAGCACCATGAGTAGGAAGGGAAGTAGATGATATAAGCTTGGGACACTGATGACGGCGGTGACCTACTTCTCCGCATTCAAAACATGCTCCAGTAGCCATTCCACAAAACTGCTCGTTGTGGCCTAACTTCTTGCATCGTTTACAAACCCAACAAGCCACATTAGCTGCATGAGCACTGCCGCACGTACCACACTTCGGGCGCCTGCCCTGATAACCAGCTCCAGAACCTGTCAAAGCATACACTTGAGGAAGTTTCTGATCCTGACCACGACTTCTCTTCCTCGAACTACCCATATCTCTCCTATCAGATCTACCAGAATCTCTCCGGCTCACAACCGGCTGAAGAACACCACCACGGATCATACTTGCGGTCAACCGACCAGCAATATCAACTACACTCTGTAGAGTACCCGGACAGTGAGAAATAATGTGGTCCCGCATAGTCTGGGGCAACCCTTGAGTGAAGCGTTCGATTCTCTCATTCTCCGTGCGAACCAAACGAGGAGCCAAAACGCACAAATCGTAAAACCTATTCACATACCCGCGAAAATCAGAACCTTGCATAGTCAGGTTCCATAACTCATTCTCCAACCTCTGCGTCTCAGATGACGGCACATACTCCTTTCTCATCATGACCTTCAGATTTTCCCAACTCATCAAGGCAACAGCAGCTCGACCCTGCGCCCGTTTCACCGAGTTCCACCAAGTTAGGGCTTTACCCTGGAACAAGAACGTAGCATACTTAACTCTGCTTTCCTCAGCACATCCCGAAACATCAAATACAGACTCAATCCTCTCAAACCACTGCAGGGTAGCAACCGCATCCTCGGTACCCTTAAACTCAGTAGGTCTGCAATCCAGAAAAGCCTTATACGAACAGCCTCGGGGTGGATCCTCAATAACAATACTCGGTCCACCGGCTCCCACATGCACTGCTCTTCCCACATCAGAACCATCGCGCCCAGACGCCGTACCTTCTGATCCAATACCCTGCATCACAGGTTCTTCAAACCCTATGTCGGCATCCTGCACCGGTGTCTCCTTGAGCTGTGCCACAATCACGGGTATTGCCGCTGCAATCTGCTCCGCAATCAACTGAGTGATATTCGGAGTAGTGGTAGTAGCATTGGGGGCAGCAGTGGTATTCTGAGACGTAGCACCCGCTCTCACACTGGCGCGACCTCGCCTCGTCGACCTTCTCGTAGCAGTGACGGCCGGAATACCTAGTAGAAGCTCTCTTTGGCGGCATCTTCTACGAATGTCAAACAGAATAAATCAGAACGATAACCGGATGTGCGACTAGAACAAACAGGCCACAAAGCATAAAATGCAAAACAAAAGCAAATAAAGCATACGAATCACATACAGGCCCACAAAAGAAAGAAATGCGGACATAGAGTAAATCAGATAGGTCCAAAAGCCTAGGTCATAGTCTAAGTGATTCCGTAAGGTCACTTAGTTCGCTATAACCATTGGCTGTGATACCAACTTCTGTCACACCCCGCAAAATGGAGGAACCGAGGTGTACAGAGAATACGGTATCAGAGATTCAAAGGTTACATCAACATAAGTAAACCATACATAATCAACATAGAAAGAAAGTTTGAAATATCATACTTATTACAATCATCCGAAAATATCAAAATACGGCTACAGAGTTTGGGATACTAAGGAATTAATAAAAGCAAAATAAATTCCATGCAAGTAATCCACGTAGCCACCAAGCATAATCATCAAAAAGTGTAACCTCAAATCCCTGAAAAGCGTTAAAATACGACGTCAACATAAAGTTGGTGAATTATTCGCAATAATTAATAAAAACATAATAGTATAAAAGTTTCAATATGTTTTGACCCAAAAGTGATATGATTTGAAAATAAGTCATTTGAAGAATGATGTTTCAAAATATACGTGAAGTATACAAAACCTTTTAATAATATTCCAATATAAATACCATAAAAATACCATAATCAATTCATAAAATACTATACTGGATAGATAATAGCTCTAGATACATACGGTACACCTGAACCATAACAATACTGGCAACTAACCCCACCTAGTGTCTTAAGCTAGGTTGTCCTCGAAATCAACGGTCATAACATTGCTAACACGGACAGGGCGCATCCATCATCCATCGTGTTAACAATGAGGGCTTGTTAGACCCATATAGCGCTATATATATAAACCGGCGGCTAAAAGCTAACAGGTGTGTATACGGGGCCTCGTACTACCACAAAGGCGGTACAAGTTTGGGTAAGACTAACCTAATCCATAATACATAATCATAATATATATATCATAAAATACATTTATACAACGCTAATCATGCCCAAAAATATAAAAGCGGTAAAAAGGGGCAGCGAATAACTCACAGAATAGCAATGCAATCCAAACAACGATACGTCGGGAAATAATATAATACGGTCAAGCTTCCACGTCTAAGTGCCCTAAACATCACGTAAATAAATATGTCTAAGTATCTCTAAGTCTAGTGGAGTATGCCTTAACGATTAACGTTTTATACGAGTTTAAAATGACTAACAGGAACATCGATTTAACAAGATTGCCAACGTTTCAGAAAAACACAGCAGCTAGTTACGCATCACGTAACTGGGAGTTACGCACCGCGTAACTGGGAGTTACGCACGTAACTTAGATACGTGACATATGTATAGTTACGTGATACAGGTTTAGTTACGTGACATAGTAGATAATTACGTGAATAGTTACGGGTAGAATCATAGTTACGTGCCATAGTTACGTGCACGTAACACAGTTACGTGACGTAACTGGGTTTTTACGAAAATTACTTTCGGGATACGGTTTCGAGTGTTTTTAGGTGTCAAATTCATCCAATATCGAAACCCTATGTTCAGAATACGTTTAGGTAAATAAACCCTCAATAAATTTCGGGTTTTGATGGTGAAAAGTGGTGTTTTGAGATTAAATCTAGAAAAATAAAGTTTCAACAAAATCGAAGAAATACTTACCCGATCGAGATGAAATTCGAAGGAATGATAAAGATGAACGTGGTGAACGATAATCAAGCTTCAAAATCGAATTTCGACGGTCGGATCTTGAGATATTTTAGAGAAAAGAGAGAGCTTTTGTGTGTGTTTTTGTGCTTGTGTTTTTAGAGAGAGAGTGAGTATGGGGAAAATGGTGTGGGTGTAGGTTGGTGTGGAATAAGACAAAAATTTGATAATCCCAATGTTGATCTAATAAGACAAAAGGTTGGTGAAGGACCATTTTTGTAATAGAAAATCTCATAGGACTAGATTTGTAATAAAATTCTGGAAGGACTAAAATTGTAATACTTTTTAACGTTAATCTTAATCGTATAAATTAGGCATAAAACCCCTAAACTTATCTTAAGAGCATACTAGACTTATACTAAAGGCACTTAGAACTAAACGTTCCCGACATAAAGGTCCGAATCACATAAAATACAAATACGATACTCATAAAATACGAGAAATACGAATACGATAAAACATAAAAGGGATACAGTAGGGTCAAAACATAATCATAAATAAATAAAACGAATACGGTCGTTAGAAGTATACCTAGAAATTCGCGAATGTCACACGATTTATGCAACATTTTAAACTTAGGGACGACATCCGTAATTTGGAGTAAACCATAGGGACGATCTATGTAATTAACTCTTATTATTATTATTGAACGCCGTAGTTTTTATTCTATTACAACTAATACTACTATATTTATTATTTTGTAACTATAAAAAAAAAGCTGGTTTAGAATATTTAATTTGTTACTTTCTCTATCTTAAAAAAATGTATTGAAATAAAAAAATAGTTAACATAAGATAAATGTAATTAATGAATTTCTTTTTTTGTTACATTACTCGTTTTGCTCATGCATTAATGAAATCGGATACTTTTTGTATTTGAAAAATTAAAATCTTTTGAGGACAACATCAGAATTTACTATATTTTAATATGTTAAAGAAACAAATATATAAATAATAAAATAAACGGTTTTTTTTTTTTTAAACGAAGGAAGTAACATATACTAATGTTGTGTGGTAATGGATGTAGTAATATAAAATTCATTATGCAAAATTAGAAGGTAACTTAAATCATTTAAACTAATACAAAATTAAGTCTATTAAAAGTTTGATGAAATTAAGTATATGATATTTCCTTTATGTCTTCTTACTTATATACTAGAAAAATTGTACGGAGATGTAATGAATTGTGACCGAATTTTTATTGTATGTAACAAGCCTTGTTTTTTATCAAAAAAAAAAACCTCACACTATAGAGAGCTTTTATTGTATGTAAAATTAAACTTGAAATCTCGTTAGTTTTTTTAAATTGAACTGATTTCTTATCTTTTTCATCGTTAAGTTGAACATCGTTGTTATATAAAAGATAAATTGATCAAGTATGGTTAATACTGCACGAGTTTGGTTAATACTGCAAAACTATTTGGTTAATATTACTCACGCTGGTTACTATTGCTCCTCTTGGTTAATGTTGCAATAAAGATTATTGTTCAAGAAAATATAACTTTAGAATAGATTTAGTAATTAACTTTTCCTTATTAGTAGGCATGACAATTGTAAATGATATATTCGTATTTAGATGTTTTCTAGATTCACTAGGGTTAGCCTCAAGGTCTTTTATATATAGATCCTTTTGTATCGTAGAAAACATGTTCGTTAATTGTATTCATTAATTAATAGATTGAGGCTTAGTGGTAACCGTTTTTTTTCTTATTGTTCTTGCGTATACATAAACTGTGTATCATAAAATTGTAATATCAAAGTGTTGATTAGCTGCAACTTCTTTGATAGATCTTGATCTAACTTGTGTGTGTGTATGTTTACATAACTCACCCGATCCTGACAATTGGTAAGAGCACAAGACGTGCTCTAGATCTAAAGAATTACAACTTTAAAAAGAATTCTCAAAAACGAGCAAAATAATCATCTCTGGTTGTAATGACATCATTCCTAACAATGTTCCAATTCTATGTAGTAATGACTTTGAGATGTGAAAGCTAAGAATCAAACAACATATTTTGATTTCAGATTATGTTGTATGGGATGTAACTGAGAATGGACCAAAGAAGGAAATAACTATGGCAAGAAATGGTACTCCAGAAAGATTACCCCTACCCACAAGTGATCAAGAAACAAGAGAAAGACAAACAAAAATCAAAGCTCTAAGTACTCTCCTTATAGCTATTCCTAATGAGTATCAATTAAATTTTGTTAAATTTAATGATACAAAATCATTGTTGGATGCTCTAGGAAAAGCTTGAGTGGAACAAAGAGCACAAAGATGAACAAGGAAACTATTCTGAAAGAAGAATATGAAAACTTTAGGGCTCTTAAAGATGAAAAGATGACTCAAACCTTTGATAGGTTTAGCATACCGAATGGGGAGCTACTCAATGTTGGTGTGAAGATAGAAAGAGGTGATATAAACGAAAATTTTCTTAGATCATTAGGAGATGAATAGACCATATACATGTGTCTAACATGCACGGTGATGCGCTAGAAGAGATTGAGTTAGATGATTTATATAATGATCGAAGGGTGTTTGAAGCAAATGTGGAAGGAAGAAAAACACATGGAAACAACTATGTTATGTTGATTTAGTGACACTAATAGGATCATCAAGTCATGAAAACTAAGAATATCTCACACTTGAAGCTTTCCTACTAAACCATTCAAGCTCAACCTTGACCAATAAAGATCTCCAACAAATTCACCAAGATGATCTGGAGGAGATGGATATTAAATGGCAACTATGCTTTCATTAAGAACAAAGAGGTTTATAAGCATAACTGGAAGAAAAATAAATCCTAGGGGAAATGGCATGGTTGGATTTGATATTAGCATATATAAGTGTTATGCATGCAGTGAATTAGGTCACTTTGTAAGGGAATGCAGAAAAATGCCAAACAACACCGAGAGGAAGAAAATTAAGAAGGCACTTCAATTGCTTTGGTAACTCACGATGTGTTTGGGTATAAATGGAATAAATTGGCTGAAGAAACCACTCAAATCAAGCTTTAATAGCCATCACAAAACCAATGAAGAAGGAATCTTCTCAATCAAAACTTCCTAATGAGGGTACAATCCAAACTTTGCTCTGTTGGTGCAATAAATGTGACAATTGTTTGAGACAGGTTTAAGTATGTATTTATAGTCTATGTAAATGAACATGAAACGAACATGATGTTCGTATGTATAAACGAACATCATTAATGTTCATGTTCGTGTCTCTTATGGTCCAACGAACATTGTATTGTTCGTGGGCTAAGTCTGTTATGGGTGTTAATGAACATTGCATTGTTCATAAGCCCATTAGTAGCTCAAACCCGATGAATGTTCGATGATGTTGCATTTTACATAAAAAGAATTAAAAGGACAAACCTTCCTAAAACTTGTTCAAATGGGTTCGGTCAAGATAGGTCCAGCGGGTCGATTGACATGTTTTTAAAAAATTATCTTTCTTTGAATTTTATAGTACCTGATATACAATATGAAATCTAAAGTTTAGTTACAAGCCCTCAAAACCAATAAAGTGTAGCAATATTATATTAAAATGATCATCACTAAATTTTTGTATTTTCAATATTTAACTAAAGTATCAGATACTATGGGTTAAAGTATTATTAGGCTATTAAATTATTTTGCAAGGATAGCGATATCGTATTACTAAGTACATATATTCTCCACAATACCCGATCGTAGCACCTTTCATAGCATGAAAAATGTAATGCATCGTTTAAATCTCTAATAGAGCTAACAAAACATACGCAAAATTGCAGAGCAAAAAAAAAACCGTTAAATCATTATAGTAATCAAAAACTCTTTGACACATTTAAACAAACACATAGCGTGCATAAAAAAAATATAAAAAAAACCCAACAATTAAAAACATAGATATATACACAAATTACACAAAAAGGAAAGAAATTGATGAATTATAAAACAGACCTTTGAAGAGATCTAGAACGAGAATTAGGTGAAATTGTAACTTGCTGCTTTACAGTGAGTTTGCCTACAAATGGAAGCAATTTGATCTTTAATTCACGTTTTCATTCATATAATTTAATTTGATTGTTAATAGTTTTACCATTTTTCTCTAATTTTATGCAAACATAGTTTCCTGCCTTATTAAATAAAATAACAATTTATGTTTATCTTTGATATTTGTATTTGTATATTAAATAAAATAACAAACTTATCCAAAAAGTCAATAAAAGAAAGTCATACATGAATAGTCAATTACATGTTTAAAAATTTTAAAATTAATTTAGAAAACGACAAGTCAATTTTAAAATAGAGAAGGTAACCGGTTACTTAATGAAGATGTCACCGGTAGTACTAAGTAAAAATAATTAGGCAATTTATAGTACTCAGTAGAACTTTTGAGAATTATGGTTACACAAAAGGATTTCGTGTCAAGTTAGTGAAATACACAAGCTATTATCCCAACAATTAAATAGTGAACATATTTTCAATTTTTTTACTTTGAACTATTGCTTGTAACCATGGATGGACGTAGAAGAATATTGCAATTTAGCTCCTCGAAAACTTTATGCACCTAAATATTTTATTATAATAAAGTAGAGCAAAATAGTATGATAAAGAAGAAAGTTAAAGTTTATAGCATAATTAAATAAACAGGTAAAATGTATTTGCCAAAAAAGTCCAAAACAATCAAATAACTAATAAACTTATAGTAATCCAAATTTTTTAAAAACAAATGTATGCGGCTAATAATTAGATTATTAACATAATTCAATCTCTTACCTTTTCAAATTTGATGTTATCGAACACGATGGAGAAGAAGGTCGTTTTGCAACTGAAGACCTCTTTTTCTTTTTTTGTTGGGCTCCTTTTTAGGTTAGAAAAATGGTTTTAGCTAGGTTTATAAATATTATTTGCTTGTTGCGGAAATTCTTTTCAGCATTGGTTATGTACTTGTCTTTTGGCCTATTCATAAAAGGTTAATAATTACTGAGTATAAAATATGACATCAATATATAAATGTCCTATAATATTATACTAAAACGACCTACATAAAAGATGTCGCATTATATTCTATTATGATAAGACGTTAATAAATAAGTGTCCTATGAAACTTACTATAATATGACATATTTGTTAAATGTCGTATTAGCCTCCATCCTATTAAGACCCCGACAAATAGCGTCGTTTTAAACAAACTATAATAAAACATATAAAAAAGTGTCCTATTTAATCCAACATAATAAGACTCTTATGAGTAGGTGTCCTATGAAACTTACTATAATATGACATATTTGTTAAATGTCGTATTAGCCTCCATCCTATTAAGACCCCGACAAATAGCGTCGTTTTAAACAAACTATAATAAAACATATAAAACAAGTGTCCTATTTAATCCAACATAATAAGACTCTTATGAGTAGGTGTCCTATAAAACATAATATAATAGGACATTTATAGAAACTGTCCTATAATGTTCTGTCTTTACAAGACTAAAAAGTTAGTGTGTCCTATTAGCTATTGTTTTAGGACGGTAGTTGAAAAAGGTCCTATAAAATGGTCCTAAAAGCCACCTTTTCTTGTAGTGATAACATGTTTAGGTTTAGGGTTAATCGGAAATAATAGTTTACAGAGAGAAATTTTTTTAGACACTGAGAGTATGTATTGTATTAGGTTTGAGTGATTCAATCCATAATACAAGTATTCGTGTTTGGTTATCTTTCTAGTAATTCTTATTGTGTTATAACTATTGATTATTGAGATTCCGCCTCGTTATCCATAGGTTTAATCTTGTTGATCCAATAACTAGGACCTATAATTGGTATCAGAGCAAACTCTATGTTTGCTCTCTATCGAGAATCGGTTCAAGATTAAATGTACACAATTAAGAATTTTTCTTCGTGACGGCTGATAAATTAGAATTCTTAAATTTTGTTAGGGTTTGTGACGGCTACAAAATTAGGGCTTATTATATTTAGGGTTTGTGGCGGCTTAATTTGTGGATAATAAGAATATTCAACGATTCAGTTTCGTTGGTTAAATGAATTTAAATTCGGGACTGCAATTTCCGTTGTTCGTGACTGAAGTATTTTTTTTAATTGGGCTGCAAAGTGATTCTGGGCTTCTTATTAATTTCTAATTGGCCCTGGGCTTCAATTTATCTCGTTCGTGGATAACTGGTAACAAATAAAACAAAATGGTGGGAGACTAAAACGAGAATTGGGGGACAAACAGCGATCGAAATTAAGAAAAAAAAGGGGGGCGAACATCTGCTGACCATTGAAATTAAGTTCGTGAAACTCAATTCGTAATCTCAAATTCGTAAACACAATTATATCAGCGGCGAACATCAATCAAATCAAATTCGGAATCTCAAGTTCGTGAAATCAGATTTTTCAGTTTATGTTGTGACATGAGATTTTTGATGTTCATTTGTGATTGAAATCAACTTCGTACCAAGTTCGTGAAGATCGGTTTAATTCGGCTAAGCTTGTTCGTATTAAATTAATCAGTTCTTCAGTTCAGTTCGTGATTCAATTCGTGATTTAGAAGACTCGTGGGCTTCTTGAATTCATGATCAACAATCGAAATTAATTCTTGTTCGGCATAACTTTCTGTTAAGCTTCGTGTTGTTCTTAGCTTGTTCGTGACAGTTTGCCTATTAATGTTCGTTTCAGTTTGTTGATGTTCGTGGTTCGTGAAAATCATCAGTATTGTTCGCTTTTTGTTCGTTAACAGGTTTAAATTCGTGAATTGATTCAATTGATGTTTGTAATCAAGTTCGTCACCAAAGAGTGAAAGCAAAGTGTTAATAGCAGTTTATGTTCGTTCCGTGACATGTTCGTAAACAAGTTCGTAACTGAACTCATGTTCGTTTGAAATTTGTTGTTCGTGACAGATTAATGAGTGGATTTCAAATACCTGCACACCGTAACTGATTTTATTGGGCATGTAATTCTATATCAATGGTTCTTGGCAAGTTAACCGCTCGGTGGTTGGCTTTCATTTTTGATCGTCGGATCTACTAACTGTTGATCTAAGCCGTCATAATTTCCTATTTTAGTTACACTACCTAACTAATAGTTACGCTAACGTAACTAATAGTGACGCTAACGTAACTTTTGTTACGTACTGTACCTATCAGTTACGCGGCGGCGTATCAGCTTTGTAACAATTACACTACGTAACAAAAACCTAATTAGTTACGCTACGTAACAACAGTTACGCCAGCGTAACTATCAGTTAAGCCATTGATTAGAAAACCGTTTTGTAACTTCTCTTCATGGCTACGTAACAAATACTTACGCTAACGTAACTATTAGGAAACAGTTACGCTACGTAACTGATAGTTACGCCAGCCATAAATGAAAGACTTAAAACCTCACCTGCAACAGTTACGTTGGAAATCACGCTGCAGTTTTGTAACAGTTACACTATGTAATAACAGTTACGCCTGCGTAACTATCAGTTACGTAGCGTAACTATCAGTTACGCAGCGTAACTATCAGTTACGCAGCGTAACTGTTTCCCAATAGTTACGTTAGCGTAACTATTAGTTAAGTAGTCATGAAGAGAAGTTACAAAACGGTTTTTCTAATCAATGGCTTAACTGATAGTTACGCCATTGATTAGAAAAACCGTTTTGTAATTTCTCTTTATGGTTACATTTTATGCATGGTTTACATAATATTTAGCTCATTACCAAATACTTTTTTCTCATATATCATACAAAACATCAATTTTGAATTATGTCCGATGAAATTAAGAATGAAAGTTCAACTAAGGGTAACAATTTCGATTTGGAGTGCCAGAGTGTTGAAGAAGGTGTTCAATCTGAAATGAAAATGGTTGCAAATTTGAAGTCTGATAAAACTATTGTCGTAATATCAGATGACGAGAATGATGCGAATACGATTATTAATTTGAATTCGGAGGAACTTATTGTCTTATCGGATGACGAGGTCAACTTCATTTACTTTCTTTCTCTATTTTTTTTTATAGATTATACATCATAATATTTGTAGTTTTGGTTCTGATTTTTTATGTATTAGGTTGGTGATTTGAATGATAGCTTTGATATGCATCTTGAGATGACTAGGTTCAAACAAAAACAAAGTGTGAAAGTTAAGAAAGATGATGAAATTGACACTCGGAACAAAAGGAGGCTGGAACTCCTAGACAAACCAAGTAAGATCAGATATCTTGAATTGGTTTATGAAAAACGTGTTTAAACGCCTTGTTGATCGAAGATCTAGAGAAACCTTGCGCTCTAGGTTTGAATAATCAAATGTGTAGATCTAGATCTATCAAAGAAGTTGCAACGAATAAACACTTTGATATTAACAAAGGTTAATTGATTAATAGTTTATAAGAATATGAATGAATAAATGTTAACAATTAAGAACACAAGAATTTCACCAATAGCCTCAATCTATTATGAATAATGTTTCGTAACAGACATGTGTTTACAACGACACATGGATCTATATTGATAGATCTTGAGGATAAAACCCTAAACATAATCGGGTTAAAACTCTAACAAAATCTACAAAGATAATTATCAATATTTGTTCCATAATTATCTTCTTACAATGCGCTAACAAAATATATCTAATAAGCAGTCGTAAAGCACGCCAGTAGAAACTCATCCATGCAATCCATGCAGCCAGTAGTAACAATGTAACCAGTAGTAATCAGCACTAGTAATAGTATGACCAGTAGTAATCTTCAATTCTTGATGACCAGTAGAAACCACAGTCACCAGTATTATTACTCACCTAATCTTGACGACCAGTACTAACAAAGTCCACCAGCATTAATCATTATAACCCAACAGAGTACGAAAGTAGCAATTTTTCAATTATATTACCAAGAGTATATTGGGGTCGTCTGTCGGTGTGTGACGTGGCAATCGGTGATTGAGTGTTATTTGATTAAGATAAAAAAAAATGTAAAAGTGAAGAAGTATTAGTCTTTATCGTAACTAGCTAGGTCACAACAACCAACCAGCTTGTTAATTTTTTTTTCTTAAGATTTTTGAATTTGTTTTGGGGCTACATATTCCTCCAATTTTAGCTTCTTTTTTTTTATTTTTACGTTAGTATCAAGAGGGTGTTTGTTAACTTATAGAAGGGGCTTATTAACTTATTAGCTTATGTAAGAGAGATAAGCCCATTTTAAGTGTTTGTTTGAGCTTATTAGCTTAGGCTTATGAGATTATGTAAGTGGGTTTTCATAAGCTCATTTTGTGTGGCTTATGGGCTTATCAAACATTTTTGCGTTGTCATAAGCTAATAAGCTCATAAGCTATTCCAAACACTTCATAAAAAATTTAAAAGCTTATATTTTATAAGTCATAAGCTAATTATAAGTCATAAGCCTAAACCCAAAAATAATCTTACACAAACACCCCCTAAATTGTGTAGTTAAGTTTTCATTTCTATTTACTTTTAATTTATTATTTTTAACTTTTTCTTTCGAGTTACATTTAATTTTGAATTTTAGGTTATATCTTTTCTTTTTCTTTTTGCTATTAAATAAAATAGTTACGTATTAATTTCAATTATTTGTTACTTCATGTTCTAGCTTGCTTCTTTTCTTTTTTTTTTGTCACAATATCAAATGAGTTAGCTATCTTAATTTATTTTATGTTTTATACAATCACATTTTCATTGAATAATCAAATTTTTAGTTTTAGCTTCTTCATTTTCGATAACATTTTTCTTCTTTTACTTTTAGGTTTTATCTTTTATTTTTGTGTTACACTATTAGTTAGAGTAGTTGCACCTTCACTTTAGTTAAATTTTAACTTCAGTTTTTATCTTTTCTTTCTTGGTTATGCTCTTAAAAAAGCTACGTACGTCTTCATTTCAATCAATTGTTAATTTAGGTTTTAGCTTTTGTTTTTGGATTACATTATTAAATAAATTAGATACATTACTTAATTGTTTGTATACGATTACATAGTAAAGTATAATTTTCTGAACCCGCTGTAATCCGCAGACATAAAACACTCGATATAAATAAAAAAAGATGTGTCACATTTTTTTATCGCAAACATTAAATTTGGGTAAAATTAAACAATTATTAACTACAATAAAATATTTTAAAATAAAACATGTAAAAATTTATCAGGCCTTTTTAAACCTTGTTAGTTTTACTTAGATAACCACCACTTTTCAATATTAAAAGTACTAAAAAGTACCATATTTTCTATCAAAGTTAAAAAACCAATGGTACTTTTTGGTACGTTTAATATTAAAAAATCATAGTCGGACATGATAGAAAATTCGTTACTTATAAAGGTTATTGATATGTAAACAGATTTTACCTCACTTTATAAATCATCCTGATAACCCTCACTCATATAATTCAAAACAAATAAAGTTGTTAAGGTAAGAAATCGTACAAAATTCTCTTACAACAACAAATACTATCGTTTTCATTTACTTCTCCACCAAGTTACAACTAAGTTCTTGATTTGTTATTCGAATCAGATATTAAATCTAAATTTTATGTTATAGTTTGAAAGGCTTTGAAGAATGAATAGTCTGATGGAAAACATGAACTCTCCTGCAATGTTGGAAGAGTGGAGGAACTACTTAAGGAAGGCGAATACCAACATATTTGAGATCATCAACAAGGCGATCAGCGTTGCTGCGTCGGATCACCCGGTGGAGTTCCAAACCAAGAAAGATATTATTGCTGGGATGTTGTTCTCGTTTAGTGGTGAAACCTTAGATGAAACAAAAACGGTTTCTAAGGTTTTGAAAGTAAAACACATTCGTCATCATCCTGAAACTGAAGACGAAACAAATATTATAGAAAGCATTCCTAATGTGAAGGGGGGAACTAAAGTTTGCAGTCATGGAGTTGATGAGGTTTTAAGAATTAAAGACATTTTGGAGAAGAGTGGGACGCAAGAATCGGTAATCTGTGACTGCTTAACGAAACTTCAAGACATGGGTTTATCTATCAACACTCTCGATACAACAGGGGTTGGAAAAACGGTTAGGGCTCTTGAAAAGCATGCATCAAAGGAGGTTTCCCATATTGCAAAGACATTGATCCAAAGATGGAAAGCAATGGTGAATGAATATTGGATCAACAAAGAATCGAGCGTTGTAAAACCAGTTTTCGAGAAAGGAAAGCCAACGAATCTTGAGTCCAAAGTAAATTTAGAAAAATCTACTCTTTCAAAGGATTCCGCGACTCCTATTCAACAAAGTAAAGATCGTGAGGTGTTAATCGTTCAAGACAAGCTTGAAGCATCAAAAAGGAAGCTAGTGATTGAGGAGGAAATAGTTGTCAAGAAACAATCAAGTGTTGTGAAATCAAATAAGCCTCCTGCTGGTGGTTTTATTACAACTGGGTCGCAAAATCCAACGAAGTCGACCATTCCAAGAAAACTAGAAGAGCAAAATTTTGAAGCAACAAAAAGAAAACTCCGAGAAGGTTATGAGCGAGCAGATGATAAGAAAAGACAAAGGCAAACTCAAGTAATCGAGATGCATGATCTGTTAAGTAAGGGTTTGGCTCCCAAGTATAAAGACAACAAGTTTGGCAAGAGCAGTTTAGGTCGACTGGCTGGAAGTGTACGTTGAGCATCTTGAACATTTCCTTTCTAGAATCCGATTAACTTTTTTTGTGGAAGCAAAGCTCTGCATATGTATTTTCAAGTTCTGCATATATATGATATTAAAGTTTGTTATAATATACACTTTTGACTACTGATTAAGTAAACCGATAGCATGTTGGTCACAACATAAGAACATGAGGACAGTATGGCACCAAGCTTTTAAATCTTGCTTGATGAACAAGCGAGATTCAAAATGAAAGCTATTTCGTATATGGTTACAGAAATACCGTATGATTTATGATACAAAACTAGTCCCGGGAAAAGTAATATCAAAAGGTGAGAATAGCAAAACAAAAGCCGAGATAATGAATGGCTGGATTAGAAAAGAAGATATACTAGGTTGAGATAAAATGCTTAATTTTATTGTCGTTGTTAATGCAACATCCTTCTACAAAACATTAAAATCCAATTGTAACGATGTCATTCAAAATGAAGTGCATGAGATTCTAGAAATGTATGGTACTTGTAATACAAACACACAAACACAACTGAAAGCCGGCGTCCAGTATGAACAGTGCGTATCTACTTGTTTCTTCAAGTCAATTTGATCCGACTGGGAGTTGATTCCTAGGTTTGAAAAGTTATCTTTGTTGGACCCATATTATTTGTGACCCTCATTGATCATTTATCCTTACTGATATGATGACTGACACTAACTGAAATCTGTGTCTAGTAAATATTCGATGGACGTATTTACCTTAACGACACTATAGATTTCCTATTAGGTGATCGGAACTAAGAGAGCTTATGTTAAACACTTGTTAAACACCAGGGACTAAATAATAAATACTCCTAACTTGAGTATCTATAAAAGGGGACATAATAAACCCTTAGAAGGGTTGGTTGATTTTACCTGCTATCCCTTTCATCCCAAACACACACATAAGTTTTCTCTCTAATTCTCCATCCTAACACGATCATCTCAATTTGGGAATCATTGATGGCTAACTTATTCAACAACATGCCCGGATCATCTGCAGGTATGTTAAATCTACATGAACCAATCTTATTTAATCCAACATGTGGTTTCAGAGCCAATGGCTCGTGATTATCCATTGGTTCATGTTTATTTATCGCTTGGCTATTGCTATTATTGATTATGCAACTTATTTGGCCGACGGATTATGTTTTTTTTTTGGGTGAAAAATGGGATTTTTTGGACCTGTGGCGGCTGGACTGCAACCCTAATTTCGACGAACTTCGTTCGTACGAATGAAGGCTCATCCGTACAAACCTGATCTGTTCGTTCGTACGGATGAAGCCATATATGGTCTCATTCGTACGAATAGGGCTTCATCCGTACGTACGAATAGGGCTTCATCCGTACGAATAGGGCTTCATCCGTACGTACGTACAAAATGAAAGCTATTTCGTACGAATTACCTATCACTAGCTTCATTACTTATATGGTCTTCATTACTATTAGGTCTACTTATTTTTTTGGGTGAAAAATGGGATTTTTTGGACCTGTGGCGGCTGGACTGCAACCCTAATTTCGACGAACTTCGTTCGTACGAATGAAGGCTCATCCGTACAAACCTGATCTGTTCGTTCGTACGGATGAAGCCATATATGGTCTTATTCGTACGAATAGGGCTCATTCGTACGAATAGGGCTTCATCCGTACGTACGTACAAAATGAAAGCTATTTCGTACGAATTACCTATCACTAGCTTCATTACTTATATGGTCTTAGTCTCAGGAACATTACTATTAGGTCTACTTATTTTAGACATTACTCTAGTTCTATTATTTTAAGGGACATTACTTAGTCTGCCTTATATAGCTAACTCTGTCACTATAAAATCTTCTATAAATCGTATCATAAATCTAAATCCTCCTTATTCTCCACTACAGTACCAAACTTCGGCATTGAGGCACTTACTGGTGCTAATTTCACTTCTTGGAAGGAGCAACTTAACTTAACTCTGGGAATGCTCGACATGGACTATGCTATTCGCCATGATGAACCCGCCGCTATTACTGCTGAATCTACTGCGACTCAGAAAGCGGACTTTGAGATGTGGGAAAGGGCGAATCGGCTGTCCCTAATGATGGTCAAGAACTCAATTCATTCCAGCATCCGAGGAGCTATCCCTGATAACGACAAAGTGAAAACTTACCTCAAATCTGTTGAGGATCACTTTAAGGGATCGTCTAAGGCAACTGCGAGTAGTTTAATGCTACAGATGCTAACCCTTAAGTATGAAGGTTCTAATGGTGTCCGTGAACACATAATGAAGATGGTTGATATGTCTCATAAGCTTAAGCATTTGGAAATGGAAGTCTCAGATGGCTTTCTTGTGCATTTCATAATGACTTCCTTGCCTGCTCGGTTCGACACTTTCAAAGTGAATTATAACGCTATGAAAGATAAATGGTCGATAAGTGAACTGATTGCTATGTGCGTTCAAGAGGAAGATCGTCTTAAGCACATTCAACCTGAAGCTGCTGTTCACCTTACTACCACTTCAAACTTCAAGAAGAGGAAAGGTAACTACAGTAACAAGACTGAAAACAAAGTCCAAAATCATGGTGCTTCTACCTCTGGCCCTAAATCCTCGACAAGCAATAATAACTGCAAATTCTGTCGCTCCAAAGGGCACGGACAGAAAGATTGCTCTAAATTCAAGGAATGGCTAGCTAAGAAAGGTAACATTCTTTACGTAATATTTGATTCCTTTACTACTGATGTTCCATTTAATACATGGTGGGGTGACTCTGGTTCTATGGTCCATGTGACCAATTCCTTACAGGGATTCCTTACAATCCAGAAGCTACAAAAGGACCAAAGAAAGCTTAGAGTTGGAAATGGTGATCTCTTAGATGTCGAAGCCATGGGGACCTTAAATTTACATATGAATACCGGAAAGTGTATTAGATTAATAGATACCTTATATGTAACGAGAATTACTCGGAACCTTGTATCTATATCTAGACTTGATCTTGAAGGTTATGTAATTACTCATGGTTGTGGCAGGATCACTTTTACTCTTAATAATGAATTGTTTGGTTGTGGTTTTTTGGATGGATTACTGTATAAATTAGAACTAGATCATAATTTCTCACAGGCTCTTTGTTGTCTCTTAATATTGATGACATAACTAAAACAAAAACAAAATCACCCAAACAAGCAGAGAATTCCTCCACATTGTGGCATAAACGTCTCGGCCACATCTCACGAGATCGCATGACACGACTCGTAAAAGAAGGAATATTACCCTCTCTTGATTTTAGTGATTTTGAAACATGTATTCAATGCCTTAAAGGCAAAATGGCTAAAGGGAATAAGAAAGGAGCCACCAGATGTTCCAACTTGTTGGAAATAATTCATACTGATATTAGTGGCCCTTATCCCGCATCAATAACAGGACATACATCATTTATTACATTCATTGACGATTATTCGCGTTATATGCACCTTTATCTGATTAAAGAAAAATCTGAATCCTTACAAACTTTTGTCGATTATAAAACTTTGGTTGAAAACCAACTTGATCATAAGATAAAAGTTGTCCGATCAGATAGGGGAGGTGAGTATTACGGTAAACATACTGATATTGGTCAAGCTCCTGGTCCTTTCTATAATTTTTGCAAGGAACAGGGCATAATTAACCAATACACCATGCCAGGTTCTCCTCAACAGAATGGTGTTGCTGAAAGGAGAAACCGAACTTTAATGGACATGGTGAGAAGTATGCTCGCCAACACTAACCTACCCAAATTTCTTTGGACTGAGGCCTTAAAAACAGCTGTTCATATACTCAATAGGGTTCCATCAAAATCTGTCCCTAAAACTCCTTATGAGATCTGGACAGGTAGGAAACCGAGTCTAAAATATATGAAAGTATGGGGCTGTCCTGCCGAAGCAAAAGTCTATAACCCTAACTTAAAGAAACTGGATTCTAAAACCCTTACATGTTTCTTTATTGGTTATCCCGAGAACTCAAAAGGTTATCGGTTTTACTGTCCTTCTCACTCTACCCGCATCATAGATACGCAACATGCCACTTTCCTCGAAAATTCAGAGATCGGTGGGAGCACGACAAATCCTGATTTAGATTTGCAAGAAGTACAAGAAGCGGGGGGAAACCATTCGTCGGTTATTACGATTCCTCCGATAATTCCTCTTGTACCCAACGCTGCTCCCGATATACCTGGATCTCCTAATGAACCGGTTGAACCTCCTATGCCTCCTAATCTAAACGCCGAAGAACCGCTTGTTCCTGAAGAACCCGTAATTCAGCTCAGGAGATCATCAAGGGCTCGCAGAAACACTAATTTTGATGATTTCGAAACTTATCTGGCTGAAGTCGAAAACATTGGGAAACTTACTGATCCAACCTCTTACCGAGAAGCTATGAATAGTGATCAGGCCGCTAAATGGATTGAAGCCATGATTGAAGAGCTCAAATCCATGGAGCGTAATGGCGTTTGGGTATTGGTTCCACTCACTAAAGGATCCAAAGTAATTGGATGTAAATGGGTGTTCAAAACCAAATTAGACCCGAATGGAAACGTCGAACGCTATAAGGCCAGACTGGTTGCAAAAGGCTTTACTCAAAAGGAAGGAATCGATTATCAAGAGACCTTTTCTCCTGTCTCTCGTAAAGATTCCCTAAGGATCGTCATGGCACTCGTAGCTCATTATGATTTAGAGTTACATCAGATGGATGTCAAGACCGCTTTCCTAAATGGTGACTTGCAAGAAGACGTATACATGCGGCAACCTGAAGGATTTATTCCAGAAGGTAAAGAGCACATGGTCTGCAAGTTGAATAAATCGATATATGGGTTGAAACAAGCATCACGACAATGGTACCTTAAATTTGATGAAGTCGTAAAATCTGATGGCTTCCTAAAGAATCAAGTGGATCAATGCACCTATCTCAAGATCAGTGGGAGTAACTTCATTATCCTTGTTTTGTCTGTGGATGACATCCTACTTGCAAGTAACAACTTGGATTTGCTACATGAGTCGAAGCGAATGCTGTCGCATAATTTCGTCATGAAAGATCTCGGTGATGCCTCTTATGTTTTAGGTATCGAAATAAATCGAGATAGACGTAATGGTGTTCTAGGTCTTTCCCAAAGGGCTTATATTGACCGTATTCTAGAACGCTATAACATGCAGCACTGCACACCCACTGTGGCTCCGGTAGTTAAAGGGGACGTATTTGGACCTCATCAAACTCCGAGCACTGAAACTGAGAAGGCTGAAATGAGGATGATACCTTACTCATCTGTAGTTGGGAGCATTATGTACGCTCAGGTCTGTACTCGACCGGATATCGCTTACATCGCTGGTATGCTGGGGCGTTACTTATCTAACCCGGATTAGCACACTGGAAAGCGGCTAAAAAGGTTCTACGATATCTGAAAGGGACCAAAGACTACAAATTAACTTATAGAAGAAGTGACAACTTGGAAGTAGTAGGTTATTCTGATTCTGACTTTGCTAAATGCAAAGAAGACCATAAATCTACTTCTAGGTATATTTTCATGTTAGCTGGCGGACCAATCTCTTGGCGGAGTCATAAACAGAAACTAACCACAACGTCTACTATGATGGCTGAATATGTTGCCGTTTATAATGCAACCTGTCATGGGATGTTGTTAAGGAACCTGATCAGTGGACTCAAACTCGTCAACTCAATCTCTAGACCATTGAAGCTTTACTGTGATAACTCAGCTGCTGTAACTTTCTCGAACAGTAACGGTTCGACTGGCGCTGGGCTGTATCTTGACACAAAGTATCTGTTTGTACGCGAACGGGTTGAGGAAAATGCTCTTTGTGTTGAGTACATAAGTACACATGACATGCTAACGGATTCGATGACCAAAGGTCTTCCTCCTAATATATTCGTAGGACACGTGTCGAATATGGGGCTTACAAAAGACTTAATTTAATAGCATTGTTGTACTTATTGGTCATTATTATTTATTAATGAAAATTTTCCTCCTTATTCAGATTTTGTTTGTCTATTATTTACACCTTATGCGCATAACTGTGTTGGACATTATTATAACAAAATTTGTCTTAGTTGGTCTATCATTGCTTATTCAGTTTTGAATTTGAGTCATAGTTTGACTAGTGGGGGTCCTGAGTAGATGTTCTTCTCTACGACTATACTTATCAACTATGATTTCGGTTTTAAACAAAATGAGTATTATCTCGTACGGACTTATCAATACTCATAGATAAATGATCTACTCGGTCAAGTGGGAGAATGTTGGACCCATATTATTTGTGACCCTCATTGATCATTTATCCTTACTGATATGATGACTGACACTAACTGAAATCTGTGTCTAGTAAATATTCGATGGACGTATTTACCTTAACGACACTATAGATTTCCCATTAGGTGATCGGAACTAAGAGAGCTTATGTTAAACACTTGTTAAACACCAGGGACTAAATAATAAATACTCCTAACTTGAGTATCTATAAAAGGGGACATAATAAACCCTTAGAAGGGTTGGTTGATTTTACCTGCTATCCCTTTCATCCCAAACACACACATAAGTTTTCTCTCTAATTCTCCATCCTAACACGATCATCTCAATTTGGGAATCATTGATGGCTAACTTATTCAACAACATGCCCGGATTATCTGCAGGTATGTTAAATCTACATAAACCAATCTTATTTAATCCAACAATCTTCTGCAAGTTGTTTACTTTATTTTATCAGACAAAAAACACGTACTCAAATAGCAACATTTAAAAGAGTCTGTCAATTGGAAGAATCTTTGGCGAGGTAGATGCAGTGTAAGCCAATAAAGCACCGTCGAATGTTTCATTGAACCTGTATATTAAGACAAGAAGATAAAATAGTAATAAGTTAGGGTAACATTTGAGGGCATTAATCAAATACATTACCGAAGCTACAGTAGTAGATTAGGGAGTCTAAAAAGAAGAAGAATGTATTACTTGAAAAGTGACATTTTTGGATTTGGATGGAGGACTAATTCACCTTCAATCCTTCCATTTCCATTCTTTCACTCCACATAAACCCTAAAAAATAAACCTGTTTGGGAGATTAAATTAACATTAAATGGGCCTAGTTATATGGCTTCATTATTTTGTCAATGGAAAAACGGTTATTAGACAAGTTTAAGAGTACACGGGATAATAATCACGATTCCAATGATTTTTAGATTATTTTTGCTGACGTGGCCTTAAAAATCATGATTCTGAGTTCTTTTGTGGTGTGATAGTCACGATTGTAGAAATGTGGGACCCCTATTTTTTTTTTTTAATTTAAACATTTATAAGATAAATATAAGATTTTAATTAAAACAAAAAACAGTTAACTTTTTAGTTTTAATAATTTGTATATCTCATATTTCATACATTTTTCAATCGTAAAAATGTTTTCGACGTCCGAGTTGTGTACAAAATGTGGCATGGTCCACGTCCGAGTTACGTAATAGTAACTGTTAAAGTAAACAAACTAGCTACAAGAACAAGTTTAACCTAATATAGATAGACACCCCGAGCCGATGATGGTAGAAAAAGGCAACTTGTCTTACGTTTAGTTTCTGACGGTTCGACTGAAACAACTGGCTTTAACCGAATCTCAAGCCGATTCAAAGTGATTTCCGCCCCTCCAACTGAAAATTCCGACAGTTAACGGGGATTGAAAATCAATATATCGTAATTGCTTTAGCTTGATGGTTCGATTGGCAGATTATTTACAAATCCCCTACAGCTTTGAGTTTTTAAGAAATTCATTAATATATGTATATATGTTTCTCCACTTAAAAACTTTGCGTTTTAATGGGTTTTGTGTATTTGACTTTTGAGGACCCATAGAGAAGAAGTTGCCTCCATGAACCAAAATTATTATCCAAGTGTAATTGAATATTTGTGATTGTTCATCTAGCATTTATTTGTTTTCATTATATGTTTTATTAATTCATATACTTAAATAAACAATCGACAAATTATGTTACACAATACAATATATAAAAGGTTAAAATAGTTATTTGTTATTATTCATAATCTTTATTGAGAATCATTATCAAACATCAGCTGTTCATTCAGAACAAAGAACAAAGTTTATACAGAGCCTTTGGATCATTCAGAACATTGAACCATTCAGCGCTAAATCATTCTGATTTATCAAACAGACCCTGAGTGTTAATTTGAAAAATCAACAAAGCTCAAATAGTTAATGAAATAACAAGCATTTGAAATTTTGAATGGAGAAGAAGAGAAATCAAAGAAGAATAAGAAACTCGCCAAGGTAGGCACAGTCTGTCTAACGTCTTTTAGGATTAAACCGAAAACAACATTATAAAAGTACATATGATAAGAAGTTAGGAATCAAATATCATGCATAGTGTCTATGAATATAATAGATGATATTTTTCAACCCGGTTGGACGTGCTTTGGAAAGCCCTAAAAGAAGAGATTCATTGATTTCAAATTCAAAATAGAGTAACTGTAAAAGTTAATTCTAAGGGTATATGGATGCATGTCATGCTAAAACGACAAATCAGCAAATTGCTGATGTGCCGATCGAAGGGGTAAGCCACGTAGGCGGCTGAAAAGCTTGTGTTAGTTATATGTATAGAATAGATAGATTTGTTGGAAGAAAGAGTTGATTTTGGTCATGTTTAACATTTAACGGGTAAAGTGGATCAAAATATAAAATAAAAGACTAAAAATTAAATCGGTACACAGGTCTGAAACAAAATCCTTTCAAAGTATATAGTTATCTTTTATGAAAGATTGAATAAAAAAACACAAGTAAAGACCAACACAATATCGTCATTGTTCAATATTTACCTATTGATGAAGTTAAATGGTGAAGCACTTTTTATTTGATTTCAAGTAAGCAACACCAGTAGAAAATGAAGAATATATACCAGAACTGATACCTCTGTGTGTGTTTCTCTTGATCGAAATAATAACTATGAGAGGAAAGCGTAATTATCTTACATATTGTGACATTCGCGAATTTCAAGGTATATTTCTATCGTCGCGTATTCGTTTTATTTATTTATGTTCGTGTTTTGACCCTATCGTATTCCTTTTATGTTTTATCGTATTCGTATTTTATGAGTATCGTATTCGTATTTCTCGTATTTTATTGGGTATCGTATTTGTATTTTATGCGTATTTATGTTTATCGGGTATATATTATGTGATTCGAATCATTATGTCGGGAACGTATAGTCTTAAGTGCCTTAGGTATAAGTCTAGTATACTCTTATGATAAGTTTAGGGGAATTATGCCTTAATTATATGATTAAGATTAACGTTTAAAAAAGTATTTCATTTTTAGTCCTTTCCAAATTCTTATTACAAAATTGGTCCTAAATGGATCTACCAACTTTCTTGTCTTATTATATATACCAGAATTTTTGTCCTTATCCCCTCATTTCACCTACTCACTCTCTCTCTCTCTAAAAACACACACAACACACACACATAAACCCTCCTCCTTCTCTCTACATTTTCCGGCGATCCGACCGTTGAAATCCAAATCCGAGACCAGATTATTGTTCACCATCACCATCTCTATCTATCCTCCGAATTTCGTTACGATCGGGTAAGTATTTCTTGGTTTTAGTTTTAAACTTTGTTATTTTGATTCAAACCCGAAAATACCACTTTTCACCGTCAAAACTTAGATTTTATTTAAGATTATTGTTCCTAATCGTATTCTGGACATAGGGTTCCAATATGGGATCATTTAGATGCCTAAAACACTCAGAAATCGAATCCCGAATGCTATTTTTCGTAAAAACCCAGTTACATGCACGTAACTGAGTTACATGCACGTAACTGAGTTACATGCACGTAACTGAGTTACATGCACGTAACTGATCAAGTAACTGACCTATAGTTCACGAAATTGCTTGTTACGCACGTAATTGTGCATCTCCCTCACGTAATTATGAATTACGTGACTTATAAGTCACGTAATAGTCCCCTTATGCACGTAATAAGCCTCTTGCACGTAATTCTTCTTGTTTATCACGTAATTATGGTCCTTTATCACGTAATTCCTTCATAAGCAAGTAACTAATCGCGTATTTAACACCTCTTGACCCGTAACTCTTGTATAACACGTAACTTGATACTTACGTGACTTGTAGTGCACGTAAGTATGAGGATCATGTATCTACTTTGTTGACTATCCGAAACGTTTGTATTCTGTTATATCGATATTCCTTTTGGTCATATTAAACCCGTATAAAACGTTAATCATTAAGGCATAACCCTACTAGACTTAGAGATACTTAGACATGTTTATTTACGTGATGTATAGGGCACTTAGACGTTGGAGCCTGACGGTATTATAGTATTTCCCGACATATCGTGATTTGGATTGCTTTGCTATTCTGTGAGTTATTTCGCTGCCCTTTTTACCACTTTTACATTTTGGGCATGATTAGCGTTAACAAATGTATTTTATGGTATATTATTATGTATTATGGTATGTATTATGGTATGTATTTTGGATATGGATGCCTTTAGGTTAGCATTACCCAACTTGTTCCGCCTTTGTGGCAGAACGAGGCCCCGTATACACACCTGTTAGCTTTTTGGCCGTCGGTTGTATATATAGCGCTATATGGGTCTAACAAGCCCTCATTGTTAACACTATTGGATGATGGATGCGCCCTGTCCGTGTTAGCAATGTTATGACCGTATTATTGATTATCGAGGACAACCTAGCGTAATGCACTAGGTGGGGTTAGTTGCCAGTATTGTTGAGGTTCAGGTGTATCGTATTTACCGAAGGCTATGTTATTCTATCCAGTATGGTATTTATTTTATGGTATGATTATGGTATTTTATGAAATGAGTATGGTATTTTTATGAAATTATTATGGTATTTTTATGGTATATGTATGAGTATTTTATCAAAAGGTTTTGTATACTTCACGTATATTTTGAAACATCATTTTCAAATGACTTATCTTCAAATCAAAACACTTTTGGGTCAAAACGTATTTAAACTTTTCTACTATTATGTTTTTATTAACTATTGCGAATAATTCACCAACTTTATGTTGACGTCGTATTTTAACGCTTTTCAGGGATTTGAGGTTACGCTTTTTGTTGATATGCTTTGCTTGGCTACGTGGATCTTTTGCTTGGAATTTGTTTTGCTATTGTAATTCCTTAGTATCCCAAACGCTGTAGCCGTATTTTGATATTCTGGATAATTGTATTAACGTATTCTATTTCAAACCCTATCTATGTTGATGATGTATGGTTTATTTATGTTTGATGTAACCTTTGAATCTCTGATACCGTATACACTGTACACCTCGGTTCCGCCATTTTGCGGGGTGTGACAGAAGTTGGTATCAGAGCCAATGGTTATAGCGAACTAAGTGACCTTACGGAATCACTTAGACTATGACCTAGGCTTTTGGACCTATCTGATTTACTCTATGTGCGCATTTCTTTCTTTTGTGGGCCTGTATGTGATTCGTATGCTTTATGTGCTTTTGTTTTGCGTTTTATGCTTTGAGGCCTGCTTGTTTTAGTCGTACATTCGGTTATCGTTCTTATTTATTCTGTTCGACTTTCGTAGAAGATGCCGCCTAAGAGAACTTCTACTAGGTCTACTCCTGCCGTCACTGCTCCGAGAAGGTCGGCAAGGCGAGGTCGCGCCAGTACTAGAGCGGGTGCTACTGCTCAAAATACCAGTGCTGTCCCCAATGCTAATACCGCTACTCCGGATATCAGCCAGTTGATTGCGGAGCAGATTGCAGCAGCTATACCCGTGATTGTGGCACAGCTTAAGGAGACGCCCGTGCAAGATGCTGACTTAGGGTTTGAAGAACCCGTGATGCAAGGTATTGGAGCTGAAGGTACGGCGTCTGGGCGCGATGGTTCCGATGTGGGTAGAGCAGTGCATGTGGGAGCTGGAGGACCGAATATTGTTATTGAAGATCCACCCAGAGGCTGTTCGTATAAGGCTTTTCTGGATTGCAGACCTACTGAATTTAAGGGTACTGAAGATGCGGTTGCTACCCTGCAGTGGTTTGAAAGGATCGAGTCGGTATTTGATGTCTCGGGATGTTCTGAGGAGTGTAAGGTTAAGTATGCTTCATTTTTATTCCAAGGTAAAGCCCTCACTTGGTGGAACTCGGTGAAACGGGTTCGGAGTCGAGCTATTGTTGCCTTGATGACTTGGGAGAATTTGAAGGTTATTATGAGGAAAGAGTATGTGCCGTCGTCTGAGACGCAGAGGTTGGAGAACGAGTTGTGGAACTTAACTATGCAAGGTGCTGATTTCCGCGGGTATGTGAACAGATTCTATGACTTGTGTGTTTTGGCTCCTCGGTTGGTCCGCACGGAGACTGAAAGAATCGAACGTTTCACTCATGGGTTGCCCCAGACTATGAGAGACCACGTTATTTCTCACCTTCCGAGTACTCTTCAGAGTGCGGTTGATATTTCTGGTCGGTTGACCGCAAGTGCGATTCGTGGTGGTACTCTCCAGCCAGTTCTGAGCCGAAGAGATTTTGGAAGATCTGAAAGAAGAGCTGTGGGCATTTTGAGGAAGAGAAGCCGTAGTCGTGATCAGAGACCTAAATTTCCTCAAGTATATGCTTTGACTGGTTCTGGAGCGGGTTATCAGGGCGTGCGCCCTAAGTGTGGTACATGCGGCAGTGCGCATGCAGCTAATGTGGCGTGTTGGGTTTGTAAACGCTGCAAGAAGTTAGGCCACACTGAGCAGTTTTGTGAAAAAGTTACTGGAGCATGTTTTGAGTGTGGAGAAGTAGGTCACCGTCGTCATCAGTGTCCCAAACTTAAAGCACCTACTCCCCTTCCTACTCATGGTGCTGGTACTAGTGCAAGAGGAAACCCTGCTAAGAGCCGAGCTTTCGCCATGGAATCTTCTGAAGCTCATCAGGATCCCACTGTTGTCACTGGTACATTTCTTGTCGATGATTATCTTGCTTTTATTTTGTTTGATTCGGGTGCCGATAGAAGCTTTATATCTAGTGACTTCCGTCCCTTAGTAAACCGTGCTTCTAGTCCTTTAGAGCCTGCTTATGAGGTAGAAATAGCCGATGGTAGATGTGCTTGTGATAGAGAAGTTATTCGTGATATATCCCTCGTATTAGCCGATATTCCTTTCTCCATTGACCTTATTCCTATGAAACTCGGTAGTTTCGA
Source organism: Senecio squalidus (assembly GCA_910822075.1). NCBI lineage: Eukaryota > Viridiplantae > Streptophyta > Magnoliopsida > Asterales > Asteraceae > Senecio > Senecio squalidus. Next base: position 44,858,651 of record CAJVGC010000432.1, read on the forward strand.
CGTCGTAGTCGGTATGGATTGGTTAGCGAAGCATAAAAGAGAGATAGTCTGTTATGAGAAACTTATTCGTATTCAGAAGCCGGATGGAGATCGGTTGATTGTACACGGAGACAAGGCTGGGAAACGTCTTAAAGTCATCTCAAGTTTGAAAGTTCGCGAGTATGTCCGTCAAGGTTGTTCCTTATATCTCGCTCATTTGGTGAAGAAAGATTCTGCGATGAAGATTGATGGTGTACCGATCGTTCGCGAGTATTCTGACGTTTTTCCCGAAGATTTACCTGGAGTCCCTCCCCAGAGACAAACCGACTTTCGTATTGATCTTATTCCTGGAGCTGCACCTGTTGCTAAAGCTCCGTATCGTTTGGCTCCTTCCGAGATGCTCGGGTTGTCGAAACAAATTCAGGAACTGGTCGATAAGGGTTTTATCCGTCCTAGTTTCTCCCCGTGGGGCGCTCCTGTTCTCTTTGTTAAGAAGAAGGATGGCTCCATGCGTTTATGTATTGATTATCGGGAGTTAAACAAGCTGACTGTGAAGAACCGTTATCCCCTTCCTCGTATTGATGACTTATTCGATCAACTTCAGGGTTCTTGCTATTTTTCTAAGATCGATCTTCGCTCTGGTTATCATCAGTTGAGAGTTCAGGAAGATGATATACCTAAAACCGCTTTTCGTACTCGGTATGGTCATTATGAGTTCATGGTGATGCCGTTTGGTTTGACAAACGCCCCTGCAGCATTCATGGATCTAATGAACCGTATTTGTCGTCCGTATCTTGACAAATTCGTTATCGTATTCATCGACGACATTCTTATCTATTCCCGAAGTCGCAAGGAACATGAAGAGCATTTGCGTCTTGTTCTAGAAGTGCTTCGAAGAGAAAAGTTGTATGCGAAATTCTCTAAGTGCGAGTTCTGGTTATCCGAAGTTCAATTTCTTGGCCACGTGGTTAGCGCGATGGGTATTCACGTTGATCCTGCTAAGATTGAAGCTGTCAAAAGTTGGGTTGCACCAAAGTCACCGACCGAAATCCGTTCGTTTTTGGGTCTTGCTGGGTATTATCGCCGATTCATCGAGAACTTCTCCAAAATCGCTTCACCTACGACAAAGTTGACACAGAAGAGTGAACCATTCGTTTGGGGTTCCGATCAGGAGAAAGCATTTCAGATATTGAAGCAGCGGTTGTGTAACGCGCCTATTCTCAGTCTACCAGTTGGTTCCGAGAATTTTGTTGTTTATTGCGACGCTTCGCACAAGGGTCTGGGTTGTGTGCTTATGCAGAATGGTAAAGTTATAGCTTACGCCTCGCGTCAGTTGAAAGTCCATGAGCAGAATCACACGACACATGATCTGGAGTTGGGAGCCGTCGTATTCGCATTGAAGATTTGGAGGCATTATCTGTATTGGACCAAGTGTACTGTATTTACCGACCACAAGAGTCTTCAGCACATATTCGATCAGAAGATGTTGAACATGAGACAACGACGCTGGGTTGAGTTATTGAACGACTATGATTGCGACATTCGCTACCACCCTGGTAAGGCGAACGTTGTTGCTGATGCACTAAGTCGTAAGGAAACAGTCAAACCAGTCCGTATTCGTTCTATGGTGATATCTACTCAGACGAGCTTGAAGGCTCGGATTATTCACGCACAGGAAGGTATTATGACAGAGGACCGTGCTAAAGAGGAAAGATTGTATAAGTTGGCGTTGGAACTAGAACCGAAGAAGGATGGAGTTCTGTATTTCCTCGAGCGTATTTGGGTTCCGATTAGTATCCGTCAGTTGATTCTGGACGAAGCCCATAAGTCTAACTATTCCATTCATCCGGGTTCCGACAAAATGTATCATGACTTGAAGGATTTCTATTGGTGGCCGGGTATGAAGCGTGAGATCGCCGAGTATGTTAGCCGATGTTTGACTTATTCCAAAGTGAAGATTGAGTATCAGAAACCGTCTGGGCTACTCCAACAACCGAAGATTCCCGAGTGGAAATGGGAGCGTATTACTATGGATTTCGTTACGAAGCTTCCGAGATCTTCGAGTGGCTATGACAGTATCTGGGTTATTGTTGATCGTTTGACGAAGTCTGCTCATTTCCTACCGATTCGTGAGAATTATCCGATGGAGAGATTCGTGCGTTTATATATTGCCGAGATTGTATCGAAACACGGAGTTCCTGTATCGATTATTTCCGATCGTGATGCTCGTTTCACCTCACGATTTTGGAAGACATTCCAGACTGCTAGGGGTACAAGGTTAGATATGAGTACCGCCTATCATCCACAGACCGATGGTCAGAGTGAGAGAACTATTCAGATCTTAGTCCGCGTCGGCCCAGCTGCGTACCGACTAGATCTGCCGGCAGAACTGAGCAGCGTACATAATGTATTTCATGTATCTCAGTTGAAGAAATGCCTGGCTGACGAGACGTTATTAATTCCGCTTGAGAAACTCCAGATTGATGATAAGCTTCTTTTCGTTGAGGAACCGATCGAGATCATTGCTAGTGATGTTAAGCGTCTGCGACGAAGTAAGATTCCGATTGTCAAGGTTCGTTGGAATTCCCGTTTTGGAGCTGAGTTCACGTGGGAACGCGAAGATGAAATTCTGCGGAAGTATCCTCACCTTTCCCCCGGAAGTAGTACCAAGTGATAATTTCGAGGACGAAATTTCTTTTTACTTGGGGAGACTGTGACATTCGCGAATTTCTAGGTATATTTCTATCGTCGCGTATTCGTTTTATTTATTTATGTTCGTGTTTTGACCCTATCGTATTCCTTTTATGTTTTATCGTATTCGTATTTTATGAGTATCGTATTCGTATTTCTCGTATTTTATTGGGTATCCTATTTGTATTTTATGCGTATTTATGTTTATCGGGTATATATTATGTGATTCGAATCATTATGTCGGGAACGTATAGTCTTAAGTGCCTTAGGTATAAGTCTAGTATGCTCTTATGATAAGTTTAGGGGAATTATGCCTTAATTATATGATTAAGATTAACGTTTAAAAAAGTATTTCATTTTTAGTCCTTTCCAAATTCTTATTACAAAATTGGTCCTAAATGGATCTACCAACTTTCTTGTCTTATTATATATACCAGAATTTTTGTCCTTATCCCCTCATTTCACCTACTCACTCTCTCTCTCTAAAAACACACACAACACACACACATAAACCCTCCTCCTTCTCTCTACATTTTCCGGCGATCCGACCGTTGAAATCCAAATCCGAGACCAGATTATTGTTCACCATCACCATCTCTATCTATCCTCCGAATTTCGTTACGATCGGGTAAGTATTTCTTGGTTTTAGTTTTAAACTTTGTTATTTTGATTCAAACCCGAAAATACCACTTTTCAACGTCAAAACTTAGATTTTATTTAAGATTATTGTTCCTAATCGTATTCTGGACATAGGGTTCCAATATGGGATCATTTAGATGCCTAAAACACTCAGAAATCGAATCCCGAATGCTATTTTTCGTAAAAACCTAGTTACATGCACGTAACTGAGTTACATGCACGTAACTGAGTTACATGCACGTAACTGAGTTACATGCACGTAACTGATCAAGTAACTGACCTATTGTTCACGAAATTGCTTGTTACGCACGTAATTGTGCATCTCCCTCACGTAATTATGAATTACGTGACTTATAAGTCACGTAATAGTCCCCTTATGCACGTAATAAGCCTCTTGCACGTAATTCTTCTTGTTTATCACGTAATTATGGTCCTTTATCACGTAATTCCTTCATAAGCAAGTAACTAATCGCGTATTTAACACCTCTTGACCCGTAACTCTTGTATAACACGTAACTTGATACTTACGTGACTTGTAGTGCACGTAAGTATGAGGATCATGTATCTACTTTGTTGACTATCCGAAACGTTTGTATTCTGTTATATCGATATTCCTTTTGGTCATATTAAACCCGTATAAAACGTTAATCATTAAGGCATAACCCTACTAGACTTAGAGATACTTAGACATGTTTATTTACGTGATGTATAGGGCACTTAGACGTTGGAGCCTGACGGTATTATAGTATTTCCCGACATATCGTGATTTGGATTGCTTTGCTATTCTGTGAGTTATTTCGCTGCCCTTCTTACCACTTTTACATTTTGGGCATGATTAGCGTTAACAAATGTATTTTATGGTATATTATTATGTATTATGGTATGTATTATGGTATGTATTTTGGATATGGATGCCTTTAGGTTAGCATTACCCAACTTGTTCCGCCTTTGTGGCAGAACGAGGCCCCGTATACACACCTGTTAGCTTTTTGGCCGTCGGTTGTATATATAGCGCTATATGGGTCTAACAAGCCCTCATTGTTAACACTATTGGATGATGGATGCGCCCTGTCCGTGTTAGCAATGTTATGACCGTATTATTGATTATCGAGGACAACCTAGCGTAATGCACTAGGTGGGGTTAGTTGCCAGTATTGTTGAGGTTCAGGTGTATCGTATTTACCGAAGGCTATGTTATTCTATCCAGTATGGTATTTATTTTATGGTATGATTATGGTATTTTATGAAATGAGTATGGTATTTTTATGAAATTATTATGGTATTTTTATGGTATATGTATGAGTATTTTATCAAAAGGTTTTGTATACTTCACGTATATTTTGAAACATCATTTTCAAATGACTTATCTTCAAATCAAAACACTTTTGGGTCAAAACGTATTTAAACTTTTCTACTATTATGTTTTTATTAACTATTGCGAATAATTCACCAACTTTATGTTGACGTCGTATTTTAACGCTTTTCAGGGATTTGAGGTTACGCTTTTTGTTGATATGCTTTGCTTGGCTACGTGGATCTTTTGCTTGGAATTTGTTTTGCTATTGTAATTCCTTAGTATCCCAAACGCTGTAGCCGTATTTTGATATTCTGGATAATTGTATTAACGTATTCTATTTCAAACCCTATCTATGTTGATGATGTATGGTTTATTTATGTTTGATGTAACCTTTGAATCTCTGATACCGTATACACTGTACACCTCGGTTCCGCCATTTTGCGGGGTGTGACAGAAGTTGGTATCAGAGCCAATGGTTATAGCGAACTAAGTGACCTTACGGAATCACTTAGACTATGACCTAGGCTTTTGGACCTATCTGATTTACTCTATGTGCGCATTTCTTTCTTTTGTGGGCCTGTATGTGATTCGTATGCTAAATGTGCTTTTATTTGCTTTTATGTTTTGAGGCCTGCTTGTTTTAGTCGCACATTCGGTTATCGTTCTTATTTATTCTGTTCGACTTTCGTAGAAGATGCCGCCTAAGAGAACTTCTACTAGGTCTACTCCTGCCGTCACTGCTCCGAGAAGGTCGGCAAGGCGAGGTCGCGCCAGTACTAGAGCGGGTGCTACTGCTCAGAATACCAGTGCTGTCCCCAATGCTAATACCGCTACTCCGGATATCAGCCAGTTGATTGCGGAGCAGATTGCAGCAGCTATACCCGTGATTGTGGCACAGCTTAAGGAGACGCCCGTGCAAGATGCTGACTTAGGGTTTGAAGAACCCGTGATGCAAGGTATTGGAGCTGAAGGTACGGCGTCTGGGCGCGATGGTTCCGATGTGGGTAGAGCAGTGCATGTGGGAGCTGGAGGACCGAATATTGTTATTGAAGATCCACCCAGAGGCTGTTCGTATAAGGCTTTTCTGGATTGCAGACCTACTGAATTTAAGGGTACTGAAGATGCGGTTGCTACCCTGCAGTGGTTTGAAAGGATCGAGTCGGTATTTGATGTCTCGGGATGTGCTGAGGAGTGTAAGGTTAAGTATGCTACATTTTTATTCCAAGGTAAAGCCCTCACTTGGTGGAACTCGGTGAAACGGGTTCGGAGTCGAGCTATTGTTGCCTTGATGACTTGGGAGAATTTGAAGGTTATTATGAGGAAAGAGTATGTGCCGTCGTCTGAGACGCAGAGGTTGGAGAACGAGTTGTGGAACTTAACTATGCAAGGTGCTGATTTCCGCGGGTATGTGAACAGATTCGACTTGTGTGTTTTGGCTCCTCGGTTGGTCCGCACGGAGACTGAAAGAATCGAACGTTTCACTCATGGGTTGCCCCAGACTATGAGAGACCACGTTATTTCTCACCTTCCGAGTACTCTTCAGAGTGCGGTTGATATTTCTGGTCGGTTGACCGCCAGTTGCGATTCGTGGTGGTACTCTCCAGCCAGTTCTGAGCCGAAGAGATTTTGGAAGATCTGAAAGAAGAGCTGTGGGCATTTTGAGGAAGAGAAGCCGTAGTCGTGATCAGAGACCTAAATTTCCTCAAGTATCTGCTTTGACTGGTTCTGGAGGGGTTATCAGGGCGT
>CAJVGC010000432.1:44865103-44887602 GCA_910822075.1 Senecio squalidus
TTATTCTAGATCGTAACTTTTGAGTCTGTACTTGTCGGAACTAGTGTCGGAATAACTTCCGGAGACAAATTTATAAGTCCTAATACCAAGAAAACACCTATTGAACTTTCCTAAGTTCATAACAAATCATACATAAGAACTTTCAATTAACAAAAAGGTCCAACGAAGCAATAACGTAAAAAACGAAAAATCTGAAAAAGGCTGAAAAATGCCCCGGTGCGCAACACCTAGTGATGAGGTGCGCAGCACCTCACGCCAGAATTCAAAATATTTACAGTTTTAGTCCCTGCCTCGTTTTTACACAACCACCACCCAAACCAACCAATTAAAAACGACTTAGGTCACTCATTTCTGCAAATTAACAGTCCCAAGAGCAGATTATTATTACCTTTTCTTTTCCATTTCATTTTCATTTTACAAAACATAAAAACACACACAACCCCTTTTCTCTCTAATTTTCTCTATAACCTCAAGAACACCAGTGAATTTCCACCATCAAAATCCATCATTTGTCCATACAAATCGTTCCTTTCATCAAGAGAAGCAAGGGGGTGTCGTTATTTCGAAAAAGGACTAGTCTTGTAAAGATTTTTGGGAGCTAAAATCCGACCAAAACTCATCATCCGAGCTTTTCCTTCGGTAGATTTCTTTATTTTTACTATCTTTATACAAATATTCAATTGCATGTAAGATCTAACGGTTGAAAATGTATTTTTACACAAATCTATGACTTTGTATGGTCAAAAACGTTTTTAACCGAAATAACCTTTAGATCCACGGATTTGTAACCAAAAATGTTTTATAAACTGTTAAAAAGATATTTTAATAAGTTTAAACCAGTTGCATGTCGAAATCTATGGGTAAAAAGACGTTTTTAGCAAAGAAATCACAAAACGGTGAAGAACAGCAAGGAGGTGCGCAGCACCCCCTGACAGGTGCCGCGCACCGGGCTGCTGTTCTTCCCAAAAATCGTCGTTTTGTCCGTCTAAAACTTATGCATACGTTCTGGACTTGTTCTAACATTATTACGGGACTGAGATAAACCAAACTAATAATAATGGTGACTTATATTGAACTATTTGGACTATTTTGAGTTATAATATACATAATATTGTGTTTTAGGTGATTTGTGAGCGGAAGTGATGGTACAATTTTTGGGCATGAATTTTGGGCGCGGAAGCGCTGCCCAAATTTCCTCAGAAATTGTAAATCACTTCAGCAAGCAAAAGCACTTAAGATAATAATCAAAAACGTTAAATCGGACCTTTGGACAAAAACGTGACAATTACCTTTTCGGACTATTTTGACTATACTTAACCTTGACACTTAAAGTTAATAAAGCTTATCTATGTTATTATATAAGAACATAATAATATAACAACTAATTAAACTATCTTGGTATTAATAGGCAATCCGTGATTCCCAGCTCACATATTCCGACCGAGTTTTCAAGTTCTCGTTCTCCTCGCAATCCGTGAGTTACAACCCCTTGTTTTATATATTTTACATGAATTTGGGGGGAAACATAAGATTAATTGCATTTTAAAAGCCTTATGAAATAAATTGCAATATATCAAACTTTGACTTTTGACTTATTTAAACTTTGACTTTTGACTTATTAAACTTTGACTTTTGACTTACTAAACTTTGACTTTTGACTTATTAAACTTTGACTTTTGGAACGTACTTGGTCTTATTTGAACGACTAATTGAACTCTTATGCGTAAAATATTTTACTTTACTTAGACTAATTGGTTCGCTCTCTTTTGACTAAACTAATCACTGATGCTTGTATGCGTACCGACCCTTGATGGAACTATAACACGATCTTAAGTGATGGACGTACGACTCTCTCGCTTTTAAAAATGAAATTACTTAGTGCCCGACTACTTTAGACTTAGACTTTCACACTATTAACTACTTAGCCGTATAGTAATTATGGGTATCGATACTTAGGAAAGAACCGTTCCTTGCTTAGATGGCAGTCTAAGTACATATGACTAAGTACTGATTAACTTCCCGTTGAGAGGCGGGGAGTTGGGGCCGACACGGTTGGGTAATCGGATTAGTGTGAACACTTAAGTTATAGATGCCAAGAGGTTGATACAAGAAAATCTAATTAGTTGCTTACGCATAAACTTATAAACTTTTAAGCAATTGATATACGCTTCTATTATTTGACTAAATTTGACTATATTTGGTCTTTACAAACTTAGGGCACCAGTCCGCCCATTACTTAGACTTTAAAGTATATAAACCTTAAGCGACTTTTCTCCGCTAATCTCCTTCTTGGAAACTTTTACTTTTATATACTTTACTTATATTTTGTCGACTAATTAAACTGTAACTCACTCACTACTTTCGTAGTTGACACTTTATCTTATGTTTCAGGAAATTAGTGTAAGCATGATGTGCATGGCATGGACGGGTCGAGGCGGTCGTGTGAGAACCTCTTTGGGAAAAGACTTGGCCATTTGTTTTGGGAATTTAAAATGTAACTTTTTAATTATGTATCAATGTACTAAATTATCGTGTCTTGGTCGTTCGAATGGATTTGTAAACACTTTTACTTTCCGTGTTTCCAGCTCTTCACATTCCGTGTTTCCGCTTTAGCGGGGTGTGACACATGTCATCACTACCCACTTGATCATAATCTACATCCCAAAGTCCTGGGTCAGTTATCCTTCCTTGGATGTGATTTTCATAAGCCGTCATGAAGCAAGACATAATTTTTTAAAAGATTCCTCGACAGATTTCACACTCATTTGCATGTTGTGAGGAGCATAAGTTGCCTTATAAGTTTTTCCAGATGAAGAACATTGACTTCCTTTTGTAGTTTTAACTTTATCAGATTGCAGAACAGTAAATCCATAGAGTGTTGGATTTTGAATATACTCCTGTGACACATCAACACTCGTGGTTGTTGTTTCATATCCTCTTAATCTTTCAATAATTTTCTCTAGTGTTAGAGGATCTTCAGTATCTTCAGTCTCCTTTGCTATCTCATCTCTCATGAGATTTGCATATACCTCCCATCTCTTTGGTATAGCATCCAACAGTCTCTCTCTCTCTCTCTTCTCGTCATCAACGTCTATTCTGAAATTATCATGTTCAACAAGCAAATGATAGTATCTGTTTATTGTATCTTCTAAAGATTCATTTGCAGTTGCTTTGAAGATAGAAAACTACATTTTCAACATATTTCCTTTGGCTTTTCGTTGTTTAGCTGAACTAGCGCACCTTTTCTCAATTGCTCTCCAAAAGGCATTTGCTGACTTGTGTGTCCTAGTGAGATGTAGAAGTTCGTTAGGAAGAGACATTTTCAGACTTGCCCAAACTTTGTTCTCAGCATCAAACACCTTTCTGAATTCAGGTGGCATAGTGTTGATAGGATATTTTCGTTCTATTCCATCTACAAACACTGTTGGATGGACGTATTCTGTTTGAATATATAACCACATCTGTTTGAATATATAACCACATCTACAAACACCTTTCTGAATTCAGGTGTCATTGAATCTACAATAAGATTCAAATTTTTCAATCCATTCGTAATAATGAGAAGGGTTAAGAAATTTAGGTGGACTTCCTGATTTTAATGATTCCATATCTTGAGTAATTATATGAAACATCGAAGAAGAAAATTTAATAGATCTACAAACTAAAATATAATACAAGTTGTCAAATTAATTAAGCCCAAATTAAAATCAATTAAATCCCAATTAGGTTAGGAGAAAGTGAATTAAAAGCCCAAGGTCCAAAACAAAATCAATTACATGCCCAATAAAATCAATTACGGTGTGCAGTATGTTACGGTGTGCAGGTATTTGAAATCCACTCATTAATCTGTCACGAACAACAAATTTCAAACGAACATGAATTCAATTACGAACTTTTTTACGAACATGTCACGGAACGAACATAAAGTGCTATTAACACTTTGCTTTCACTCTTTGATTTTGACGAACACAAATCCGGATTATTTGACAAACTTGATTACGAACATCAATTGAATCAATTCACGAATTTAAACCTGTTAACGAACAAAAGCAGCGAACAATACTGATGATTTTCACGAACCACGAACATCAACAAACTGAAACGAACATTATTCAGCAAACTGTCACAACAAGCTACGAACAACAAAAAGCTTAAATGAAAGTTATGCCGAACAAGAATTAGTTTCGATTGCTGATCATGAATTCAAGAAGCCCACGAGTCTGCTAAATCACGAATTGAATCACGAACTGAACTGAAGAACTGATTAATTTAATACGAACAAGCTTAGCCGAATTAAACCGATCTTCACGAACTTGGTACGAACTTGATTTCAATAACAATCGAACATCAACAATCTCATGTCACAACATAAACTGAAAAATCTGATTTCACGAACTTGAGATTCCGAATTTGATTTGATTGATGTTCGCCGCTGATATAATTGTGATTAAGAATTTGAGATTACGAATTGAGTTTCACGAACTTAATTTCAATGGTCAGTAGATGCCCCCCCCCCCCCCCCTTTTGTTTTTCTTAATTTCGATCGTTGTTTGTCCCCCAATTCTCATTTTAGTCTCCCACCGTTTTCTTTTATTTGTTACCAGTTATCTATGAACGAAATAAATTGAAGCCCAGTCCCAATTAGAAATTAATAAGAAGCCCAGAAACACTTTGTAGCCCAATTAAAAAAATACTTAAGTCACGAACAACGGAAATTGCAGTCCCGGATTTAACTTCAATTAATCCACGAATAAACTGAATTGTTGAATATTCTTATTATCCACAAACTAATCCGCCATAAACTCTAAAAATAATAAACTCTAATTTTGTAGCCGTCACAAACCCTAAAAACAATTAAGAACACTAATTTATCAGCAGCCACGAAAAAAAATTCTTAATTGTGTACATTTAATCTTGACCCGATTCTCGATAGAGAGCAAACAAAGCGTTTGATCTGATACCAAGTATAGGTCTCAGTTATTGGATCAACAAGTTTAAACCTATTGATTATGAGGCCGAATCTCAATAATCAATAGTTATAACACAATAAGAATTACTAGAAAGATAATAATTACTTACCAAACGCGAATACTTGTATTATGGATTGAATCACTCAAACCTAATACAATCAATACTCCCAGTGTCTAAAACTTTTTCTCTCTGTAAAATACTATTTCTGATTAACCCTAAACCTAAACATGTTATCCTATTATATAGTAAAACATGTTCATCCGGCTTTGGCTACTAATGGGCTTATGAACAATGCAATGTTCATTAACACCCATAACAGACTTAGCCCACGAACAATACAATGTTCGTTGGACCATAAGAGACACGAACTTGAACATTAATGATGTCCGTTTATACATACGAACATCATGTTCGTTTCATGTTCATTTACATAAACTATAAATACAGACTTAAACCTATCTACAACAACTGTCACATATATTGCACCAACAGAGCAAAGTTTGGATTGTACCCTCATTAGGAAGTTTTGATTGAGAAGATTCCTTCTTCATTGCTTTTGTGATGGCTATTAAAGCTTTATTTGAGTGGTTTCTTCATCCAATTTATTACATTTATACCCAAACACATCGTGAGTGACCAAAGCAATTGAAGTGCCTTGTTGATTATCTTCCTTGATTGTTCCCGGTGTTGTTGGCATTTTTCTGCATTTCCTTTCTAAGTGACCTAATTCACTGCATGCATAACACTTAAATCTTCTTATATCAAATCCAACCATGCCATTTCCCGTAGGATTGATTTTTCTTGCAGTTATGTTTATAAACCTCTTTGTTCTTAATGAAAGCATAGCTAGTTGCCATTTAATATCCATCTCTTTCAGATCATCTTGGTGAATTTGTTGGAGATCTTTATTGGTCAAGGTTGAGCTTGAATGGTTTAATAGGAAAGCTTCAAGTGTGAGATCTCCTTAGTTTCATGACTTGATGATCCTATTAGTGACACTAAAGAAACTGAACATAGTTGTTTCCATGTGTTTTTCTTCCTTCCACATTTGCTTCAAACACCCTTAGATCATTATATAAATCATCTAACTCAATCTCTTCTAGCGCATCACCGTGCATGTTAGACACATGTATATGGTCTACTCATCACCTAATGATCGAAGAAATTTTTTGTTTATATCAACTCTTTCTATCTTCACACCAACATTGATTAGCTCCCAATTCGGTCTGTTAAACCTATCAAAGGTTTGAGTCATCTTTTCATCTTTAAGAGCCCTGAAGTTTTCATATTCTTGTTTCAGAATAGTTTCCTTGTTCATCTTTGTGCTCTTTGTTCCACTCAACCTTTTCTCTAGAGCATCCAACAATAATTTTGTATCATTGAATTTAACAAAATTTAACTAATACTCATTAGGAATAGCTATACGGAGAGTACTTAGAGCTTTGATTTTTTTTTATTGTCTTTATCTTCTTTCTTGATCACTTGTTGGTGGGGGTAATCTTTCTGGAGTACCATTTGTTGCCAAAGTTATTTCCTTCTTTGGTCCATTCTCAGTTACATCCCATACAACATAATCTGAAATCAAAATATGTTGTTTGATTCTTAGCTTTCACATCTCAAAGTCATTACTATAGAGAATTGGAACATTGTTAGGAATGATGTCATTACAACCAGAGATGATTATTTTGCTCGTTTTTGAGAATTCTTTTTAAAGTTGTAAATCTTCAGATCTAGAGAACCTCTTGTGCTCTTACCAATTGTCAGGATCAGGTGAGTTATGTAAACACACACACACAAGTTAGATCAAGATCTATCAAAGAAGTTGCAGCGAATCAACACTTTGATATTACAATTTTATGATAAACAGTTTATGTATACACAAGAACAATAAGAAAAGAACGGTTACCACTAAGCCTCAATCTATTAATTAATGAATACAATTAACAAACGTGTTTTCTACGATACACAAGTATATATATATATATATATATATATATATATAGACCTTGAGGCTAACCCTACTGAATCTAGGAAACATCTAAATACAAATATATCATTTACAATTGTCATGCCTACAAATAAGGAAAAGTTAATTGCTAAATCTAGTCTAAAATTATATTTTCTTGAACAATAATCTTCATGCAACATTAACCAGGAGCGGCAATAATAGTAACCGGCTTGAGTAATATTAACCAAGTAGTTATGTAGTATTAACCATAGTTGATCAATTTATCTTTTATATAACAACGATGTTCAACTTAACGATGAAAAAGATAAGAAATAAGTTCAATTTTAAAAACGAACGAGATTTCAAGTTAAATCTTACATACAATAAAAACTCTTTATAGTGTGAGGTTTTTTTTTTGATAAAAAACAAGGCTTGTTACACACAATGAAAATTCCGTCAAAATTCGTTACATCTCAGTACAATTTTTCCTTTATATAAGTAAGAAGACATAAAGAAAATATCATATACTTAATTTCATTAAACTTTTAATAGACTTAATTTTGTATTAGTTTAAATGATTTAAGTTACCTTGTAATTTTGCATAGTGAATTTTATATATTACTTCCATTACCACACAACATTAGTATATATTACTTCCTTCGTTTTAAAAAAAAAAAAAAAAAACTGTTTGTTTTATTATTTATATATTTGTTTCTAAATAAATATGTTCTCATATTAACTTCTCATGTTGTCCTTAAAAGGTTTTAATTTTTAAAATTTAAAAAGTATCCGATTTCATTAATGCATGAACAAAACAAGTAATGTAACAAAAAAAGAAATTCATTAATTACATTAATCTTATTTTAACCATTTTTTATTTCAATACATTTATTTAAGACGAAGAAAGTAACAAATTAAATATTCTAAACCAGCTATTTTTTATAGTTACAAAATAATAAATGTAGTAGTATTAGTTGTAATAGAATAAAAACTACGGCGTACAATAATAATAATAATAATAATAATAATAATAATAATAGTAAAATTTAATACAAGGTACTTATTGAAGTATAAACGGTTATATATTCAAGATAATATTTAATACAACTAAATAAAATCATCTATGTAGGTAAGAATGGTTGAAGAGAGATCATTACATTTATATGTAAGTTTCTCTTGTTTCAATAAATCACGGTCAAAAGCTATATATCAGGGGAAAAGATATATTAATACGGAGAAATACAAAAGGAAAACTAACGGTTTTTTTGTCAAAAAATGCAACAAAAAGTACCATAGTTTTGTGATTTTTTGTGTCAAAAAAAATGCATCGCCCACAAATAACGCGAACACAGATATTGCAGCCATTTATACCGCTAACTGTTTTCTAAAAAGTATTTACATAGCTTGAAAAACGTTTTGAAACTCACGTTTAAAAACTTTCACAATTTTCTATGAAACTTGTATTCATAAGAGGAAGTGGTACGTACATGAAGATTGTACTCCGACAATAAAAAAGTGGTATTCATACGAAAATTGTATTAAAATGTAACCAAATTTACCAAATTTCTATTGTTTGTAATTTACTTAAAATGCTATCAAATAATCACACTACGGTACCATTGTATGTTAAATATAATGATACATTTTTTTGGCTTACGTGTAAACGTCTTTTGGTATATGTAGGTCCGAGTGGTGAGATTTACAAGATTAAACCAATTGATTACAAGGCAGAAACTCGTAATCAATTGAATCAGCACAAGTAATAATCGATAAACAGATAATAAGAAATACGAAATACCAAATTATGAATACTTTGATTAATTTAATCACTCAATTACAATACTAGTATTCTCATAATTCTCTCCCTCTGTCTCTGTCTGATTGATTAACCTAAACCTAAACTCAATGTCTCTTTATATAGAGAAACATGTTCATAGGCTTGGGCCACTAATGGGCTCATGGACCATGCAAAGTCCATTAACACTCATAACATACTCAAATAAACTATAACTATAGACTTAATTAATCTTGAACAACTGGCACATATATTGCACTAATAAACTCCTCATTGACTATTGCTTCTAGATTCTCTTATACGCTCAAAGTCTTTATAGTCTTGTACTCCTTGCAGGTTCTTCTAACTTATCGTTGACTTGAATAACTCCCTCTGAATTGTTGCAATAATTCAGTCTTCTCCGTTTGCGCTTGTGAAGAGTCAGTCTTCTCCGTTAATGCTTGTGAAGAGTCAGTCTTCTCCGTTAATGCTTGTGAAGAGTCAGTCTTCTCCGTTAATGCTTGTGAAGAGTTAGGCAGCTCCCTTTTTTGTTGTGAACTTTGTTGTTTATCAGAGTCTTCATCACGAGTTGACTCAACTAAGTTCATCACTTTTACTTGTATTTTCCGAGCTTCCATAAATGTCAACAAAACTTCCCCTGAGCTGTCTGACGATGAACAACGTCTCAAACAGCAGTTTCAATAGCAGAGTCTCGTACGCGCGCCAAAATATTTTCCAAAACCTGCAAACAAATGGTAGAATTTTTTTTTTTTTTTTTTTTTTTGTATTTTTTTAAGATATCGACATGAAATTTTTTGAGTTTTTCATGTCGATTCTATTTTTCATAAAAAGAAATGCAGAGTTCCAAAAATATCAGCGAAACTAGCAATGATCAGTTATGGTGGGGAACCCATGCCATAACGCGTCTTGATTGTCCTCTTTCGTTCACGTAGACAAATTCCTTGAAGAAACCATCATCTTTAGTAACAGTAGCGTTAACATTAGAATGCAGGCGGTTCCTCGGTGGACGAAAAGATCTCGATTGCCGATAAAAGGAATTTACTCTCTGACTCGGGCAGTATGGATTAGAAGTTCTAAAAGACGGTTGAAATGAATGATCATTAGGAACACTCGTGCGTTCCTATTTTTTAATCCACTTTTGTTGCACTTGTTTCCGAACAGGTGAATGTGATTGAGCCATTGATTGTCGAACAAGTGAATGTGAACGAGCCATTTGTTTAGTCTTCGGGGAAGACGGTCTGCTAGCTTGCTTTTGCTTCTTCTTTGGACATACAGAGGCTACGTGACCATGTTCCCGACATTTAAAACACTTCAAATCATCCATAAGTTGTTTAGGTTTTGAGTTTTCAGCTAATGTACTCATTTTTGTCTCCCTTTTGTTGGGTTGATCTGGTTCAGATTCTGAAGACATGCTTTTGTTTGACTCATTATCCTTTCTTGAGATGAACGTTTTATGCAAAGGTTTGGATGTTGAATCTTGAGTCTGAATTTTTGCAGATTGCTGGTCCTGAGGTTCCTCAGTTTTCTGTTCCTTGGAATTTGATGATTCACATTTGTCATGTCGTGGGAGTTCGGATTTAAAGAAACTGTAATTATTATTGTATGGAGGTGGTGTTTCGTTATATCCTAAACCAGCAGTGTTCCCACTAGTACGTTGACGACTTAAAATAGAATTTAAGGTAGTAGAAGAAGTGCGAAACTGTTCGATTTTTCTTTCCTGCTCAGTTAGTCTGATTTCACAATTGTTTAGTTCTTGGACCTTCTCAGAAAAAATCCTCTTTTGTTGTTCAATGCATTCATATGATGTGTCAATTTTATGAGTTTGAACGCCAACATTTGACAAAAGTTCCATTATGTCCTTTTCATTCTGATGAAGTTTCTTTGAAAAATCATTTTTAAGTATATTTGGGTTGTCAAATTAAGTTCGAGTTGTGTTTGCTGAGTTTCCAAGGTTGAGACTAAAGTAGTCAACTTCTCGTTTTGAAGAGTTAAGATTGTAAAAGATTTGCATAATTCTTTTACGGATTGAAGATCAAGAAGTACCTTTGACTTTTCGGTTTTGAGGTCGGCCATCTTTGCAATGAAGTTTTCGTTGGATAGGTCCAACGTACATCTACAAACCTTTGATTCATGCTCAGTATCTTCAACATCTCTTATATCTTCTTCATTCGAGCTAATTTTACTTGCAGTGCTAGAATCATCTGCAGTACTACTGGCTTCATTGCGAACTTCCTCAATAGATGCCATGAGTGCTTGATCCTTTTCATGAGTGCAGATTTTCCAATCATAGGTGCGATCATCATTTTGTTCTTTGTCATAAAGAAAAGCAGTTACATTTCCTGAGGAACTGGACTCCGAAGTTTGTCCATAAGGCGTTTGATCTGTTATTGCGTTTGTAGTTAAGCGTGTTAACTCATATCCTCTGAATCTTTCAATCACCTTTCCCAGAGTTAACCGTGGATGAACATGTCTATCGAGTTCATCCTTTATCAAGTTTACATATACCTCCCAACGCTTAGGCAAAGCATCCAAAAATCTCTCTATTGTTTCCTCTGCAACTCCTATACCGTGTCTAGAAAGTTCTGCAAGTAGATGATAGTATCTGTTTTCAGTATCTTCAAAGTTTTCGTTAATTTCAGCTCTGAACGTATCAAATTGCCTTTTAAGGATGTTTCCTCTACTTATTCTTTGTTTAGCAGTTGGACTATCGAATTTTAAAGAATCCATTTCTTTACTTTTTGTTAAATTAATTAAGTCCAAATAATAGGTCCAATAAAAAGTCCAATTAATTTTAAGTCCAATAAACGAGTCTAAGCCAATTAAGAAGTCCGGTCCAAAATAAAAGGCCCAAAATCAATATCTCAATTTTCAATTCTCAAATCCAGAACAAACTTGAAACGAAATTAGTCCAACGAACATCAAATTTGTTTCACGAACATGAATTTTAAGCAGCCACGAACATGAATTAATCAGCTACCACGAACATCAAACAGTTAGCCGCGAACTTGAAATCAAGATGTGCGTCCACTGGTTTCGCCATTACAAATCAATTTCAGCCACAAATCAAAATCTTCACGAACTTGATGTTCGTCGCCGCGAACTTGATTAAAAGAAACGCCACAAACTTGATGTTCGTCCCCAATTTTATTTATCTTCGCAGCCACGAACAAGTATCTGTGTTTATTTTGATTTCACCACGAAGTTGATTTCAATGGCTGTCGTTTTTTATTTCAATCGATGCCCTCACTCTATTTTGTGTATGTCTATGATTTAATCTCGATCTACATCTGTGTCTGCCACCTAATTCTTCTTTTGATAACCAGTGAAAGCTTAGCTCAATAGCAGCTTAAATTAAAGCCCATTTAAGTAAGCAGAAGCCCAAAAACAAATTTTGAGAGGCACGAACAACAACAAAAAAAAAACTTTGTCAAGCAGCAACCAATACTTTTCTTTAAACCCTAAAATTTCAACCGTCACAAACCCTAATTTTTCAATAACAGCCGCCAAAAAAAAGAAAAAATCCCAATCTGCTTAAACGATTAAAATGTGATTTAATCATGAAGCAAATCTCGATAGAGAGCAAACAAAGTGTTTGCTCTGATACCAATTATAGGTCCCAATGGTCAGATTTACTGGATTAAACCAATTAATTACAAGGCGAAAACTCGTAATCAATTGAATCAGCACAAGTACTAATCGATAAACAGATAATAAGAAATACGAAATACCAAATTCTGAATACTTTGATTAATTGAATCACTCAATTACAATACTAGTATTCTCAGAATTCTCTCCCTCTGTCTCTGTCTGATTGATTAACTTAAACCTATACTCAATGTCTCTTTATATAGAGAGATATGTTCATAGATTTGGGCCACTAATGGGCTCATGGACCATGCAAAGTCCATTAACACCCATAACAAACTCAAATAAACTATAACTACACACTTAATTAATCTAGAATAACTGTCACATATATTGCACTAACAGTATAATATGTCACAATTTACATACAATGGTAAAATAATGTAAGTTAGTTATATTATTTTCTATATTTTTAAATTTGGTTACATACACCGACAATTAAAGAGAGATCATTACATTTATATGTAAGTTTCTCTTGTTTCAATAAATCCCGGTTAAAAGCTATATATTAGGGGGAAAAATATATTAATACGGAGAAATAAAAAAGGAAAACTAACGGTTTTTTTGCAAAAAATGCAACAAAAAGTACCATAGTTTTGTGATTTTTTGGGTCAAAAAATGCATCGCCCAAAAATAACGCGCACACAGATATTGCGGCCATTTATACCGCTAACGGTTTTCTAAAAAGTATTTACATAGCTTGAAAAACGTTTTGAAACTCACGTTTAAAAACTTTCACAATTGTCAATCAGCGATTAATTACAAATGGCATACCTAGCAACGGTGCGATACTCTTTATTTTTCTCCCTAAATACCTTTTTTCGTATATAAATAGGAACAACATGAGATTATCGACAGAAACTAGTCACTTATTTTATATAGTAACAAAATCCCTCTTTTTATTACTCTATATTACATTTTTACCAAATTTCTTATTTATAGAGAAGGCGGAGAAAAACAAATCCTTTCAATTCGATTTCGTTCCTTTCAATCGGGTAAGTAAAACCGTTTTGATTTGATAGGTATGTGTTTAAAATCCATATTGTTTAGTGTGTTCTTGATCTTGTGCTTGGAATATCTTTAAACGTCTAGACATTTAACTCTATTAAAAATTCTAATCCTTATATTTTCTTTTTATGTTGATTTTTTAAGTTTGATGTTTTTTCAGTGTGTAAAGACTTGTATAGTGATAACTAGGATGTAAACGAATTAAATCTTGATCATATCACGTCTATTTATATGATCTAACGTATCAAAAAATCTATATGTTAAATGATCAATGAAATGAACCGTTTAAACGAATAAATACTTAGATCAATCAGTTTTGAGTTGATCTGTTTTATAAGTTAGTACAGTTTCATTATCGACGACTATGCACCGCCTAACTAATCAACCCCCGAACCCTACCCAAATATATTTATATTCTAATTTTAACATTTAAACTATTTTCAAGTATTAGAATTTATTCTTTTTAAGTGGGGTGGGTTCTAAAAAATTAGTTAAAATTCTAAGATTAAAGAAAAAAAATATAGGTTGTATAAGGGACGGGGTGAGATAAGCAAAATTAGTTAAAATTAGATATGTTTTGTAGAATATGGGTCGGTGGTAGGTAATATATAGTGGGCGAGGAATTTAAAACAAATAACATAACTTGCAAAAATTTCGCCTTTTTAAGAAAGTTAAATGCATCTAAAATGAACATAAAATGGTAGTTGTAGAAAAACATGCGTGTTCGGAAATAGGTGACGGGTTGAGTTTGTTAATGTCAACCCTAACACTTTCTTATATGTTTAATTTTTAGTTTATGTTGATGTTTTAGTTAAGATTATAGAAACTATATTGTTAAAATATTTATTTAATTTTGAATAAGCCAACTTAAGAAATTTTAAGGGTTTGAAAGGAATTTTAGTGACTTTCAACAATTTCATTTCTATTTTCAACAAAATTTCAAATTAATGCTTATTTAAAATGTGGGAGATAAGATATAACTAAAATTGACATAATTAAAAACATATCCGCTTGTAGTTTTGACAGTTGGCAATGAAGCGTAATACACTTGCCCTAATATGTCAACCTACAAAACTCAGCATATGTACTATATATTTAAAATGACACGTTTCCAAGCTGGTACCGCAACTCGACTCGACCTCTGGTCTTACTCTTTTTCTAAAATGTTGTTAAATACTATAGACCTAAAATATGAGCAAAGATGATAAGTTGCATTTCACATAAGAAGTTTTCAAACATGTGGAACGGACCATATTTCTTGATACCATTGTAGAAGAAATGATCGAGGGAAATTTTATTTTAAAATATACACTTTTCATTTCGATTTAGGTGAATAGAATTGTGTAAGGGTTTCCGAGTTGAATTTGTAAAAGAAAATTAATAATTATGCTACCATTAATAATTAATACTTATTAAATACTAATAATAATCCTTAAAAAACAAATCACTAAAACCAAAGAAAAATATCCATGAAAAACACAATTAAATTTCCAACACATATGTAACGTAAAATCTAAAAGTTCATATACAAAACCAAAAATTTCAAATTCAATAAGCCATAGAGTAAATATAGGAAAGTTTATTAGTTTTTGACTTATTTCAAATTATATATAAAAACAAATCAAATTGCATTTGGTATATGTTTTTAGTGTCTAATGACCAAATCAATTATATGACAAAAATAGTATTTGTAAAAAGACATATTTTATAGGGTTAAGATTGATTTTTGTTTTGATCTAATGGTTCTAAAATACTCAAACATTCTCTCTCACACAATAATCCAACACAATAAATATATATGATGTGAGTAGTAAACCTTTTATATCAATTACTATCTTTTACTATCCTTTTCCTTTTGTTTGTCTTTTTGCCGTGTTTAGATTTTTGATAAACTTTTATAAATTTTTGACATTATTAAGTTTCTCTTATACATAATAGAAATTTAGTATTTCTATTTAATTGTTTAATATCGATGTAATTAGTACAACAAAAATGTTTTCATTCACACTCTTTCTTTACTATTTAATACGTGTGCAAAAATTTGTAAATTGTTCACACTTGTAAATGTATATAAACTCTTGTCCTTTACAAGGGTGAAAATTTGAAGAGATCATAACAATTTTTACACATTTAACTATGGTTACTCAACTCTCTTCGTATTTTTAAATATAAAAATATAAGTGTGATAAATTGTTATGATTACACAATTTTTTTTTCATATTTTTAAATGTAAAATATTTATTTAAGTTTTTAAAGTTAAAAACAAAATATAACAAAAATGTATTTTAATTGTAGTGAATATTCAAGTTTTAATGTAATATATTTAAATTTATATTTATTTTTAATAGTTAAGGACGTTGCATGGTGGTAGACGTCTCAACTTTCTATTGAAATCTAGCAGCTATTTGTTCCAAAAGACAGTAGAAAACATGTTGGGAAATCAATCTTCATGGGTTTTAAAAAAAACTAGCTCAAAAGCAAGCAGTTTGGGGTTTATGAGCGATCATAAGATTGAGAGACTAGAATCTCGGCTTGAAAAGAAGCGATTGGAAAACGTCGAAAATGAAGAAGCTGATCATGCAAAAAGGCTGTCCATGAAAGCCGAGACGGATGATGATGGTCTAGAACTCAAATTAGCATATGGTGATTTACCCATTATCTCGCAACATCAAGAAGGTACTAAGTCTAGGGAAGTGAATTCGATTAAGAGTCTTGTCCATTGCCCTAGGTACAAGTATGCTTCTATTGCATCAGTAAACCAGAGCTTTCGTGAGCTCATTGAAGGTGGTGAAATCTATAAGGCAAGAAGCATGAATCACATAACCGAGCATTGGGTTTATTTTGCTTGTCACCTCCTAAAGTGGGAAGCCTTTGATCCCATTAGCAAGAAGTGGATGCATCTACCGGTAATTAAGGCAGACAAATGCTTTGAGTATTCAGATAAAGAGTCTATGGGTGTTGGGACTCAGTTGCTGGTTCTAGGAAAAGATGTATTTGGTCAAGCTATCAAAAAGTATAGTTTGTTAACAAACTCCTGGTCATTAGCGAAGCCAATGAATACCCCTAGATGCTTATTTGGATCTGCCAGTCTGGGCAAAATCGCAATCTTTGCAGGTGGCGTTGATGAAAGTGGAAAGATCGTTGATACAGTTGAGAGTTATAACAGCGAAACAGGAGTTTGGGAAACACTTCCTAGACTTCTTAAGCCACGAAAAATGAGTTCAGGTGTGTTTATCGACCGGAAGTTTTATGTCATTGGAGGTAGTGGTGGGAACGATACAAAGTCATTTTCGTGTGGCGAAGAGTATGATTTGAACGCTAAGAAATGGTCAGAAATTCCCAACATGTCCCCCGTTGGTAGTGTGGGTTCAATGTCTCCACCGCTACTGGCTGTTGCTGAGAATGAATTGTACGCTGCTGATTGTTCAACAATGGAGGTCAAGAAGTATGATAAGCTGATGAAAGTATGGGTAAGCATAGGATGGTTGCCTAAAAGGGCAGACAATATGGCTGGCTGGGGAATTGCTTTTAGAGGATGCGGGGATCGTGTGATCATCGTTGGTGGCCCTCGAACACATGGGAATGCTTGTGTGGAAGTATACTCATGGGTCCCTAGTGAAGGGCCTCCACAGTGGAGCATGGTTGGTCGAAAGAAGTCTGATAACTTTGTCTATAATTGTGCTATTATGCGTTGTTGAACTTGAGATCTCGAGTATCTAGTGCTGCAGAAAATAAAGAGATCTAACTATTGATCTCGAGTAACTAGTGCTGAAGAAAATACAGTTGTAATAGGCTTATATGCCTTTTCTTTTTCTGAAGATTATTGTAATGTGGGTATAAAGTAACTAGTGCTGAAGAAAATAACTGATGTTGGCTAAGTTTTAAAAATAAGTTTGGTTTTTTTCTGAAAAAAAAAAGCGCAAAGTTTACATGTAAAAAAAGACATACTGTTTGAACTAATCAATGAATCAAATCCTCATATTTACGCTTTCAACTGATATCTATTATAAAGTTCCAATTGATTGTGATTTCTATATATAACTCGTGCATCTCACTAGGCTTTAAACCTTATGTACCCGATGTGTGTCCATAGGTAGATGGTAACTAAATCAAGGAACAAGCAGATAAATAGTAGAACACCCCCGCGCTGTATTATAACTAGTCTTAGAGGAACGTTGAAAGAACCTTGGTTACAACGACTTATACCAAGTTTATTAGAAAAAATTGTTTTGCATGATAATAGATATTTAAAAGTTTTGATGTAAAACTATTTTTGACAAAGGGTTTTAAAAAAGTGTTATATAAAAACAAATTCTTATATTACTCACTTAACATGGTGACTAAATAGGCTATTCCTAATTGTCTATGTTTTTCCAGTTCCTGCCAAATTCTTATATTACTCACTTAATCAAAATTTTCTCCTATTCTTTCAATCCGGTCTTACTTTATCTAAACGCAACTCGTTCAAATCGATCAAGAGAAACATATAGGTATCAGTTCTGGTCTCAAATTGATATCAAAGATTGATTTGATATGTGTCACACCCCGCAAAATGGCGGAACCGAGGTGTACAGTGTATACGGTATCAGAGATTCAAAGGTTACATCAAACATAAATAAACCATACATCATCAACATAGATAGGGTTTGAAATAGAATACGTTAATACAATTATCCAGAATATCAAAATACGGCTACAGCGTTTGGGATACTAAGGAATTACAATATCAAAACAAATTCCAAGCAAAAGATCCACGTAGCCAAGCAAAGCATATCAACAAAAAGCGTAACCTCAAATCCCTGAAAAGCGTTAAAATACGACGTCAACATAAAGTTGGTGAATTATTCGCAATAGTTAATAAAAACATAATAGTAGAAAAGTTTAAATACGTTTTGACCCAAAAGTGTTTTGATTTGAAGATAAGTCATTTGAAAATGATGTTTCAAAATATACGTGAAGTATACAAAACCTTTTGATAAAATACTCATACATATACCATAAAAATACCATAATAATTTCATAAAAATACCATACTCATTTCATAAAATACCATAATCATACCATAAAATAAATACCATACTGGATAGAATAACATAGCCTTCGGTAAATACGATACACCTGAACCTCAACAATACTGGCAACTAACCCCACCTAGTGCATTACGCTAGGTTGTCCTCGATAATCAATAATACGGTCATAACATTGCTAACACGGACAGGGCGCATCCATCATCCAATAGTGTTAACAATGAGGGCTTGTTCGACCCATATAGCGCTATATATACAACCGACGGCCAAAAAGCTAACAGGTGTGTATACGGGGCCTCGTTCTGCCACAAAGGCGGAACAAGTTGGGTAATGCTAACCTAAAGGCATCCATATCCAAAATACATACCATAATACATACCATAATACATAATAATATACCATAAAATACATTTGTTAACGCTAATCATGCCCAAAATGTAAAAGTGGTAAAAAGGGCAGCGAAATAACTCACAGAATAGCAAAGCAATCCAAATCACGATATGTCGGGAAATACTATAATACCGTCAGGCTCCAACGTCTAAGTGCCCTATACATCACGTAAATAAACATGTCTAAGTATCTCTAAGTCTAGTAGGGTTATGCCTTAATGATTAACGTTTTATACGGGTTTAATATGACCAAAAGGAATATCGATATAACAGAATACAAACGTTTCGGATAGTCAACAAACTAGATACATGATCCTCATACTTACGTGCACTACAAGTCACGTAAGTATCAAGTTACGTGTTATACAAGAGTTACGGGTCAAGAGGTGTTAAATACGCGATTAGTTACTTGCTTACGAAGGAATTACGTGATAAAGGACCATAATTACGGGATAAACAAGAAGAATTACGTGCAAGAGGCTTATTACGTGCATAAGGGGACTATTACGTGACTTATAAGTCACGTAATTCATAATTACGTGAGGGAGATGCACAATTACGTGCGTAACAAGCAATTTCGTGAACTATAGGTCAGTTACTTGATCAGTTACGTGCATGTAACTCAGTTACGTGCATGTAACTCAGTTACGTGCATGTAACTCAGTTACGTGCATGTAACTCAGTTACGTGCATGTAACTCAGTTACGTGCATGTAACTGGGTTTTTACGAAAAATAGCATTCGGGATTCGATTTCTGAGTGTTTTAGGCATCTAAATGATCCCATATTGGAACCCTATGTCCAGAATACGATTAGGAACAATAATCTTAAATAAAATCTAAGTTTTGACGGTGAAAAGTGGTATTTTCGGGTTTGAATCAAAATAACAAAGTTTAAAACTAAAACCAAGAAATACTTACCCGATCGTAACGAAATTCGGAGGATAGATAGAGATGGTGATGGTGAACAATAATCTGGTCTCGGATTTGGATTTCAACGGTCGGATCGCCGGAAAATGTAGAGAGAAGGAGGAGGGTTTATGTGTGTGTGTTGTGTGTGTTTTTAGAGAGAGAGAGTGAGTAGGTGAAATGAGGGGATAAGGACAAAAATTCTGGTATATATAATAAGACAAGAAAGTTGGTAGATCCATTTAGGACCAATTTTGTAATAAGAATTTGGAAAGGACTAAAAATGAAATACTTTTTTAAACGTTAATCTTAATCATATAATTAAGGCATAATTCCCCTAAACTTATCATAAGAGCATACTAGACTTATACCTAAGGCACTTAAGACTATACGTTCCCGACATAATGATTCGAATCACATAATATATACCCGATAAACATAAATACGCATAAAATACAAATACGATACCCAATAAAATACGAGAAATACGAATACGATACTCATAAAATACGAATACGATAAAACATAAAAGGAATACGATAGGGTCAAAACACGAACATAAATAAATAAAACGAATACGCGACGATAGAAATATACCTAGAAATTCGCGAATGTCACAGTCTCCCCAAGTAAAAAGAAATTTCGTCCTCGAAATTATCACTTGGTACTACTTCCGGGGGAAAGGTGAGGATACTTCCGCAGAATTTCATCTTCGCGTTCCCACGTGAACTCAGCTCCAAAACGGGAATTCCAACGAACCTTGACAATCGGAATCTTACTTCGTCGCAGACGCTTAACATCACTAGCAATGATCTCGATCGGTTCCTCAACGAAAAGAATCTTATCATCAATCTGGAGTTTCTCAAGCGGAATTAATAACGTCTCGTCAGCCAGGCATTTCTTCAACTGAGATACATGAAATACATTATGTACGCTGCTCAGTTCTGCCGGCAGATCTAGTCGGTACGCAGCTGGGCCGACGCGGACTAAGATCTGAATAGTTCTCTCACTCTGACCATCGGTCTGTGGATGATAGGCGGTACTCATATCTAACCTTGTACCCCTAGCAGTCTGGAATGTCTTCCAAAATCGTGAGGTGAAACGAGCATCACGATCGGAAATAATCGATACAGGAACTCCGTGTTTCGATACAATCTCGGCAATATATAAACGCACGAATCTCTCCATCGGATAATTCTCACGAATCGGTAGGAAATGAGCAGACTTCGTCAAACGATCAACAATAACCCAGATACTGTCATAGCCACTCGAGATCTCGGAAGCTTCGTAACGAAATCCATAGTAATACGCTCCCATTTCCACTCGGGAATCTTCGGTTGTTGGAGTAGCCCAGACGGTTTCTGATACTCAATCTTCACTTTGGAATAAGTCAAACATCGGCTAACATACTCGGCAATCTCACGCTTCATACCCGGCCACCAATAGAAATCCTTCAGTCATGATACATTTTGTCGGAACCCGGATGAATGAATAGTTAGACTTATGGGCTTCGTCCCAGAATCAACTGACGGATACTAATCGGAACCCAAAATACGCTCGAGGAAATACAGAACTCCATCCTTCTTCGGTTCTAGTTCCAACGCCAACTTATACAATCTTTCCTCTTTAGCACGGTCCTCTGTCATAATACCTTCCTGGGCGTGAATAATCCGAGCCTTCAAGCTCGTCTGAGTAGATATCACCATAGAACGAATACGGACTGGTTTGACTGTTTCCTTACGACTTAGTGCATCAGCAACAACGTTCGCCTTACCAGGGTGGTAGCGAATGTCGCAATCATAGTCGTTCAATAACTCAAACCCAGCGTCGTTGTCTCATGTTCAACATCTTCTGATCGAATATTGCTGAAGACTCTTGTGGTCGGTAAATACAGTACACTTGGTCCGATAATGCCCTCCAAATCTTCAATGCGAATACGACGGCTCCCAACTCCAGATCATGTGCGTGTGATTCTGCTCATGGACTTTCAACTGACGCGAGGCGTAAGCCTATAACTTTACCATTCTGCATAGCACACAACCCAGACCCTTGTGCGAAGCGTCGCAATAATACAACAAAATTCTCGGAACCAACTGGTTAGAGCTGAGAATAGGCGCGTTACACAACCGCTGCTTCAATATCTTGAAATGCTTTCTCCTGATCGGAACCCCAAACGAATGGTTCACTCTTCTGTGTCAACTTTGTCGTAGGTGAAGAAACGATTTGGAGAAGTTCTCGATGAATCGGCGATAATACCCAGCAAGACCCAAAAACGAACGGATTTCGGTCGGTGACTTTGGTGCAACCCAACTTTTGACAGCTTCAATCTTAGCAGGATCAACGTGAATACCCATCGCGCTAACCACGTGGCCAGAATGGGAACTTCGGATACCAGAACTCGCACTTTAGAAATTTCGCATACAACTTTTCTCTTCGAAGCACTTCTAGAACAAGACGCAAATGCTCTTCATGTTCCTTGCGACTTCGGGAATAGATAAGAATGTCGTCGATGAATACGATAACGAATTTGTCAAGATACGGACGACAAATACGGTTCATTAGATCCATGAATGCTGCAGGGGCGTTTGTCAAACCAAACGGCATCACCATGAACTCATAATGACCATACCGAGTACGAAAAGCGTCTTAGGTATATCATCTTCCTGAACTCTCAACTGATGATAACCAGAGCGAAGATCGATCTTAGAGAAATAGCAAGAACCCTGAAGTTGATCGAATAAGTCATCAATACGAGGAAGGGGATAACGGTTCTTCACAGTCAGCTTGTTTAACTCCCGATAATCAATAC
>CAJVGC010000432.1:44887702-44925884 GCA_910822075.1 Senecio squalidus
AGCACACAACCCAGACCTTTGTGCGAAGCGTCGCAATAAACAACAAAATTCTCGGAACCAACTGGCAGACTAAGAATAGGAGCGTCACACAGCCGCTGCTTCAATACCTGAAAGGCTCTCTCCTGATCGGAACCCCAAACGAATGGTTCACTCTTCTGTGTCAACTTTGTCATAGGTGAAGCGATCTTGGAGAAGTTCTCGATGAATCGACGATAGTACCCAGCAAGACCCAAAAACGAACGGATTTCGGTCGGAGATTTCGGTGCAACCCAGCTTTTAACAGCTTCAATCTTAGCAGGATCAACGTGAATACCCTTCGCGCTAACCACGTGGCCAAGAAATTGAACTTCGGATAACCAGAACTCGCACTTAGAAAATTTCGCATACAACTTTTCCTTTCGAAGCACTTCTAGAACAAGACGCAAATGCTCTTCATGTTCCTTGCGACTTCGGGAATAAATCAGAATGTCGTCGATGAATACGATAACGAATTTGTCAAGATACGGACGAAAAATACGGTTCATTAGATCCATGAATGCTGCAGGGGCGTTTGTCAGACCAAACGGCATCACCATGAACTCATAATGACCATATCGAGTACGAAAAGCGGTCTTAGGTATATCATCTTCCTGAACTCTCAACTGATGATAACCAGAGCGAAGATCGATCTTAGAGAAATAGCAAGAACCCTGAAGTTGATCGAACAAGTCGTCAATACGAGGAAGGGGATAACGGTTTTTCACAGTCAGCTTGTTTAACTCCCGATAATCAATACATAAACGCATGGAGCCATCCTTCTTCTTAACAAAGACGACAGGAGCACCCCACGGGGAGAAACTAGGACGGATAAAACCCTTATCGACCAGTTCCTGAATTTGCTTTGACAACTCGAGCATTTCGGAAGGAGCCAAACGATACGGAGCTTTAGCAATAGGCGCTGCTCCAGGAACAAGATCAATACGAAAGTCGATATGTCTCTGGGGAGGGAGTCCAGGTAAATCTTCGGGAAAAACGTCAGAGTACTCGCGAACAATCGGTACACCATCAATCTTTATCGTAGAATCTTTCTTCATCAAGTGAGCGAGATATAAGGAACAACCTTGACGGATATAGTCGCGAACTTTCAAACTAGAAATAACTTTAAGGCGTTTCCCTGTCTTGTCTCCGTGTACGTTCATCTGATCTCCATCCGGCTTCTGAACACGAATAAGCTTCTCATGACAAACTATTTCACCTCTATGCTTCGCTAACCAATCCATACCGATTACGACATCGAAACTACCGAGTTTCATAGGAATAAGGTCGATGGAGAAAGGAATATCGGCTAATACGAGGGGAATATCACGAATAACTTCTCTAACACAAGCACATCTACCATCAGCTATTTCTACCTCATAAGCAGGCTCTAAAGGACTAGAAGCACGGTTTACTAAGGGGCGGAAATCACTAGATATAAAGCTTCTATCGGCACCCGAATCAAACAAGATAAAAGCAGGATAATCATCGACAAGAAATGTACCAGTGACTACAGTAGGATCCTGGTGAGCTTCAGTAGATTCCATGGAGAAGGCTCGGCTTTTGGCAGGATTTCCTCTTGCACTAGTACCAGCACCATGAGTAGGAAGGGGAGTAGGTGCTATAAGCTTGGGACACTGATGACGGCGGTGACCTACTTCTCCACATTCGAAACATGCTCCATTAGCCATTCCACAAAACTGCTCGGTGTGACCTAACTTCTTGCATCGTTTACAAACCCAACAAGCCACATTTGTTGCATGAACACTGCCGCACGTACCACACTACGGGCGCCTGCCCTGATAACCAGCTCCAGAACCTGTCAAAGCATATACTTGAGGAAGTTGGGGTCTCTGATCCTGACCACGACTTCTCTTCCTCGAACTACCCATATCTCTCCGGTCAGATCTACCAGAATCTCTTCGGCTCACAACCGGCTGAAGAACACCACCACGGACCATACTTGCGGTCAACCAACCAGCAATATCAACCGCACTCTGTAGAGTACCCGGAAGGTGAGAAATAATGTGGTCCCGCATAGTCTGGGGCAACCCTTGAGTGAAGCGTTCGATTCTTTCAGTCTCCGTGCGAACCAAACGAGGAGCCAAAACACACAAATCGTAGAATCTATTCACATACCCACGAAAATCAGAACCTTGCATAGTCAGGTTCCATAACTCATTCTCCAACCTTTGCGTCTCAGATGACGGCACATATTCCTTCTTCATCATAACCTTCATATTTTCCCAACTCATCAAGGTAACAGCAGCTCGGCCCTGAGCCCGTTTCACCGAGTTCCACCAAGTTAGGGCTTTACCCTGGAACAAGAACGTAACATACTTAACTCTGCTCTCCTCAGCACAACCCGAAACATCAAACACAGACTCAATCCTCTCAAACCACTGCAGGGTAGCAACAGCATCCTCGGTACCCTTAAACTCAGTAGGTCTGCAATCCAGGAAAGTCTTATACGAACAGCCTCGGGGTGGATCCTCAATAATAATACTCGGTCCACCGACTCCCACATGCACTGCTTTTCCCACATCAGAACCATCGCTCCCAGACGCCGTACCTTCTGATCCAATACCCTGCATCACAGGTTCTTCAAACCCTATGTCGGCATCCTGCACCGGTGTCTCCTTGAGTTGTGCCACAATCACGGGTATTGCCGCTGCAATCTGCTCCGCAATCAACTGACTGATATTCGGAGTAGTGGTAGTAGCACTGGGGGCAGCAGTGGTATTCTGAGTCGTAGCACCCGCTCTCGTACTGGCGCGACCTCGCCTTGTCGACCTTCTCGTAGCAGTGACGGCCGGAGTAGACCTAGTAGAAGCTCTCTTAGGCGGCATCTTCTACGAATGTCAAACAAAATAAATAAGAACGATAACCGGATGTGCGACTAAAACAAACAGGCCTCAAAGCATAAATGCAAAACAAAAGCACATAAAGCATACAAATCACATACAGGCCCACAAAAGAAAGAAATGCGCACATAGAGTAAATCCGATAGGTCCAAAAGCCTAGGTCATAGTCTAAGTGATTCCGTAAGGTCACTTAGTTCGCTATAACCATTGGCTCTGATACCAACTTCTGTCACACCCCGCAAAATGGCGGAACCGAGGTGTACAGAGAATACGGTATCAGAGATTCAAAGGTTACATCAACATAAGTAAACCATACATAATCAACATAGATAAATAAGTTTAAAATAGTATGCTTATTACAATAATCCGGAAATATCAAAATACGGCTACAACGTTTGGGATACTAAGGAATTAACAAAAGCAAAATAAATTCCATGCAAGTAATCCACGTAGCCACCAAGCATAACATCAAAAAGTGTAACCTCAAATCCCTGAAAAGCGTTAAAATACGACGTCAACATAAAGTTGGTGAATTATTCGCAATAATTAATGAAAACATAATAGTGTAAAAGTTTCAATACGTTTTGACCCAAAAGTGATATGATTTGAAGATAAGTCATTTGAAAAATGATGTTTCAAAATATACGTGAAGTATACAAAACCTTTTAATAAAATACTCATACATATACCATAAAAATACCATAATCATTTCATAAAAATAGCATACTGGATAGATAATAGCTTTAGGAACATACGATACACCTGAACCATAACAATACTGGCAACTAACCCCACCTAGTGTCTTAAGCTAGGTTGTCCTCGAAAATCACGGTCATAACATTACTAACACGGACAGGGCGCATCCATCATCCATCGTGTTAGAAATGAGGGTTTGTTAGACCCATATAGCGCTATATATACGAACCGGCGGCTAAAAGCTAACAGGTGTGTATACGGGGCCTCGTACTACCACAAAGGCGGTACAAGTTTGGGTAAGACTCATCTAAAGCATTCATATCCATAATACATATTCATAATATATATACCATAAAAATACATTTATACAACGCTAATCATGCCCAAAAAGTGTACAAAGGGTAAAAAGGGCAACGAACAACTCACAGAATAGCAATGCAATCCAAACACGATACGTCGGGAAATAATCAAATACTGTCAAGCTCCCACGTCTAAGTGCCCTAAACATCACGTAAATAAACATGTCTAAGTATCTCTAAGTCTAGTGGGGTATGCCTTAACGATTAACGTTTTATACGGGTTTTAAAATGACCAACAGGAACATCGATTTAACAGGATTACAAACATTTCGGAAAGTCCAGCAAGCTAGTTACGCATCACGTAACTAAGAGTTACGCAACACGTAACTGTGAGTTACGTACGTAACTCACTTACGTGTTATAAGTATAGTTACGTGATAAGGAGTTTAATTACGTGACAAGGAGCTTACTTACGTGACAAGTTACGTGATACATGCTAGTTACGTGCCATAGAAGGAAGTTACGTGCTCCAGTTACGTGCACGTAACACAGTTACGTGACGTAACTGGGTTTTACGAAAAATTACATTCGGAATACGATTCTGAGTGTTTTTAGGCGTTAAAATCATCAAATATTGAAACTCTATGTCCAGAATACATTTAGGTAAATAAACCCTCAATAAAATTCGGGTTTTGATAGTAAAAAGTGATGTTTTGAGATAAATCTAAAATAAATAAAGTTTGAAACAAAATCTAAGGAATACTCACCCGATCAAGATGAAAATTGGAGGAATGATAGAGATGAACGTGGTGAACAATAAACAAGCTTCAAAATCGGATTTCGACGGTAGGATCTTGAGATAATTTAGAGAGAAGTGTGAGTGTTTATGTGTATTTTCTAGAGAGATAAGTGAGATGGGGAAAATGGGGAAGAAATGGTGGGTGTAGGTGAATAAGACAAATATTTGATGATACCAATGTGGAGCTAAAAGACAAAAAGTTTGGTGGGATTCTTTTAGGACTAATTTTGTAATAAAAATCCCATAGGACTAAGTTTGTAATAAAAATTCTGGAAAGGACTAAAATTGTAATACTTTTTAAACGTTAATCTTAATCGTATAAATAAGGCATAAAACCCCTAAACTTATCTCAAGAGCATACTAGACTTATACTAAAGGCACTTAGAACTAAACGTTCCCGACATAAAGATTCGAATCACATAAAATACAAATACGATACTCATAAAATACGAGAAATACGAATACGATAAAACATAAAAGGAATACAATAGGGTCAAAACATAAACATAAATAACTAAAACGAATACGGGTCGTTAGAAGTATACCTAGAAATTCGCGAATGTCACAGTGAAGATATTAATCGTATACGCTTCAACCAGTTTGCTTAAAACATTACCTACTCAAGTTAATGAACTGCAAATCCAGTAGTGTCTATAGAGAAGAATCGTAAGCATAACCAGTTAACAGAAAAACGGCAAAACCGATAGCATGTTGGTCACAACATAAGAACATGAGGACAATATGGCACCAAGCTTTTAAATCTTGCTTGATGAACAAGCGAGATTCAAAATGAAAGCTATTTCGTATATGGTTACAGAAATACCGTATGATTTATGATACAAAACTAGGCCCGGGAAAAGTAATATCAAAAGGTGAGAATAGCAAAACAAAAGCCGAGATAGTGAATGGCTGGATTAGAAAAGAAGATATACTAGGTTGAGATAAAATGCTTAATTTTATTGTCGTTGTTAATGCAACATCCTTCTACAAAACATTAAAATCCAATTGTAACGATGTCATTCAAAATGAAGTACATGAGATTCTAGAAATGTATGGTACTTGTAATACAAACACACAAACACAAAGCTACTCGGCCTTCGTCTACTAAAAGTCGGCGTCCAGTATGAACAGTGCGTATCTACTTGTTTCTTCAAGTCAATTTGATCCGACTGGGAGTTGATTCCTAAGTTTGAAAAGTTATCTTTTGCAAGTTGTTTACTTTATTTTATCAGACAAAAAACACGTACTCAAATAGCAACATTTAAAAGAGTCTGTCAATTGTAAGAATCTTTGGCGAGGTAGATGCAGTGTAAGCCAATAAAACAGCGTCGAATGTTTCATTGAACCTGTATATTAAGACAAGAAGATAAAATACTAATAAGTTAGGGTAACATTTGAGGGCATTAATCAAATACATTACCGAAGCTACAGTAGTAGATTAGGGAGTCTAAAAAGAAGAAGAATGTATCACTTGAAAAGCATTGAATTGAGAGACATTTTTGGATTTGGATGGAGGACTAATTCACCATCGGATACCTTCAATCCTTCCATTTCCATTCTTTCACTCCACATAAACCCTAAAATCATAAACCTGTTTGGGAGATTATATTAACATTAAATGGGCCTATTTTGAATGGGTTCATTATTTTGTCAGTTATTAGACAAGTTTAAGAACACGATATAATAATCACGATTCTGGTGATTTTAGAATTATTTTTGCTAACATGACATTGACGATCATGATTCTGAGTTTTTTGGTGGTGTGATAATGAGGATTGTGGGTGATTGTGGGAGATGTGAGACCCCATTTTTTTTTTCTTAAACATTTATAAGATAAATATAAGATTTTATTAAAACTAAAAACTGTTAACTTTTTAGTTTTAATAATTTGTATATCTCATATCTCATATATTTTTCAATCCTAAAAATGTCTTTGACGCCCGACTTTGTGTGCAAAAAATGTGGCATGGTCCACGTCCGAGTTGCGTAATAGTAATTGTCAAGGTAAACAAACACTAGTTGCAAGAACAAGTTCAACCTAATATAGATAGAGACTCTGATCCGATGATGGTAGAAAAAGACAACTTGTCTTACGTTTAGTTTTTGACGGTTCAACTTAAACAACTTACTTTAACTGAATCTCAAGCCGATTCAAAGTGATTGAAAATTCCGACAGTTGGAGGGACGGAAATCACTTTGAATCTACTTGATATTCAATTAAAGGCAGTTGTTTCAGTTGAACCGTCAGAAACTAAACTAATCGGCTTGAAATTCATTTAATATATGTATATATATTTCTCCACTGAAACACTTTACGTTTTAAAGGGTTTTGTGTATTTGACTTTTGAGGACCCATGTGGGTCTTTGAAAGAGAGAAGAAGTTGCCTCCACGAACCAAAATTATTATCCAAGTGTAACTGAATATTTGTGATTGTTCATCTAGCATTTATTTGTTTTCATTATAAGTGTTATTAATTCATATACTTAAATAAACAATCGACAAATTATGTTACCCAATACAATATATAAAAGGTTAAAATAGTCATTTCTTATTATTCATAATCTTTATTCAGAACCATTATCAAACATCAAATACATCAAATGTTCATTGAGAACAAAGTTTATACAGAGCCTTTGGATCATTCACAACGTTGAACCATTTTGATTTATCAAACAACCCCTTAGTGTTAATTTAAAAATCAACAAAGCTCAAATAGTTAATGAAATAACAAGCATTTGAAATTTTGAACGGAGAAGAAGAGAAATCAAAGAAGAATAAGAAACTCGCCAAGGTAGGCACAGTCTGTCTAACGTCTTTTAGGATTAAACCGAAAACAACATTATAAAAGTACAAATGATAAGAAGTTAGGAATCAAATATCATGCATAGTGTCTATGAATATAATAGATGATATTTTTCAACCCGGATGGACGTGCTTTGGAAAGCCCTAAAAGAAGAGATTCATTGATTTCAAATTCAAAATAGAGTAAATGTAGAAGTTAATTCTAAGGGTATATGGATGCATGTCATGCTAAAACGACAAATCAGCAAATTGCTGATGTGCCGATCGAAGGGGTAAGCCACGTAGGCGGCTGAAAAGCTTGTGTTAGTTATATGTATAGAATAGAAGATAGATAGATTTGTTGGAAGAAAGAGTTGATTTTGGTCATGTTTAACATTTAACGGGTAAAGTGGATCAAAATATAAAATAAAAGACTAAAAATTAAATCGGTACACAGGTCTGAAACAAAATCCTTTCAAAGTATATAGTTATCTTTTATGAAAGATTGAATAAAAAAACACAAGTAAAGACCAACACAATATCGTCATTGTTCAATATTTACTTATTGATGAAGTTAAATGGTGAAGCACTTTTTATTTGATTTCAAGTAAGCAAATGAAGAATATATACCAGAACTGATACCTCTGTGTGTGTTTCTCTTGATCGAAATAATAACTATGAGAGGAAAGCGTAATTATCTTACATATCAAATCAATCTTTGATATCAATTTGAGACCAGAACTGATACCTATATGTTTCTCTTGATCGATTTGAACGAGTTGCGTTTAGATAAAGTAAGACCGGATTGAAAGAATAGGAGAAAATTTTGATTAAGGGTGATAAGTAGGATTTGGCAGGAATTGGAAAAACATAGACAATTAGGAATAGCCTATTTAGTCACCATGTTAAGTGAGTAATATAAGAATTTTTTTTTTATATAACACTTTTTTAAAACCCTTTGTCAAAAATAGTTTTACATCAAAACTTTTAAATATCTATTATCATGCAAAATAATTTTTTCTAATAAACTTGGTATAAGTCGTTGTAACCAAGGTTCTTTCAACGTTCCTCTAAGACTAGTTATAATGCAGCGCGGGGGTGTTCTACTATTTATCTGCTTGTTCCTTGATTTAGTTACCATCTACCTATGGACACACATCGGGTACATAAGGTTTAAAGCCTAGTGAGATGCACGAGTTATATATAGAAATCACAATCAATTGGAACTTTATAATAGATATCAGTTGAAAGCGTAAATATGAGGATTTGATTCATTGATTAGTTCAAACAGTATGTCTTTTTTTACATGTAAACAAATTTTCATTGTCTAAGTTTTTGTTGAAAACTCTGCGCTTTTTTTTTTCAGAAAAAAACCAAAGTTATTTTTAAAACTTAGCCAACATCAGTTATTTAGCCCATTAAAAAGAAAATATACCCACATTACAATAATCTTCAACCAAGAAAAAGAAAAGGCATATAAGCCTATTACAACTGTATTTTCTTCAGCACTAGTTACTCGAGATCAATAGTTAGATCTCTTTATTTTCTGCAGCACTAGATACTCGAGATCTCAAGTTCAACAACCCATAATAGCACAATTATAGACAAAGTTATCAGACTTCTTTCGACCAATCATGCTCCACTGTGGAGGCCCTTCACTAGGGACCCATGAGTATACTTCCACACAAGCATTCCCATGTGTTCGAGGACCACCAACGATGATCACACGATCCCCGCATCCTCTAAAAGCAATTCCCCAGCCAGCCATATTGTCTGCCCTTTTAGGCAACCATCCTATGCTTACCCATACTTTCATCAGCTTATCATACTTCTTGACCTCCATTGTTGAACAATCAGCAGCGTACAATTCATTCTCAGCAACAGCCAGTAGCGGTGGAGACATTGAACCCACACTACCAACGGGGGACATGTTGGGAATTGCTGACCATTTCTTAGCGTTCAAATCATACTCTTCGCCACACGAAAATGACTTTGTATCGTTCCCACCACTACCTCCTATGACATAAAACTTCCCGTCGATAAACACACCTGAACTCATTTTTCGTGGCTTAAGAAGTCTAGGAAGTGTTTCCCAAACTCCTGTTTCGCTGTTATAACTCTCAACTGTATCAACGATCTTTCCACTTTCATCAACGCCACCTGCAAAGATTGCGATTTTGCCCAGACTGGCAGATCCAAATAAGCATCTAGGGGTATTCATTGGCTTCGCTAATGACCAGGAGTTTGTTAACAAACTATACTTTTTGATAGCTTGACCAAATACATCTTTTCCTAGAACCAGCAACTGAGTCCCAACACCCATAGACTCTTTATCTGAATACTCAAAGCATTTGTCTGCCCTAATTACGGGTAGATGCATCCACTTCTTGCTAATGGGATCAAAGGCTTCCCACTTTAGGAGGTGACAAGCAAAATAAACCCAATGCTCGGTTATGTGATTCATGCTTCTTGCCTTATAGATTTCACCACCTTCAATGAGCTCACGAAAGCTCTGGTTTACTGATGCAATAGAAGCATACTTGTACCTAGGGCAATGGACAAGACTCTTAATCGAATTCACTTCCCTAGACTTAGTACCTTCTTGATGTTGCGAGATAATGGGTAAATCACCATATGCTAATTTGAGTTCTAGACCATCATCATCCGTCTCGGCTTTCATGGACAGCCTTTTTGCATGATCAGCTTCTTCATTTTCGACGTTTTCCAATCGCTTCTTTTCAAGCCGAGATTCTAGTCTCTCAATCTTATGATCGCTCATAAACCCCAAACTGCTTTCTTTTGAGCTAGTTTTTTTTAAAACCCATGAAGATTGATTTCCCAACATGTTTTCTAATGTCTTTTGGAACAAATAGCTGCTAGATTTCAATAGAAAGTTGAGACGTCGACCACCATGCAACGTCCTTAAATTAACTATTAAAAATAAATATAAATTTAAATATATTACATTAAAACTTGAATATTCACTACAATTAAAATACATTTTTGTTATATTTTGTTTTTAACTTTAAAAACTTAAATAAATATTTTACATTTAAAAATATGAAAAAAAAATTGTGTAATCATAACAATTTATCACACTTATATTTTTATATTTAAAAATACGAAGAGAGTTGAGTAACCATAGTTAAATGTGTAAAAATTGTTATGATCTCTTCAAATTTTCACCCTTGTAAAGAACAAGAGTTTATATACATTTACAAGTGTGAACAATTTACAAATTTTTGCACACGTATTAAATAGTAAAGAAAGAGTGTGAATGAAAACATTTTTGTTGTAGTAATTACATCGATATTAAACAATTAAATAGAAATACTAAATTTCTATTATGTATAAGAGAAACTTAATAATGTCAAAATATTATAAAAATTTATCAAAAATCTAAACACGGCAAAAAGACAAACAAAAGGTAAAAGATAGTAATTGATATAAAAGGTTTACTACTCATACCATATATATTTATTGTGTTGGATTATTGTGTGAGAGAGAATGTTTGAGTATTTTAGAACCATTAGATCAAAACAAAAATCAATCTTAACCCTATAAAATATGTCTTTTTACAAATACTATTTTTGTCCTATAATTGATTTGGTCATTAGACACTAAAAACATATACCAAATGCAATTTGATCTGTTTTTATATATAACTAGATTATTGTCCCGCGATAGCGCGTAAAAAAATAAAAATAAAAATTAAATTATAAATTTTGTGTTTATTTAAATTTTAATTTATTATGAAAAAATAATGATGTACCTATAATACATATATATACTTTTACGTTTATATACATATTGTTTATAGTTATAATAAAATATACACTTTTATTTTTATCCTTTTAAAATACATAAGGTAAATTATACAAATGAACGATCTATAAATAAATTATTATTATGTTTTTTATTTTAGTAGAGATTATATGAAATAGAGAATGTACTTATGTATTTTAAAAGGATGTAAAGTGAAAATAATATTTGATGACATCATCAATTTGATCTAACGGATGATATCAAATAAGTTAACTCATCCAACGGGCCTTACTTCGCCATTTGGCATTTAAGGCCCCTCTTTTATTATATATTAAAGATTTGAAATAAGTCAAAAACTAATAAACTTTCCTATATTTACTCTATGGCTTATTGAATTTGAAATTTTTGGTTTTGTATATGAACTTTTAGATTTTACGTTACATATGTGTTGAAAATTTAATTGTGTTTTTCATGGATATTTTTCTTTGGTTTTAGTGATTTGTTTTTTAAGGATTATTATTAGTATTTAATAAGTATTAATTATTAATGGTAGCATAATTATTAATTTTCTTTTACAAATTCATCTCGGAAACCCTTACACAATTCTATTCACCTAAATCGAAATGAAAAGTGTATATTTTAAAATAAAATTTCCCTCGATCATTTCTTCTACAATGGTATCAAGAAATATGGTCCGTTCCACATGTTTGAAAACTTCTTATGTGAAATGCAATTTATCATCTTTGCTCATATTTTAGGTCTATAGTATTTAACAACATTTTAGAAAAAGAGTAAGACCAGAGGTCGAGTCGAGTTGCGGTACCAGCTTGGAAACGTGTCATTTTAAATATATAGTACATATGCCGAGTTTTGTAGGTTGACATATTAGGGCAAGTGTATTACTCTTCATTGCCAACTGTCAAAACTACAAGCGGATATGTTTTTAATTATGTCAATTTTAGTTATATCTTATCTCTCACATTTTAAATAAGCATTAATTTGAAATTTTGTTGAAAATAGAAATGAAATTGTTGAAAGTCACTAAAACTCCTTTCAAACCCTTAAAATTTCTTAAGTTGGCTTATTCAAAATTAAATAAATATTTTAACAATATAGTTTCTATAATCTTAACTAAAACATCAACATAAACTAAAAATTAAACATATAAGAAAGTGTTAGGGTTGACATTAACAAACTCAACCCGTCACCTATTTCCGAACACGCATGTTTTTCTACAACTACCATTTTTATGTTCATTTTAGATGCATTTAACTTTCTTAAAAAGGCGAAATTTTTGCAAGTTATGTTATTTGTTTTAAATTCCTCGCCCACTATATATTACCTACCACCGACCCATATTCTACAAAACATATCTAATTTTAATATTTTAACTAATTTTGCTTATCTCACCCCGTCCCTTATACAACCTATATTTTTTTTCTTTAATCTTAGAATTTTAACTAATTTTTTAGAACCCACCCCACTTAAAAAGAATAAATTCTAATACTTGAAAATAGTTTAAATGTTAAATTAGAATATAAATATATTGGGGTAGGGTTCGGGGGTTGATTAGTTAGGCGGTGCAAAGTCGTCGATAATGAAACTGTACTAACTTAAAACAGATCAACTCAAAACTGATTGATCTAAGTATTTATTCGTTTAAACGGTTCATTTCATTGATCATTTAACATATAGATTTTTTGATATGTTAGATCATATAAATAGACGTGATATGATCAAGATTTAATTCATTTACATCCTAGTTATCACTATACAAGTCTTTACACACTGAAAAAACATCAAACTTAAAACATCAACATAAAAAGAAAATATAAGGATTAGAATTTTTAATAGAGTTAAATGTCTAGACGTTTAAAGATATTCCAAGCACAAGATCAAGAACACACTAAATAATATGGATTTTAAACACATACCTATCAAATCAAAACGGTTTTACTTACCCGATTGAAAGGAACGAAATCGAATTGAAAGGATTTGTTTTTCTCCGCCTTCTCTATAAATAAGAAATTTGGTAAAAATGTAATATAGAGTAATAAAAAGAGGGATTTTGTTACTATATAAAATAAGTGACTAGTTTCTGTCGATAATCTCATGTTGTTCCTATTTATATACGAAAAAAGGTATTTAGGGAGAGAAGTAAAGAGTATCGCACCGTTGCTAGGTATGCCACTTGTAATTAATCGCTGATTGACAATTGTGAAAGTTTTTAAACGTGAGTTTCAAAACGTTTTTCAAGCTATGTAAATACTTTTTAGAAAACCGTTAGCGGTATAAATGGCCGCAATATCTGGGTGCGCGTTATTTTTGGGCGATGCATTTTTTGACACAAAAAATCACAAAACTATGGTACTTTTTGTTGCATTTTTTGCAAAAAAACCGTTAGTTTTCCTTTTTTATTTCTCCGTATTAATATATTTTTCCCCCTAATATATAGCTTTTAACCGGGATTTATTGAAACAAGAGAAACTTACATATAAATGTAATGATCTCTCTTTAATTGTCGGTGTATGT
This sequence comes from Senecio squalidus, assembly GCA_910822075.1. NCBI lineage: Eukaryota > Viridiplantae > Streptophyta > Magnoliopsida > Asterales > Asteraceae > Senecio > Senecio squalidus. Next base: position 44,901,455 of record CAJVGC010000432.1, read on the forward strand.
AACCAAATTTAAAAATATAGAAAATAATATAACTAACTTACATTATTTTACCATTGTATGTAAATTGTGACATTTTATACTGTTAGTGTAATATATGTGACAGTTATTCTAGATTAATTAAGTGTGTAGTGATAGTTTATTTGAGTTTGTTATGGGTGTTAATGGACTTTGCATGGTCCATGAGCCCATTAGTGGCCAAAACCTATGAACATGTCTCTCTATATAAAGACACATTGAGTATAGGTTTAAGTTAATCAATCAGACAGAGACCAAGGGAGAGAATTCTGAGAATACTAGTATTGTAATTGAGTGATTCAATTAATCAAAGTATTCAGAATTTGGTATTTCGTATTTCTTATTATCTGTTTATCGATTAGTACTTGTGCTGATTCAATTGATTACGAGTTTCCGCCTTGTAATTAATTGGTTTAATCCTGTAAATCTGACCATTGGGACCTATAATTGGTATCAGAGCAAACACTTTGTTTGCTCTCTATCGAGATTTGGTTCATGATTAAATCACATTTTAATCGTTTAAGCAGATTGGGATTCTAATTTTTTTTTTTGGCGACTGTTATTGAAAAATTAGGGTTTGTGACGGTTGAAATTTTAGGGTTTAAAGAAAAGTATTGGTTGCTGCTTGACAAAGTTTTTTTTTGTTGTTGTTGTTTGTGCCTCTCAAAATTTGTTTTTGGGCTTCTGCTTACTTAAATGGGCTTTAATTTAAGCTGCTATTGGGCTAAGCTTTCACTGGTTATCAAAAGAAGAATTAGGTGGCAGACACATATGTAGATCGAGATTAAATCATAGACATACACAAAATAGAGTGAGAGCAGCGATTGAAATAAAAAAACGACAGCGATTGAAATCAACTTCGTGGTGAAATCAAAATAAACACAGATACTTGTTCGTGGCAGCGAAGATAAATAAAATTGGGGACGAACATCAAGTTTGTGGCGTTTCTTTTAATCAAGTTCGCGGCGACGGACATCAAGTTCGTGAAGATTTTGATTTGCGGCTGAAATTGATTTGTGGCGGCGAAACCAGTGGGCGAACATCTTGATTTCAAGTTCGCGGTTAACTGTTTGATGTTCGTGGTAGCTGATTAATTCATGTTCGTGGCTGCTTAAAATTCATGTTCGTGAAACAAATTTGATGTTCGTTGGACTAATTTCGTTTCAAGTTTGTTCTGGATTTGAGAATTGAAAATTGAGATATTGATTTTGGGCCTTTTATTTTGGACTGGACTTCTTAATTCGCTTAGACTCGTTTATTGGACTTAAAATTAATTGGACTTTTTATTGGACCTATTATTTGGACTTAATTAATTTAACAAAAAGTAAAGAAATGGATTCTTTAAAATTCGATAGTCCAACTGCTAAACAAAGAATAAGTAGAGGAAACATCCTTAAAAGGCAATTTGATACGTTCAGAGCTGAAATTAAAGAAAACTTTGAAGATACTGACAACAGATACTATCATCTACTTGGAGAACTTTCCAGACACGGTATAGGAGTTGCAGAGGAAACAATAGAGAGATTTTTGGATGCTTTGCCTAAGCGTTGGGAGGTATATGTAAACTTGATAAAGGATGAACTTGATAGACATGTTCATCCACGGTTAACTCTGGGAAAGGTGATTGAAAGATTCAGAGGATATGAGTTAACACGCTTAACTACAAATGCAATAATAGATCAAACGCCTTATGGACAAACTTCGGAGTCCAGTTCCTCAGGAAATGTAACTGCTTTTCTTTCTGACAAAGAACAAAATGAAGAATGCACCTATGATTGGAAAATCTGCACTCATGAAAAGGATCAAGCACTCATGGCATCTATTGAGGAAGTTCGCAATGAAGCCAGTAGTACTGCAGATGATTCTAGCACTGCAAGTAAAATTAGCTCGAATGAAGAAGATATTCAAGATGTTGAAGATACTGAGCATGAATCAAAGGTTTGCAGTTGTACGTTGGACACATCCAACGAAAACTTCATTGCAAAGATGGCCGACCTCAAAACCGAAAAGTCAAAGGTACTTCTTGATCTTCAATCCGTAAAAGAATTATGCAAATCTTTTACAATCTTAGTTCTTCAAAAGGAGAAGTTCACTACTTTAGTCTCAACCTTGGAAACTCAGCAAACACAACTCGAAGAAGAAGCAAAAGCAAGCTAGCAGATCGTCTTCCCCGAAGACTAAACAAATGGCTCGTTCACATCACTTGTTCGGTAATCAATGGCTCAATCACATTCACCTGTTCGGAAACAAGTGCAACAAAAGTGGATTAAAAAATAGGAACGCACGAGTGTTCCTAATGATCATTCATTTCAACCGTCTTTTAGAACTTCTAATCCATACTGCCCGAGTCAGAGAGTAAATTCCTTTTATCGGCAATCGAGATCTTTTCGTCCACCGAGGAACCACCTGCATTCTAATGTTAACGCTACTTTTACTAAAGATGATGGTTTCTTCAAGGAATTTGTCTACGTGAACGAAAGAGGACAATCAAGACGCGTTATGGCATGGGTTCCCCACCATAACTGATCATTGCTAGTTTCGCTGATATTTTTGTAACTCTGCATTTCTTTTTATGAAAAATAGAATCGACATGAAAAACTCAAAAAATTTCATGTCGATATCTTAAAAAAATACAAAAAAATAAAATAAAAAAATTCTAACATTTGTTTGCAGGTTTTGGAAAATCTTTTGGCGCGCGTACGAGACTCTGCTATTGAAACTGCTGTTGGAGACGTTGTTCAGCGTCAGACAGCTCATGGGAAGTTTTGTTGACATTTATGGAAGCTCGGAAAATACAAGTAAAAGCGATGAACTTAGTTGAGTCAACTCGTGATGAAGACTCTGATAAACAACAAAGTTCACAACAAAAAAGGGAGTTGCCTAACTCTTCACAAGCATTAACGGAGAAGACTGACTCTTCACAAGCGCAAACGAATAAGACTGAATTATTGCTACAATTCATGGGGAGTTATTCAAGTCAACGATAAGTTAGAAGAACCTGCAAGGAGTAGAAGACTATAAAGACTTTGAGCGTATAAGAGAATCTAGAAGCAATAGTCAATGGGGAGTTTATTAGTGCAATATATGTGACAGTTGTTCTAGATTAATTAAGTCTGTAGTTATAGTTTATTTGAGTCTGTTATGAGTGTTAATGGACTTTGCATGGTCCATGAGCCCATTAATGGCCCAAACCTATGAACATGTCTCTCTATATAAAGAGACATTGAGTTTAGGTTTAGGTTAATCAATCAGACAGATACAGGGGGAGAGAATTATGAGAATACTAGTATTGTAATTGAGTGGTTCAATTAATCAAAGTATTCATAATTTGGTATTTCGTATTTCTTATTATCTTTTTATCGATTATTACTTGTGCTGATTCAATTGATTACGAGTTTCTGCCTTGTAATCAATTGGTTTAATCTTGTAGATCTGACCACTGGGACCTACATATACCAAAAGACGTTTACACGTAAGCCAAAAAAATGTATCATTATATTTAACATACAATGGTACCGTAGTGTGATTATTTGATAGCATTTTAAGTAAATTACACACAATAGCAATTTGGTAAATTTGGTTATATTTTAATACAATTTTCGTATGAATACCACTTTTTTATTGTCGGAGTACAATCTTCATGTACGTACCACTTCCTCTTATGAATACAAGTTTCATAGAAAATTGTGAAAGTTTTTAAACGTGAGTTTCAACACGTTTTTCAAGCTATGTAAATACTTTTTAGAAACCGTTAGCGGTATAAATGGCTGCAATATCTGTGTGCGCGTTATTTGTGGGCGATGCATTTTTTGACACAAAAAATCACAAAACTATGGTACTTTTTGTTGCATTTTTTGACAAAAAAACCGTTAGTTTTCCTTTTGTATTTCTCCGTATTAATATATATTTTCCCCTGATATATAGCTTTTGACCGTGATTTATTGAAACAAGAGAAACTTACATATAAATGTAATGATCTCTCTTCAACCATTCTTACCTACATAGATGATTTTATTTAGTTGTATTAAATATTATCTTGAATATATAACCGTTTATACTTCAACAAGTACCTTGTATTAAATTTTACTATTATTATTATTATTATTATTATTATTATTATTATTATTATTATTATTATTATTGTACGCCGTAGTTTTTATTCTATTACAACTAATACTACTATATTTATTATTTTGTAACTATAAAAAAAAGCTGGTTTAGAATATTTAATTTGTTACTTTGTTCGTCTTAAAAAAATGTATTGAAATAAAAATGGTTAAAATAAGATAAATGTAATTAATGAATTTCTTTTTTTGTTACATTACTTGTTTTGTTCATGCATTAATGAAATCGGATACTTTTTGAATTTTAAAAATTAAAACCTTTTAAGGACAACATGAGAAGTTAATATGAGAAAATATTTATTTAGAAACAAATATATAAATAATAAAACAAACAGTTTTTTTTTTTTTTAAACGAAGGAAGTAATATATACTAATGTTGTGTGGTAATGGAAGTAATATATAAAATTCACTATGCAAAATTACAAGGTAACTTAAATCATTTAAACTAATACAAAATTAAGTCTACTAAAAGTTTGATGAAATTAAGTATATGATATTTTCTTTATGTCTTCTTACTTATATAATGGAAAAATTGTACGGAGATGTAACGAATTTTGACCGAATTTTCATTGTGTGTAACAAGCCTTGTTTTTTATCAAAAAAAAAAACCTCACACTATAAAGAATTTTTATTGTATGTAAGATTTAACTTGAAATCTCGTTAGTTTTTAAAATTGAACTTATTTCTTATCTTTTTCATCGTTAAGTTGAACATCGTTGTTATATAAAAGATAAATTGATCAACTATGGTTAATACTGCAAAACTACTTGGTTAATATTACCCAAGCTGGTTACTATTATTGCCGCTCCTGGTTAATGTTGCATGAAGATTATTGTTCAAGAAAATATAATTTTAGAATAGATTTAGTAATAAACTTTTCCTTATTTGTAGGCATGACAATTGTATATATACTTGTGTATCGTAGAAAACACGTTTGTTAATTGTATTCATTAATTAATAGATTGAGGCTTAGTGGTAACCGTTTTTTTCTTATTCTTCTTGTGTATACATAAACTGTTTATCATAAAATTGTAATATCAAAGTGTTGATTCGCTGCAACTTCTTTGATAGATCTTGATCTAACTTGTGTGTGTGTGTGTTTACATAACTCACCTGATCCTGACAATTGGTAAGAGCACAAGAGGTTCTCTAGATCTGAAGATTTACAACTTTAAAAATAATTCTCAAAAACGAGCAAAATAATCATCTCTGGTTGTAATGACATCATTCCAAACAATGTTCCAATTCTCTATAGTAATGACTTTGAGATGTGAAAGCTAAGAATCAAACAACATATTTTGATTTTAGATTATGTTGTATGGGATGTAACTGATAATGGACCAAAGAAGGAAATAACTTTGGCAACAAATGGTACTCCAGAAAGATTACCCCCACCAACTAGTGATCAAGAAAGAAGAGAAAGACAAAAAAAAAATCAAAGCTCTAAGTACTCTCCGTATAGCTATTCCTAATGAGTATTAGTTAAATTTTGTTAAATTCAATGATACAAAATTATTGTTGGATGCTCTAGAGAAAAGGTTGAGTGGAACAAAGAGCACAAAGATGAACAAGGAAACTATTCTGAAACAAGAATATGAAAACTTCAGGGCTCTTAAAGATGAAAAGATGACTCAAACCTTTGATAGGTTTAACAGACCGAATTGGGAGCTAATCAATGTTGGTGTGAAGATAGAAAGAGGTGATATAAACAAAAAATTTCTTAGATCATTAGGAGATGAGTAGACCATATACATGTGTCTAACATGCACGGTGATGCGCTAGAAGAGATTGAGTTAGATGATTTATATAATGATCTAAGGGTGTTTGAAGCAAATGTGGAAGGAAGAAAAACACATGGAAACAACTATGTTCAGTTTCTTTAGTGTCACTAACAGGATCATCAAGTCATGAAACTAAGGAGATCTCACACTTGAAGCTTTCCTATTAAACCATTCAAGCTCAACCTTGACCAATAAAGATCTCCAACAAATTCACCAAGATGATCTGAAAGAGATGGATATTAAATGGCAACTAGCTATGCTTTCACTAACAACAAAGAGGTTTATAAACATAATTGGAAGAAAAATCAATCCTACGGGAAATGGCATGGTTGGATTTGATATAAGAAGATTTAAGTGTTATGCATGCAGTGAATTAGGTCACTTTGCAAGGAAATGCAGAAAAATGCCAAACAACACCGGGAACAATTAAGGAAGAAAATCAACAAGGCACTTCAATTGCTTTGGTCACTCACGATGTGTTTGGGTATAAATGTAATAAATTGGCTGAAGAAACCACTCAAATCAAGCTTTAATAGCCATCACAAAAGCAATGAAGAAGGAATCTTCTCAATCAAAACTTCCTAATGAGGGTACAATCCAAACTTTGCTCTGTTGGTGCAATATATGTGACAGTTGTTCTAGATAGGTTTAAGTCTGTATTTATAGTTTATGTAAATGAACATGAAACGAACATGATGTTCGTATGTATAAACGAACATCATTAATGTTCAAGTTCGTGTCTCTTATGGTCCAACGAACATTGTATTGTTCGTGGGCTAAGTCTGTTATGGGTGTTAATGAACATTTCATTGTTCATAAGCCCATTAGTAGCCAAAGCCCGATGAACATGTTTTACTATATAATAGGATAACATGTTTAGGTTTAGGGTTAATCAGAAATAGTAGTTTACAGAGAGAAAAAGTTTTAGACACTGGGAGTATTGATTGTATTAGGTTTGAGTGATTCAATCCATAATACAAGTATTCGCGTTTGGTAAGTAATTATTATCTTTCTAGTAATTCTTATTGTGTTATTACTATTGATTATTGAGATTCGGCCTCATAATCAATAGGTTTAAGCTTGTTGATCCAATAACTGAGACCTATACTTCGTATCAGATCAAACGCTTTGTTTGCTCTCTATCGAGAATCGGGTCAAGATTAAATGTACACAATTAAGAATTTTTTTTTCGTGGCTGCTGATAAATTAGTGTTCTTAATTGTTTTTAGGGTTTGTGACGGCTACAAAATTAGAGTTTATTATTTTTAGAGTTTATGGCGGATTAGTTTGTGGATAATAAGAATATTCAACAATTCAGTTTATTCGTGGGCTTCTTGAATTCATGATCAACAATCGAAACTAATTCTTGTTCGGCATAACTTTCATTTAAGCTTTGTGTTGTTCGTAGCTTGTTGTGACAGTTTGCTGATTAATGTTCGTTTCAGTTTTTTGATGTTCGTGGTTCGTGAAAATCATCAGTATTGTTCGCTGCTTTTGTTCGTTAACAGGTTTAAATTCGTGAATTGATTCAATTGATGTTCGTAATCAAGTTCGTCAAATAATCCGGATTTGTGTTCGTCAAAATCAAAGAGTGAAAGCAAAGTGTTAATAGCAGTTTATGTTCGTTCCGTGACATGTTCGTAAACAAGTTCGTAATTGAATTCATGTTCGTTTGAAATTTGTTGTTCGTGACAGATTAATGAGTGGGTTTCAAATACCTGCACACCGTAACATACTGCACACCGTAATTGATTTTATTGGGCCTGTAATTGATTTTGTTTTGGACCTTGGGCTTTTAATTGACTTTCTCCTAACCTAATTGGGATTTAATTGATTTTAATTTTTGCTTAATTAATTTGACAACTTGTATTATATTTTAGTTTGTAGATCTATTAAATTTTCTTCTTCGATGTTTCATATAATTATTCAAGATATGGAATCATTAAAATCAGGAAGTCCACCTAAATTTCTTAACCCTTCTCATTATTACGAATGGATTGACAAATTTGAATCTTACTGTAGATTCAATGACACCTGAATTCAGAAAGGTGTTTGTAGATGTGGTTATATATTCAAACAGATGTGGTTATATATTCAAACAGAATACGTCCATCCAACAGTGTTTGTAGATGGAATAGAACGAAAATATCCTATCAACACTATGCCACCTGAATTCAGAAAGGTGTTTGATGCTGAGAACAAAGTTTGGGAAAGTCTGAAAATGTCTCTTCCTAACGAACTGCTACATCTCACTAGGACACACAAGTCAGCAAATGCCTTTTGGAGAGCAATTGAGAAAAGGTGCGCTAGTTCAGCTAAACAACGAAAAGCCAAAGGAAATATGTTGAAAATGCAGTTTTCTATCTTCAAAGCAACTGCAAATGAATCTTTAGAAGATACAATAAACAGATACTATCATTTGCTTGTTGAACATGATAATTTCAGAATAGACGTTGATGACGAGAAAAGAGAGAGAGAGACTGTTGGATGCTATACCAAAGAGATGGGAGGTATACGCAAATCTCATGAGAGATGAGATAGCAAAGGAGACTGAAGATACTGAAGATCCTCTAACACTAGAGAAAATTATTGAAAGATTAAGAGGATATGAAACAAAAACCACGAGTGTTGATGTGTCACATGAGTATATTCAAAATCCAACACTCTATGGATTTACTGTTCTGCAATCTGATAAAGTTAAAACTACAAAAGGAAGTCAATGTTCTTCATCTGGAAAAACTTATAAGGCAACTTATGCTCCTCACAACATGCAAATGAGTGTGAAATCTGTCGAGGAATCTTTAGAAATTATGTCTTGCTTCATGACGGCTTATGAAAATCACATCCAAGGAAGGATAACTGACCCAGGACTTTGGGATGTAGATTATGATCAAGTGGGTAGTGATGACATGGAGGAGATGGATATTCAATGGAAAATGGAAATGCTTACTTACATAGTCAAGAAGTTTATAGCCAGAACCGGAAGGAGTCCTCATACTGGCAAAACAAATTTTGACAAATCTAAAGTACGATAGTGTGATTGTCAGAAATTGGGACACTTTGCGAGAGAGTGTCAACAGTCGAAGATTCCAAAAGTTGAGCAAAGTGAGATTCAAGAAATTTTCAACTCAAAGGCGATGCTTGTTCAAGAGGATGATCAAACTTATGAGTGGACAACGTATTCTTCAAGTTCAGAAAACTCAAATCATGCATTCAAGGCTTCAGTTAGTGATCAAGATACTGAGTGTACATGTTCTGACAAATAAGATTTCAGTAAAGAGGAACAATCTATTTCAACTTTAACCAAGGAAATGAACGCTTAAAAAAATCCTTGGACACCCTGATGGCTCAATATAAAGATTTGAAATTTGAACTGGCTGCACAAGTTAATCTGAAAAATGACTTTTCCAACAAGCTTCGTCAAGATTCCAAAGATAGAAGTGAATTTTTATCTACTATCAGTGAACAATCATTAAAGATCGATATGCTTTATGAAAGTTTGGAGAAACAAAAGATGTACGTTGAACAGGAAAAGGAACTAAGAGATAGCGAGGTCAAAAGTATGGATCTTAACAGAAAGATTGAACGATTTCGGAATTCATTGAATACCCTTACTTCCATTTTGAGTCGTCAAAGGCCAAGTGGAAATGTCACTGATTTTGGATATCATGAAACATCTCCACCTTTTAACAACAATTTCAGTTTTCTTAAAGCTGAATTTGAATTGAAGGAAAACAGTGTTGATCTTCTTGTGAATCTTCCTCTACAAGGGACGATCAGACTAAGTCAAGTGTTTCGGAGACAAGAATGAGTACTTTAGCTGAAAACTTAAAACCCAAACAGGCAATGGATGATTTAGATTGTTTTAAATGTCGTGAACATGGTCACGTGGCTTCTGTGTGTCCAAACAGAAAGCAAGTTGGCAGATCCTCTTCACAAAAGACTAAACCTATGGATTGATCACTTTCACCTGTTCGAAACCAGTGAGAAACTAGGTTATAAAACAGGAATGCACGAGTATTTCACATGATCGTTCATTTCAACCGTCATTTCGAACTTCAAATCCATATTGCCCGAGACAAAGAGTAAATTCTTTTAGTCGGCAATCAAGATCCTTCAGTCCACCTAGGAACCACATGAATTTTAACGTTCGCAATACTGTTTCCAAAAAGGATGGTTTCTTCAAAGCGTTTGTCTACATGAACGAGAAAGGACAATCAAGACGCGTTATGGCTTGGGTTCCCCATCATAATTGATTTTTCTTGATAGCTTAGATGAAATTTATGTACCATTGTATATCTTTATGTAAATAGCATCGACATGAAAAGATCAAATTTATCATGTCAATATCCCAAAAAAAAAATAAAAAAAAAAACTTTACTAACTTTTGATTGCAGGTTGCGGAGATTGTACAAGACTCTACTCTTGAAGCTACTGTTTGAGACGGTGTTCAACGTCAGACAGCTCAAGGGGGAGTTTTGTTGACATTTTTTGGAGGCTAAGAGTTTATATGCGAAAGTGTTGAACTTAGTTGAGTCGATTCGTGATGAAGACTGTCATTAAAAAAGTTCACAACAACAAAGGGAGTTGACTGACTCTTCACAAGCGCAAAGGGAGAAGACTGATTCCTCATAACAAGATTATTGCAACAATTCAGGGGGAGTCATTCAAGTCAACAATGAGTAAGAAGAACTTGTTGGGAGTAAAAGACAATAAAGACTTTGAGCGTATTACGAAATCTAGAAGCAACAATCAAGGGGGAGTTTGTTGGTGCAATATATGTGATAGTTGTTCTAGATATGGTTAAGTCTTTATTTATAGTCTATGTTAATGAACATGAAACGAACATGATGTTCTTATGTATAAACGAACATCATTAATGTTCATGTTCGTGTCTCTTATGGTCCAAAGAACATTGTATTGTTCGTGAGCTAAGTCTGTTATGGGTGTTAATGAACATTGCATTGTTCATAAGCCCATTAGTAGCCCAAGCCCGATGAACATGTTTTACTATATAATAGGATAACATGTTTAGGTTTAGGATTAATCGGAAATAATAGTTTACACAAAGAAAAAGTTTTAGACACTGAGAGTATTGATTGCATTAGGTTTGAGTGATTCAATCCATAATACAAGTTTTCGTGTTTGGTAAGTAATTATTATCTTTCTAGTAATTCTTATTGTGTTATAACTATTGATTATTGAGATTCCGCCTCATAATCAATAGGTTTAATCTTGTTGATCCAATAACTGGAACCTATATGCTCTTTAGAATGTAAAGAAATTGTATTAAAATATAGAACACATAATCAACTATTGTATGATTCTATAACCACAACAAAGAATGTTATCTACCAAAACAATTACAAACTTTGAAAAACAAATTAAATCTTATCAACAAAATGAAACAAGTTTTTAAGAGAAAATTGATTTGTGGAATGGCAAAGAGATGATTTGCTTATAAAGTTAACTGATGCTAGAGAAGAAATAGAAAGGATCAATAATGAAAAGAATGAAGTTAAATTGAGTGTAGGAAAGCTTGAACATGCATAAAATCAGTACACAACATAACTAAAGGGCAAGTACATGACAAGCTGAAGAATGGTTTAGGTTATAAATCAGTTGTTCCTCATTTTAACCAAAACTACATTCCACCCAAAATGGATGGACTAAGATATACATTTTGTTAAACTCCTTCACTAGAAACTTCAAGCATTGATCCAATCAACAATACTTTGGTGAAAGCATGAGTAGTTGTTGATGTACATTCAAAGTCAGTGGATCAAGGTAAAGAAGTTTTAATTGAAGACATAAATTATGAAAATGAGTTAAAGGTTGTTAAAAATAAAAACATTCCTCATAAAAGTCATATCATAACAACTGAAACAAGAAGACAGTGGATCAAGAAAAGTGTGTTTGTCAAAGAAAAAAAGAAAAAAGTTTAAAAAAGAAAAATCAGAATGTGCAGTACTAGTAGGAATGTGCAGGGTCAGCCAACAAACAAGAAGAGGACAATTGTCATGTAGATAGCTGTTGCTCAGGACATATGACTGGAAACATTGCTTGTCTCAAAAACTAGGAAAAATATAATGTAGGGTATGTTGTATTTGGTGGAAATTCAACAGGTGGAAAAATTACTTGCAAGGGTATGGTAAGAAATGGAAAGGTAAGCTTTGAGGATATATTTTATGTGCAACATTTGCAGTACAATCTGTTGAGTGTATCACAAGTCTGTGATAAGATAAACAACATTCTAGTCACAGAAACTGAATGTATCATTCTTACTCCTGGTTTCAAGATAGTTGTTGAAAGTCAAATACTATTTAGAACACCAAGGAAAGACAATGTATATTGTTTGGATTTAGCAAAAGTTACTCCTACTCGAGATGTAAATTTCTTTATCTCCAAAGCATCAATATATGAATCTTCTTTATGTCATAGCAGTATGTGTCACATCAACTTTAAAAACATGAACAAACTCGTGATACCAAATCCTGTAAGAGGTCCGCCTAACAAACAATTCTCATGTGATGATCATTGTGTTACTTGTCTTAAAGGTAAACAACATAAAATTTCTCATAAGTCAAAAGAAGTAAACTCAATAGACACACAAGTTCATTTGTTGTGTATGGATTTATATGGACCAAGTAATGTTATGAGTATTGCAAATAAGTCTTATTGTTTAGTTGACACTAATGATTTTACAAAATATACATGTGTCTATTTTCTAAGAACTAAGGATGAACAAGTCAAATACTCATGTCTTTCATAACTAAAGTTGAAAATCAAATTGGTCCTAAAGTTAAAATCATTATATCTGACAATGGCACTTAATTCAAAAGCAGTGTCATGAACAATTTTTGTGAAGCTAAAGGAATTGAAAGAAAATACACTACTCCAAGAACTCCTTAGCAGAATGGAGTAGCAGAAAGAAGAAACATGACCTTGATCGAAGCTGCAAGGAGTATGCTAGCAGACTTTGAACTTCTTCTTTTGGGCATAAGCAGTTAATGATGCTTTCAATGTGCAAAACGGAATTCTCATAATTAATTCATATACAAAGACACCTTATGAAATCTTTCACAAGAGAAAACTACTCATAATCTTCTTGAAATCATTTGATTGTCCTTGTACAATTATAAACTCAAAAGACTATCTTTGAAAGTTTAACAGTAAGTCATACGATGGTTACATAGTGTGATTTCATACACCGACAATTAAAGAGAAAACTACTCATAAGCTTCACTTTTATTTTTTTAAATTTATTTATTTAAATCTTGTTGATTTAAAGATAGTTATAATTACTTTTTATGATTAAATATATCAATCACTAACCATTATGATAGATAATATAATAACATTGAAACTATAAAAGTACAAGAAAAAAGAAAAAAAGATACCAAATACTAATAACAGAGATAATGATTAGAGTTGCTATGGAATCTTCAAAGTGTATTTTTGATCAAAGTGTTTAAGTCGGGTGAATAAAGTCCATCACCCGAGTTAAACCTTAGGAAGTCATTCAGTGAAGACTTTAACTCGGGTGAACTAGTTACTTCATCAGAGTTAACTAAAGTTCACCAAAATTAAATTTAAACTGAAGATTAAGTTAGTCAACACAAGTCAACATTAAAGATTATAACTCTGATGATGAAGACTCTACTTCTGAGTTAAACAACTCAACAGTTAAAATTAAGATGAAGACATCAGTGTTTGTGTTTAGTTTGAATAGTCTGTTAAGATATCTATAAATAGTAGGATGTGTGTATTTAATCAAGAGTCTCTCAATGCAAGGTCACCAAACCTGCATTTGTAGAGTACCATTGAGCTTCACTGTTGTAATCAATTTGTAAACGGCTCTTCCCGCCAAAATCCTTCTTTGTGAAAATATCTTTATATTCTCTTTCGATTAACCAATTCTCAATACAATTATTGTGTAGATTCAATCAAATCATGAGATTCCGCATCATGATTTCAAAAAACAATTCACTGTTAGAGTTTTGGATCCTTTATAAATCCTGTCAATTGGTATCAGAGCCGGAAAAATCATTTGATTAGATTCAATTGATTCCGGTTCATCAATTTGACTCGATTCAAGTGAATTTAGTCAAATTATCTGTGTTTTGTTGAATCGAAGAAGTTTGAATTGAAATTGAGGAACGTTATTGAAGAATGTGTGAAGATTAGTTAGTATATGGTGGAATTGTTGTTACGATAATCAATTGGAGGTGATCGGTGTATGAAGCTAATCCACGAGTTATCAATTTATGAAGATATGAGATTTGATGACTTGAAGATTTAATTCGGATGATGGAGTAGTTCATCCGAAGTAAATATCAAATTGTGACTGATGAAAAGTAGATTGAATTTGATGATCATGAAGCTAAGGATCAATTCAGAAAGTTAATTCTACATACTAATACAAGCTTAGATTAGTGATTTATCAATTCAGACTGCTTAAGTCAATTAATCTATGATGTGTTTGGAGCTATCAAATTGAAGATATGAAGAATTGAAGTTTAAATTTGAATTAACTCGGATGATGAAGAGAATGTTGAAAATGATGAAGATGAATCTAAGAATCTAAGAATCTACTCAGAATTCATGTCTGCATGCTATCCAAGTCTAGATAAGTGTGTTAATCAATTCAATTCAATCAAGTCAATTCAGTTGATTTAGATTCAGATTTTAGTTCGGATGCTGCTGGTAATGTTGTTGAAGTTTGTGTTCGGAAGTTAAAATCCAGATTGTTCAGTTTGATTAAAGAGAGATTGTTGATACTGAATAAGGGGGAGATTGTTGCATTGACGAATCTGGGTTGTTAGAAGCTAATCATGGAGAATCATATGTGTTGATTTGAAGATTCATAGCATCATCAAAGGGGGAGATTGTTGGTTATTTAAAGTTATGGATGAAGCTACGAAATCTTCAAAGTGTGTTTTTGATCTAAGTATTTAAGTCGGGTGAATAAAGTTCATCACCCGAGTTAAACCTTAGAAAGTCATTCAGTGAAGACTTTAACTCGGGTGAACAAGTTACTTCACCAGAGTTAAGTGAAGTTCACCATAGTTAATCTTGAACTCATGTTTACCAGAGTTAATTTTCATTTCACCCGATCTAAACATGTTCTTATCAGTTTTCAAGATTTTTAACTCGAATATAGAATATTTCAACTTAGGTACATGCAATCCAACCAATAAATCAGGAATTATACCAAATTTAATCACATCCACACGTTTGGATTTTTCACAATTAAGCATGCATTCTTTAAAGTTAATTCTACCAAATTGTAATTTAACAGGCATTGGAACACATTCAGAAACACATTCAACCTTAGGTTTTAACCAACATTCTATTAATTTGTGTTTCTTTTTGCATGTATTGCATTTTAGTTTTCTCTTTGACTTTTTAGATTTGACTTTCTCAATTTAAAAAACCACAAATTCATTAACAGCAATTTCATTCACAATCAATTCATGTTTAGGCAACACAGATACATTGACATTATGAAAGTTATAACACTTTTCATTTAACAGTCATGAATAGACTCAACAAACTCTTCTACAATCTCAATCAACTCAAAATTATTACAAGACTCAACATTAACAGTCTTCTCTTCAACTAATTCTTCACAGTTACTTGACTCTTCTAAATTTTTACCTGCTACAACATTAAAATTTTCATTTAGACTAGTAGTAGCATTCAAATTAATCACATTATGCACATAAGAACAAGTTTCATTCAAATCAACTTTACACTGTAATTCAAAAACATCATGAAAAGAATTTTCAACAGATAACTACTCTTAAAATGTGTAGATTCAGGTTTAATAGAGTAGTTATCATTGAATGGTGGGGGTACAACATTGAAGCCAATACCAACCTTAGCTTTCTGCACAAACTGACTTTCAATGATCCCATTCGAAGTCTTTGATGGGAGATTGAACTTATTAACATGAATTTTAGCATTTTCAAACTCATTAGTTACTTTTTGAAATCTTTCAAATAAATTTTCATGTTGAGTTTCTAATTTTTCCAATTTACCCTTTTACACATCCACACCCTTTTAAAGAGAATCAATTTTATCTTTATAAATCTTTTCACTTTTCAAAAATTCTCTTTGATGAAATCTAATCAAATCAACAGAACATGATTTAGAAAGTACCTAATTAGTTGAAACTGTATCTATCTTACTCATGAGAGGTGATACTTTCTTGTTTTTGAATTCCTCCTTTTGCACTTCATCACACTCTCCAAATGTAATCAAAGCCTTAACACTTGTGCCTGCTTCATCACTTCCACTCTTTCCTTCTGCACTTGTCAGCTTCTTTTGATCATCCTTTTCTTGATAGTTGTTCCTTTGATAACTGTTGTTGTTCATCTTCCTAGGTGCCCTGCACTCTCTAGCAAAGTGACCATAATCTTAACAATTGAAGAACTTGACCTTTGACTTGTCATAACCAACTTTGTCACCATTTTCCTTCCTGAAATTGTTCCTTTTTGTCTTCTTGAAAAATTTGTTTGCCATTACACTCACCATTGCCATCTGCCATTTCAAATCAATCTCCTCCAGATCATCAGGATGAATTTGTTGAAGATCATCCCTTGCAAGTTCTGCCTGAGTCAAACTTCCAGCCACAAATGCTTCATAGCTTGCCACAAAGGCTTTATACAATATCTCCTTGTCTCCTAGCCCATTCAAATCAATCCCATTGACTCTAGAGTTCAAAGATGATGAATGATAAGCATTTGATTCAACATTTTGACTAGTATATCCTCCATACCCATTTGAATTGTACCCAACAGATGATTGATTAGGTGTACAATAGTTTCTAGAATGAAAATTTGCATATAATTGAGGTTGAGGTTGAGCTTGATTAGGATAATGAGTTAACTTCACATGAACCTGAGCCTTTAATGCACATCCATAATAATTTCCAGTCTGCTTCTTCTCATCAATCTGCATATCAACTTCATATGATTGCAGAATCCCAATCAACTATACTAAGGTCATTGCATTCAAATTTTCAGTTCTCTTAATGATCATCACTTGCACTGACCACTTAGTAGGTACAGATCCCAACAGCTTCTTGCACACATCACTATCTTTCATTATAACACCATAACTCTTCAGATCCCTCACTAGCAATGTGTACCTACTGATTTGATCAGATAAAGTCTCACCCTCACATATTCAAACGCTTCATATAGCTTCTTCAACATATATCTCTTTCTCTCCTTCAGTTCCAAACTGCATTCATATCTCAATTCCATAGCATCCATTAGTTCCTGGGCAGAAGCATAGTCCTTGAAGTTGTTATAAATCTCAGTAGGAAGAGCTACAATAACAGTTCCTAGTGCACGAAAATATCTATCAATTATCTTAATGTCAGCTTCAGTATACCTTTCTGGATCAACATCTCCCACACTAGTTCCACCAGTCTCTTTCACCATAGGTCGATGAGGACCATTAACAATCGAACTCCATAACTGTCAGTCACTATAGTAGAAAAAGCCTTGAAACGAAGCTTCCACATCATGAAATCAGATCCTGGTAGGAATATTGGAGGTCTACCACCAGAACCTGTTTCATTGTCATAATTCACAACTGGAGGAGCCATTACTATTGCAGACATATGATTTGTGAATTTTGAATTTTAATTCGGATGAACAAACTATAACTCGAATGAAATAACTAAACCAGAAATGATTCAAACTCAATCAAATTCACGGAAATTAGCAACTAAACCTTAGTAAACACTCTAAAAATTAAATCGACACTTAAAACTAATGATTAGCAGTAGAATACCTCTACAACGAATTTTACCGCCAAATATCAGACTTACGAATACCGAACAGTTGCTGATCTTACTGTTCTAATTCTTGTAACTCAACTAAACACCTTGAATGCAGCTCACAATCTTTTGATAACTAAGCTGAATCAAATTATATTTGATTTCTAGCTCTGATACCACTTGTTAGGTCTAATCAATCTTCAAAGCAACAATCCTACGTCTAGAATCACTAACAGGTAAGCCAGGTTCTCCGGGCACTACGGTAGGACGTGGATCGACCATGACGAGAATATGGAATCACAAGTTAATAAATTGAGTTAACATAATAAGAACAATGAATCAATGAGAACTCAGTAATGGAATTGTTTATTCCAAAGCCATAAACGGCGGCAAAGTTTGTTACAAATGATAATCTCACTTTACACTTAAGCTCTTTTCAAATGAACTACTCTTACCTGTTAGGTCTCACTAAGATCCCAAACAGTGGCAAATCAATAACAAATAAGTATTTAGACGTTAATTGTTATATATCGATTAAGTACTCAGTTTCAGTATATATTATAGCGGAATTATAATATTGAAACAATGAAGATAACACACAGTTATATTTCAATCAAAGGTGTATCGATTACAAATCTCAAACTCACTATTTATACACAAGTATAGTGAGTTTGATAAGGATCAATCTAAGATTATCTTTTAAACATATCAAAGATATTATCTAACTAGACTTCCTTAATTTACGCCTGACTTCTCTCATGAGTCTGAGTTAGTCAGACTGAGTCACTCAGACTCATGTCACTCAGACTGAGTCACTCAGACTCAGGTCACTCAGACTCAGACTTTGATTAACAGATTTATTAATCTTGGGATAGATCATTGTTTTTCCCAACAATCTCCCCCTATCTGTTTCAACCAAAGTCTTTTACAAAAAATGCAAGAAAATAAACACAAACATAAACATCTTCAATTAATCACTGTTTGTGAACAAAGCAAGCATCAGTCTGGTTTTACATCTTTTTCTTCAAGGTCCTTCTTTTCTTTTTCACTGGAAGATCAAATGGTAGAGGCTGATCTCTTTCTCTTATCCATCTTGTCCTATCTTTCTTCCACTCCATCAGGGTCTGCATTTCAGCATCAGTCTTATTGAAATGCAGTTGATATTCTCTTTTTACTAGCTCCACCCTATCAGCCAGTCTTCCTATTTCTTCGATTCTTTTCAAATTCATGAATAACCAGCTAATCAGTCTCATTCTGAATGGGAGACATTGAGGAGACTCACATTCCTGAAGTAGAGCTAGACAATGATGAATGGAGGTTGTGGTGATGCTATCCTTAGGTTGAAAGCTTTCTTCTCCCCCACAATCAGTGTAACATAGCCCTGTATGCTTCTCAGTCTCAATGTATGTTCTTTCTTGAAATGCAACCTCTTCAGGAACTGGATGCATACTGCTTGATTCCAACCCTAATGATTTGGTTTTGACTTTTACATTGTGCTTGGTGCAATAGGCTCTGTAGTCTTCATCTGACACTAGCTTCAACATGTGAGCTGCATTCATGTTGAATGTAGCCTCTCTTCTTATGGTCAATGCTTGAGATTTGTCAGTTAGAAAGTAGCTCAGATTTGCTATTTCCTTCCACTCTTCTAAACCCATTGTGTGCAATCTTGTCAATCCAAACCTGAAGGATCCATCTTTATGTGTGCATGTGAGCAGTATGTCATTTCCACCATGACTCTTACAGTCTAAGTGAGTGATCTTGTGCTTGAGCTTTCTCATGCAAAAGTTTGAGACAATGTAATCAACTCTTTCTTCCTCTCTGAGAACCAATTTGGCCATTTGAGCATCAGCTTCAAGTCTCATCTGTTCTTCTTCCATAGCCATTTCCTCCTCAGCTTGCATCTCAGCTTCAAACTCTTCAGCAGCTTTTGCAGACTGATCATAAGGGTTGAAGTCGAATTTTTCTTTGTAGAGCCCCTTTATGTATTCTCTGTATTCCTCCACAGTCATTCCAGCACTATGGGCATACCTCTGAAGTTTTGCTAATTTTTCAGCTTCAGCATCAGTCTGTTTTCTTTTGGCCATCGGATCAGTTTCAGTCTGTTCATGATCACTTTTATACCCAGCCTTTCTTTCTAGCACCTTGACATCTGACATTACTTCTTCATCCCCAGAGTTCATACTCCAATCAGTCTCATAATGTACTTCAGACTGACCAGTTTTTGTGTTCAGCCTGGTAGTCTTATAGTACCTTTTCTCCCCCTCTGTTTTCTTTCTATTCAACTGTTGCTTGGGGATCTCAGGTTCATATGTTTCTACAGCTATTTTCTCCCCCTGAAGCTGAGAACCCTCTGCAATAGCCTTGCCTTTTCTCATCATACTGACTTCAGATGTCAGTTTGGACACCATATCCTTCAAATCCTTCAGTTCCTCTGCATTTTGATTTCTTAGGGCATGAAACTCAGTCTGCATTGCACTCAATCTGTCATCAAACTGAGTAGACATATCCTTAAGTGCCTTTAACAGGACAGGAATAGTCAATGCAACCTCAGACTGAGTTGATGTGGTAGCAGTTGTGGATGTAACTGGTGGCACAGCCTCACTCCCTCCCTGTGATATGGGAGAATGATCATTAGCCATAGAAATTGAAGTCTGTACCTCACCCAGTTTTGGGAGTAAGGCATTGGCGACTAGTGATAAAGAGTGTAAGAGATTTGGGGGTGGTACCTTATCGTGAACCAGCACAGAGCTGGTGAAAATAGCCGTTGGAATAGGCTGTGAGACTGAGGGGGGTGTTCCCATACTGAGTACAGGTATGTCCAGGAGTGGAACACTTTCTTCAATGCTTGCCACATGTGTCTGTGTGGTAGCAGCAATGTAGTTCTCCAAGTTGACCATCAGACTGGGGTTTTGGGTGGTCCAAGCAGTCAGATCCAGCTCATCATCTAGCAGAGAGAGACTGGTCTGTACTGCAGCACTGGAGGGGAGTTCTTGACTCTCAGCCTCATGGAATAATGTGTCCATTAGTGCTTGATTTTTAGTGGGGCTGGATGTGAGAGCTTTATCAAATGAACTTGGTGAGTCCATCAGATTGGTCGCTTGTGTAGCAAGTACATCAAGAAGGGGAAGGGACTGCCCAGACTGAGAGGGGATACTCTCAGACTGAGGAAGAGTAAGAGGAATAATTATACCTTGATCCTCATCATTTGGCCCAGCCCCACCCAAATCTACCTCAGCATCTGCAGCAGGGTTATTTCCCTCAGGTCCACCGTCAATTCGTTCAGCAGGAACCTCTGAGTCTGACGAGTCAGACTCAGTTGGTTCCTGATCAATGAACGGATTGGCAATCCATTCAAGCATCACATCAGTAAGTGGAGCTTCATTCTCAGTAATGGTGATATAGGTAAACATTTTAGGAGTCAGCCTGGGCAGTTCACAGATGTAAAAACGTTGATCAAGCTGATCATATTGTTCAGTGCCCAGAACTTCCTCAAAACAGAGAGATAAAACCCGAATGAATGGAACATCATTGGGGCGTTTTGTTTTAATCACTAGGGAAAGAATCTCAGCAAAATAGAGTTGTGAAAAAAGAGATTCTTCTACCAGTGACCATAGCATGGAACAGATGAGTTTCAAACTCATTCATCTGATCCAAGCTGCCCGATTTGCCCACCAAGCATCTTGTAATCATTGAAAACAAGAACTTCCACTTCCCAGTAAATAAACTGTATTTTATTACTCCCTGAGTTTCAGGCTGACCAATGAGAGGGAAAGCTTCATCCCTTGCTTGTTGTTTGCTTCGTCTAGCTTGAAAACCCCCTTCCCCAGCCTCAGCAAGTGTGGGGAGGAGTAGAGCGCTCCTAATCGTTTCTTCAGTAATGGTAATGGTGTTTCGTCCATCGTTGTAGGTGCCGGTGATAGCAGTTCTTTCATCATTTGCAGTGCAGGTGTACCACCATTCACAGAGAAGTGGAGGACACATTGAGTTGGCACAAAAGAAAGCGCCATATAATGGATGAGACTTCATAAACTGGATTAACTGTTCAAATCCCCTGCCTTGGCGATTGGCGGGAATGTCAGCAGTTGCTACCCGATTATTATCTTTAACTTGTACTCGCTGTTGAAACTCAGCACCTGGAATCATTCTTGAAGTAACATGAAGCATCATATTAGGGTTAGCCATTAGAACAGCGATTATCAAAGAGTTTGAAGAAGGAAGAACTAGGTTAAAAAAAACTTTGAAATTCTGTTAGCTTTAAACTAAAATACTTAAGATTTTAAACTAAACAAAAAAAATTACAATTTAGACCCCTATAGATTTACAAGTTGCAAGGAATGACCGTTGACAAGACTTGACCGAAATAAAAAATTTAAATAAAACTATCTAATGAAGAATTAGAGAGACAGAAGATAGAGAAAAAAAATATATAAAAAATTTGTTCCAAAAATACAATGAGTCTGAGATCAGATTTAGACTCCTGAAGTTGACTTTTAGTCAGACCGAACATAGTCAGACTGAACATGGTCAGACTGACTTAGTTGTCAGCTTGAATTTGAAAATTTTCTGGACTAAGGGTTTAGCATGCCAAGTTCTCCTAACAAATAGAAGAACCTTTCCTCACTCAGAGGTTTGGTGAATATGTCTGTCAGTTGATCATTGGTTACCACAAACTCCAGTCTGACCTTTCTTTTCTCCACACAGTCTCTAATGAAGTGATGCCGGATTTCAATATGTTTGGTCCTTGAATGGAATACTGGATTCTCCGTGATTTGAATGGCACTCTTGTTGTCACACATGATGGGTGTGTGTTTAATGTGAATGTCTAGGTCAGCCAATTGATGTTGCATCCAAAGTAATTGGGCACAACAGCTTCCTGCAGCAACATACTCAGCTTCAGCTGTGGATGTGGCAACTGAGTTCTGCTTCTTGCTGGACCAACTCACCAGCTTGCCTCCTAGAAGCTGACACCCTCCTGAGGTGCTTTTTCTGTCAAGTTTACAACCTGCATAATCTGCATCTGAGTACCCAATTAGTTCAAAACCAGAATCTTAGGGTACCATAAACCAAGGTTTGGTGTACCCTTAAGATATCTGAAGATCCTCTTTACAGCCTTAAGGTGAGATTCCTTAGGGTCAGACTGATATCTTGCACACAAACATGTTGAGAACATGATGTCAGGTCTGCTAGCAGTCAGATAAAGTAATGAACCAATCATTCCTCTATAAGTAGCTTGACAGACTGACTTGCCTGATTTATCCTTGTGCAATTTGCCAGAGGTACTCATAGGTGTTTTCATTTCAGAACTTGTAGCAAAACCAAATTTCTTGATTAAATCATGAACATATTTACTTTGGTTTATAAAGATGCCATCCTCCTTTTGTTCAACTTGCAGACCCAGAAAGAAGTTTAGTTCTCCCATCATGCTCATTATGTATTCACTACACATAAGTTCTGAGAACCATGTGCACAGTTTGGTATTTGTGGATCCAAATATGATGTCATCCACATAAATCTGAACCAGAATGACATGACCAGACTCCCTTTTTATAAACAAAGTTTTGTCAATTGAACCCCTTTTAAAATCATTTTTAATTAGAAATTCAGACAAGGTTTCATACCAAGCTCTAGGAGCTTGTTTGAGACCATAGAGTGCTTTATTTAATTTATAAACATGATCAGGGAAGTTAGGGTCAACAAAACCTGGAGGCTGCTTCACATACACCTCCTCCTGCAAATCTCCATTTAAGAATGCACTCTTGACATCCATTTGATAGACAAGGAAGTCTTTGAAGGCTGCATATGCTAGAAACAGTCTGATGGCTTCAATTCGTGCCACTGGAGCAAATGTTTCATCATAGTCAATTCCTTCTTCCTGTTTGTACCCCTTAGCCACCAGTCTGGCCTTATTTCTGATCACCACACCATCCTGATCAAATTTGTTCCTGAAGATCCATTGAGGTCAATGATGGTCTTGCGTAGTGGACGTGGGACCTTTGTCCAAACATTGTTCCTTATGAATTCACCAAGTTCTTCCTGCATACCCTCAACCCAGTCTTCATCTAACAGGGCCTGTTCAACAGTCTTGGGTTCCATCAGACTCAAGAAGTTTGTGTAGAAACAAAAGTTGGCTGTAGCATTCTTTCTTCTTGTTTTAACACCTTCAGTTATGGATCCAATAACAGATGAAATTGGATGTCCCCTCACAGTCTTGATGTTTCCTGAACTATGATCAGCAACTTCTTCTTCTTCAGTCTGATTAGTTTCAGTCTGAGCAGGTTGAGGCTGATCTTGATCAGACTGAGTAGTGTCAGTTTCATTTGAGTTGACAGTCTCTGAGCCTGGAGCTTTCTGAACAGTTTGTTCATCAGTTTCACTGTCTGATTCTGGAGATTGAGACATGTGTCTGGCAGGACTGATCATTACTCTGAGGTTCAGATTCAGACGAGATTTGTAGCAGTTCATCACAGAGTTGATTGATAGTGGTGATGTCAGTCTTAGAGGTTGATGCAGCTTCATCAGATTGGGTGGAATCATCAAAGGTGACATTATGCTTTCCTCAACAACTTTTCTTCGTTCATTATATACTCTGAAAGCCTTAGCAACACTTGAGTATCCAACAAATAGTCCTTCATCAGCTTTGGGAGACATTTTGCAAAGTAGATCCCTTTGATTTAGAATGTAGCATCTACTTCCAAAGACATGAAAGTAATGAATGG
>CAJVGC010000432.1:44925984-44999316 GCA_910822075.1 Senecio squalidus
ATAACAAGCACAAGATTCACAAAATACGACAAGCACAAAGATAAAAGACAGGAATTCCATAAATAATAATAAAGTTGGTACAAGTACTGAACTGAGAAACATTGTCGCAACACATAAAAGAAGAATAATAAAGTCTATGTCGTGTACAGAGAGAAAATTACGACTAGACTAAGTACAATACAATGAAGGAATAACTAATGGCGCCTGTCCAGAAACATCTTGGCTGCCATAAACGTGCCCATCACCAGGCACATACCAATGAGGCGCTGCACAGTGCGGGCCGTAGCTCGGGTCGATGCGATGAATCGCAACGCCTGCTCCGACAACCGTTCAGCGGAGTCGGTAACCTCACTGATGAGGTGTCCCTGGTTCTGGGTCTCCTGAGCCAATCCCCGCACTTCACGGTGCAAATGGAGGAAGGCGGCAGGTGGAGGAGGTTGAAGGGTGGGAGGCATCCTCTGCCTCGCGGCCTCGGCGTCTCTGGCACGCTGCATCTCGTCGCGCTCGAACTGTGTCTCCCATGAGCAGTGGTCTATGGTAGGGTTCCGTGGGACCTCTGGTGGGTGTCCGAACGGTAGGTGTGATGGAATAGGCTGGGATGGTCCCTCCTGGCGGGCAGCCATCCTATCCGGCAAACGGCCCGGGAGGATGACCTGCTTTCGCGCGGTCAACCTGGTACGTGGGCCTCGGTAGTGGAGTGTGGCGGCAACGGGTACCGGAGGAGGGGGGGGGGGTAGCACAACCCTCGGGCTGGACCCGATGCTGCTCGAGATAGCCATGGAGGTGTCCTCCGTAGGATCAGTGGTATGGTTTCGTTGGCTCTCTGAAGCGGTTCGGCCCTCGGAAGGCGACGCGGCTCTGGGTAAGGAGCGAGACTGGGAGTGTGATGGTGAAAGCGATCGCGAAATTATAAACATGCAAATCACGAAATTAATTCTCTAAAGTTTAGACCCATAATGATTTTCCGAAAAGTCTTGGTTATAGTTTGGTTTCGAAAACTTTTGAAAAAAAAAAAAAAAATTTTAAAACCGTTTTTCTCTATAACCTGTGCTCTGATACCAAGTCTGTCACACCCCGCTAAAGCGGAAACACGGAATGTGAAGAGCTGGAAAATCTTTACACAGGCCATATAAAACATAACGGTAATCAAGTCATTAATTAAAAGTAAAAGTGTTTACAAATCCATTCGAACGACCAAGACACGATAATTTAGTACATTGATACATAATTAAAAAGTTTCATTTAAAATTCCCAAAACAAATGGCCAAGTCTTTTCCCAAAGAGGTTCTCACACGACCGCCTCGACCCGTCCATGCCATGCACATCATACTTACACTAATTTCCTGAAACATAAGATAAAGTGTCATCTACGAAAGTAGTGAGTGAGTTACAGTTTAATTAGTTGACAAAATATAAGTAAAGTATATAAAAGTAAAAGTTTCCAAGAAGGAGATTAGCGGAGAAAAGTCGCTTAAGGTTTATATACTTTAAAGTCTAAGTAATGGGCGGACTGGTGCCCTAAGTTTGTAAAGACCAAATATAGTCAAATTTAGTCAAATAATAGAAGCGTATATCAATCGCTTAAAAGTTTATAAGTTTATGCGTAAGCAACTAATTAGATTTTCTTGTATCAACCTCTTGGCATCTATAACTTAAGTGTTCACACTAATCCGATTATCCAACCGTGTCGGCCCCAACTCCCCGCCTCTCAACGGGAAGTTAATCAGTACTTAGTAATATGTACTTAGACTGCCATCTAAGCAAGGAACGGTTCTTTCCTAAGTATCGATACCCATAATTACTATACGGCTAAGTAGTTAATAGTGTGAAAGTCTAAGTCTAAAGTAGTCGGGCACTAAGTAATTTCATTTTTAAAAGCGAGAGAGTCGTACGTCCATCACTTAAGATCGTGTTATAGTTCCATCAAGGGTCGGTACGCATACAAGCATCATTGATTAGTTTAGTCAAAAGAGAGCGAACCAATTAGTCTAAGTAAAGTAAAATATTTTACGCATAAGAGTTCAATTAGTCGTTCAAATAAGACCAAGTACGTTCCAAAAGTCAAAGTTTAATAACTCAAAAGTCAAAGTTTAAATAAGTCAAAAGTCAAAGTTTGATATATTGCAATTTATTTCATAAGGCTTTTAAAATGCAATTAATCTTATGTTTCCCCCAAATTCATGTAAAATATATAAAACAAGGGGTTGTAACTCACGGATTGCGAAGAAAACGAGAACTTGAAAACTCGGTCGGAATATGTGAGCCGGGAATCACGGATTGCCTATTAATACCAAAATAGTTTAATTAGTTGTTATATTATTATGTTCTTATATAATAACATAGATAAGCTTTATTAACTTTAAGTGTCAAGGTTAAGTATAGGCAAAATAGTCCGAAAAGGTAATTGTCACGTTTTTGTCCAAAGGTCCGATTTAACGTTTTTGATTATTATCTTAAGTGCTTTTGCTTGCTGAAGTGATTTACAATTTCTGAGGAAATTTGGGCAGCGCTTCCGCGCCCAAAATTCATGCCCAAAAATTGTACCATCACTTCCGCTCACAAATCACCTAAAACACAATATTATGTATATTATAACTCAAAATAGTCCAAATAGTTCAATATAAGTCACCATTATTATTAGTTTGGTTTATCTCAGTCCCGTAATAATGTTAGAACAAGTCCAGAACGTATACATAAGTTTTAGACGGACAAAACAACGAGTTTTGGGAAGAACAGCAGCCCGGTGCGCGGCACCTGTCAAGGGGTGATGCGCACCTCCTTGCTGTTCTTCACCGTTTTGTGATTTCTTTGCTAAAAACGTCTTTTTACCCATAGATTTCGACATGCAACTGGTTTAAAATTATTAAAACATCTTTTTAACAGTTTATAAAACATTTTTGGTTACAAATCCGTGGATCTAAAGGTTATTTCGGTTAAAAACGTTTTTGACCATAAAAAGTCATAGATTTGTGTAAAAATACATTTTCAACCGTTAGATCTTACATGCAATTGAATATTTATATAAAGATAGTAAAAATAAAGAAATCTACCGAAGGAAAAGCTCGGATGATGAGTTTTGGTCGGATTTTAGCTCCCAAAAATCTTTACAAGACTAGTCCTTTTTCGAAATAACGACACCCCCTTGCTTCTCTTTATGAAAGGAACGATTTGTATGGACAAATGATGGATTTTGATGGTGGAAAGTCACTGGTGTTCTTGAGGTTATAGAGAAAATTAGAGAGAAAAGGGGTTGTGTGTGTTTTTATGTTTTGTAAAATGAAAATGAAATGGAAAAGAAAAGGTAATAATAATCTGCTCTTGGGACTGTTAATTTGCAGAAATGAGTGACCTAAGTCGTTTTTAATTGGTTGGTTTGGGTGGTGGTTGTGTAAAAACGAGGCAGGGACATAAACTGTAAATATTTTGAATTCTGGCGTGAGGTGCTGCGCACCTCATCACTAGGTGCTGCGCACTGGGGCATTTTTCAGCCTTTTTCAGATTTTTCGTTTTTACGTTATTGCTTCGTTGGACCTTTTTGTTAATTGAAAGTTCTTAAGTATGATTTGTTATGAACTTAGGAAAGTTCAATAGGTGTTTTCTTGGTATTAGGACTTATAAATTTAATTCCGGAAGTTATTCCGACACTAGTTCCGACAAGTACAGACTCAAAAGTTACGATCTAGAATAAAGCGAACGCGATAAAGGAGTAACTAACGTTTCGAACCGATATAATAATTGAACAAGTACCTGAATTTTGACGGTTGTCACAACATGGAGGAGATGGATTGTCAAATTTTGACAAATCTAAAGTACGATACTGTGATTGTCAGAAATTGGGACATTTTGCGAGAGAGTGTCAACAGTTGAAGATTCCAAAAGTTGAGCAAAGTGAGATTCAAGAAAGTTTCAACTCAAAGGGTTTTGCTTGTTCAAGAGGATGATCAAACTTATGAGTGGACAGCGTATTCTTCAAGTTCAGAAAACTCAAATCATGCATTCAAGGCTTCAGTTAGTGATCAAGATATTGAGTGTACATGTTCTGACAAATAAGATTTCAGTAAAGAGGAACAATCTATTTCAACTTTAACCAAAGAAATGAACGCTTAACCGAATCCTTGGACACCTTGATGGCTCAACATAAAGATTTGAAATTTGAACTAGCTGCACAAGTTAATCTGAAAAATGACTTTTCCAACAAGCTTCGTCAAGATTCCAAAGATAGAAGTGAATTCTTATATACTATCAGTGAACAATCATTAAAGATCGATATGCTTTATGAAAGTTTGGAGAAACAAAAGATGTACGTTGAACAGGAAAAGGAACTAAGAGATAGTGAGGTCAAAAGTATGGATCTTAACAGAAAGATTGAACGATTTCGGAATTCATTGAATACCTTTACTTCCATTTTGAGTCGTCAAAGGCCAAGTGGAAATGTCACTGATTTTGGATATCATGAAACATCTCCACCTTTTAACAACAATTTCAGTTTTTTTAAAGCCGAATTTGAATTGAAGGAAAACAGTGTTGATCTTCTTGTGAATCTTCCTCTACAAGGGACGATCAGACTAAGTCAAGTGTTTCGGAGACAAGAATGAGTACTTTAGCTGAAAACTCAAAACCCAAACAGGCAATGGATGATTTAGATTGTTTTAAATGTCGTGAACATGGTCACGTGGCTTTTGTGTGTCCAAACAGAAAGCAAGTTGGCAGATCCTCTTCACAAAAGACTAAACCTATGGATAGATCACTTTCACCAATTCGAAACCAGTGAGAAACTGGGTTATAAAACAGGAATGCACGAGTATTTCACATGATCGTTCATTTCAACCGTCATTTCGAACTTCAAATCCATATTACCCAGACAAAGAGTAAATTCTTTTAGTCGGCAATCAAGATCTTTCAGTCCACCTAGGAACCACATGAATTTTAACATTCGCATTACTGTTTCCAAAAAGGATGGTTTCTTCTAAGTGTTTGTCTACATGAACGAGAAAGGACAATCAAGACGCGTTATGGCTTGGGTTCCCCATCATAATTGATTTTTCTTGATAGCTTAGATGAAATTTATGTACCATTGTATATCTTTATGTAAATAGCATCGACATGAAAAGATCAAAATTATCATGTCAATATCCCAAAAAAAAAAAAAAACTTTACTAACTTTTGATTGCAGGTTGCGGAGATTGTACAAGACTCTACTCTTGAAGCTACTGTTTGAGACGGTGTTCAGCGTCAGACAGCTCAAGGGGGAGTTTTGTTGACATTTTTTGGAGGCTAAGATTTTATATGCGAAAGTGTTGAACTTAGTTGAGTCGATTCGTGATGAAGACTGTCATTAAAAAAGTTCACAACAACAAAGGGAGCTGACTGACTCTTCACAAGCGCAAAGGGAGAAGACTGATTCCTCATAACAAGATTATTGCAACAATTCAGGGGGAGTCATTCAAGTCAACAATGAGTAAGAAGAACTTGTTGGGAGTAAAAGACAATAAAGACTTTGAGCGTATTACGAAATCTAGAAGCAACAGTCAAGGGGGAGTTTGTTGGTGCAATATATGTGACAGTTGTTCTAGATATGGTTAAGTCTTTATTTATAGTCTATGTTAATGAACATGAAACGAACATGATGTTCTTATGTATAAACGAACATCATTAATGTTCATGTTCGTGTCTCTTATGGTCCAACGAACATTGTATTGTTCGTGGGCTAAGTCTGTTATGGGTGTTAATGAACATTGCATTGTTCGTAAGCCCATTAGAAGCCCAAGCCCGATGAACATGTTTTACTATATAATAGGATAACATGTTTAGATTTAGGATTAATCGGAAATAATAGTTTACACAAAGAAAAAGTTTTAGACACTGAGAGTATTAAATGCATTAGGTTTGAGTGATTCAATCCATAATACAAGTTTTCGTGTTTGGTAAGTAATTATTATCTTTTTAGTAATTCTTATTGTGTTATAACTATTGATTATTGAGATTCCGCCTCATAATCAATAGGTTTAATCTTGTTGATCCAATAACTGGGACCTATATGCTCTTTAGAATGTAAAGAAATTGTATTAAAATATAGAACACATAATCAACTATTGTGTGATTCTATAACCACAACAAAGAATGTTATCTACCAAAACAATTGAAAACTTTGAAAAACAAATTAAATCTTATCAACAAAATGAAACAAGTTTTTAAGAGAAAATTGATTTTGTGGAATGGCAAAGAGATGATTTGCTTATAAAGTTAACTGATGCTAGAGAAGAAATAGAAAGGATCAATAATGAAAAGAATGAAGTTAAATTGAATGTAGGAAAGCTTGAA
The DNA here is from genome assembly GCA_910822075.1 of Senecio squalidus. Taxonomy (NCBI): domain Eukaryota; kingdom Viridiplantae; phylum Streptophyta; class Magnoliopsida; order Asterales; family Asteraceae; genus Senecio; species Senecio squalidus. The sequence continues at coordinate 44,932,306 of CAJVGC010000432.1, forward strand.
CATGCATAAAATCAGTGCACAACATAACTAAAGGGCAAGTACATGACAAGCTGAAGAATGGTTTAGGTTATAAATCAGTTGTTCCTCATTTTAACCAAAACTACATTCCACCCAAAATGGATGGACTAAGATCTACATTTTGTTAAACTCCTTCACTAGAAACTTCAAGCATTGATCCAATCAACAATACTTTGGTGAAAGCATGAGTAGTTGTTGATGTACATTCAAAGTCAGTGGATCAAGGTAAAGAAGTTTTAATTGAAGACATAAATGATGAAAATGAGTTAAAGGTTGTTAAAAATAAAAACATTCCTCATAAAAATCATATCATAACAACTGAAACAAGAAGACAGTGGATCAAGAAAAGTGTGTTTGTCAAAGAAAAAAAGAAAAAAGTTTAAAAAAGAAAAATCAGAATGTGCAGTACTAGTAGGAATGTGCAGGGTCAGCCAACAAACAAGAAGAGGACAATTGTCATGTAGATAGCTGTTGCTCAGAACATATGACTGGAAACATTGCTTGTCTCAAAAACTAGGAAAAATATAATGTAGGGTATGTTGTATTTGGTGGAAATTCAACAGGTGGAAAAATTACTTGCAAGGGTATGGTAAGCAATGGAAAGGTAAGCTTTGAGGATATATTTTATGTGCAACATTTGCAGTACAATGTGTTGAGTGTATCACAAGTCTGTGATAAGATAAACAACATTCTAGTCACAGAAACTGAATGTTTCATTCTTACTCCTGGTTTCAAGATAGTTGTTGAAAGTCAAATACTATTTAGAACACCAAGGAAAGACAATGTATATTGTTTGGATTTAGCAAAAGTTACTCCTACTCGAGATGTAAATTTCTTTATCTCCAAAGCATCAATATATGAATCTTCTTTATGTCATAGCAGTATGTGTCACATCAACTTTAAAAACATGAACAAACTCGTGATACCAAATCCTATAAGAGGTCCGCCTAACAAACAATTCTCATGTGATGATCATTGTGTTGCTTGTCTTAAAGGTAAACAACATAAAATTTCTCATAAGTCAAAAGAAGTAAACTCAATAGACACACAAGTTCATTTGTTGTGTATGGATTTATATGGACCAAGTAATGTTATGAGTATTGCAAATAAGTCTTATTGTTTAGTTGACACTAATGATTTTACAAAATATACATGTGTCTATTTTCTAAGAACTAAGGATGAACAAGTCAAATACTCATGTCTTTCATAACTAAAGTTGAAAATCAAATTGGTCCTAAAGTTAAAATCATTACATCTGACAATGGCACTGAATTCAAAAGCAGTGTCATGAACAATTTTTATGAAGCTAAAGGAATTGAAAGACAATACACTACTCCAAGAACTCCTTAGCAGAATGGAGTAGCAGAAAGAAGAAACATGACCTTGATCGAAGCTGCAAGGAGTATGCTAGCAGACTTTGAACTTCTTCTTTTGGGCATAAGTAGTTAATGATGCTTTCTATGTGCAAAACGTAATTCTCATAATTAATTCATATACAAAGACACCTTATGAAATCTTTCACAAGAGAAAACTACTCATAATCTTCTTGAAATCATTTGATTGTCCTTGTACAATTATAAACTCAAAAGACTATCTTTGAAAGTTTAACAGTAAGTCATACGATGGTAACATGTGATTTCATACACCGACAATTAAAGAGAAAACTACTCATAAGCTTCACTTTTATTTTTTTAAATTCATTTATTTAAATCTTGTTGATTTAAAGATAGTTATAATTACTTTTTATGATTAAATATATCAGTCACTAACCATTATGATAGATAATATAATAACATTGAAACTATAAAAGTACAAGAAAAAAGAAAAAAGATACCAAATACTAATAACAGAGATAATGATTAGAGTTGCTATGGAATCTTCAAAGTGTATTTTTGATCAAAGTGTTTAAGTCGGGTGAATAAAGTCCATCACCCGAGTTAAACCTTAGGAAGTCATTCAGTGAAGACTTTAACTCGGGTGTACTAGTTACTTCATCAGAGTTAACTAAAGTTCACCAAAGTTTAATTTAAACTGAGGATTAAGTTAGTCAACACAAGTCAACATTGAAGATTATAACTCTGATGATGAAGACTCTACTTCTGAGTTAAACAACTCAACAGTTAAAATAAGATGAAGACATCAGTGTTTGTGTTTAGTTTAAATAATCTGTTAAGATATCTATAAATAGTAGGATGTGTGTATTGAGTCAGGAGTCTCTCAATGCAATGTCACCAAACCTGCATTTGTAGATTACCATTGAGCTTCACTGTTGTAATCAATTTGTAAACAGCTCTTCCCGCCAAAATCCTTCTTTGTGAAAATATCTTTATATTCTCTTTCGATTAACCAATTCTCAATACAATTATTGTGTAGATTCAATCAAATCATGAGATTCCCCATCATGATTTCAAAAAACAATTCACTGTTAGAGTTTTGGATCCTTTATAAATCCTGTCAATTGGTATCAGAGCCGGAAAAATCATTTGATTAGATTCAATTGATTCCGGTTCATCAATTTGACTCGATTCAAGTGAATTTAGTCAAATTATCAGTGTTTTGTTGAATCGAAGAAGTTTGAATTGAAATTGAGGAACGTTATTGAAGAATGTGTGAAGATTAGTTAGTATATGGTGGAATTGTTGTTACGATAATCAATTGGAGGTGATCGGTGTATGAAGCTAATCCACGAGTTATCAATTTATGAAGATATGAGATTTGATGACTTGAAGATTTAATTCGGATGATGGAGTAGTTCATTCCGAACTAAATATCAAATTGTGAATGATGAAAAGTAGATTGAATTTGATGATCATGAAGCTAAGGATCAATTCAGAAAGTTAATTCTACATACTAATACAAGCTTAGATTAGTGATTTATCAATTCAGACTGCTTAAGTCAATTAATCTATGATGTGTTTGGGGCTATCAAATTGAAGATATGAAGAATTGAAGTTTAAATTTGAATTAACTCGGATGCTGAAGAGAATGTTGAAAATGATGAAGATGAATCTAAGAATCTAAGAATCTACTCAGAATTCATGTCTGCATGCTATCCAAGTCTAGATAAGTGTGTTAATCAATTCAATTCAATCAAGTCAATTCAGTTGATTTAGATTCAGATTTTAGTTCGGATGTTGCTGGTAATGTTGTTGAAGTTTGTGTTCGGAAGTTAAAGTCCAGATTGTTCAGTTTGATTAAAGAGAGATGCTTGACACTGAATAAGGGGGAGATTGTTGCATTGACGAATCTGGGTTGTTAGAAGCTAATCATGGAGAATCATATGTGTTGATTTGAAGATTCATAGCATCATCAAAGCGGGAGATTGTTGGTTATTTAAAGTTATGGATGAAGCTATGAAATCTTCAAAGTGTGTTTTTGATCTAAGTATTTAAGTCGGGTGAATAAAGTTCATCACCCGAGTTAAACCTTAGAAAGTCATTCAGTGAAGACTTTAACTCGGGTGAACAAGTTACTTCACCAGAGTTAACTGAAGTTCACCATAGTTAATCTTGAACTCATGTTTACCAGAGTTAATTTTCATTTCACCCGATCTAAACATGTTCTTATCAGTTTTCAAGATTTTTAACTCGAATATAGAATATTTCAACTTAGGTACATGCAATCCAACCAATAAATCAGGAATTATATCAAATTTAATCACATCCACACGTTTGGATTTTTCACAATTAAGCATGCATTCTTTAAAGTTAATTCTACCAAATTGTAATTTAACAGGCATTGGAACACATTCAGAAACACATTCAACCTTAGGTTTTAACCAACATTCTACTAATTTTTGTTTCTTTTTGCATGTATTGCATTTTAGTTTTCTCTTTGACTTTTTAGATTTGACTTTCTCAATTTAAAAAACCACAGATTCATTAACAGCAATTTCATTCACAATCAATTCATGTTTAGGCAACACAGAAACATTGACATTATGAAAGTTATAACACTTTTCATTTAACAGTCATGAATAGACTCAACAAACTCTTCTACAATCTCAATCAACTCAAAATTATTACAAGACTCAACATTAACAGTCTTCTCTTCAACTAATTCTTCACAGTTACTTGACTCTTCTAATTTTTTACCTGCTACAACATTAAAATTTTCATTTAGACTAGTAGTAGCATTCAAATTAATCACATTATGCACATAAGAACAAGTTTCATTCAAATCAACTTTACACTATAATTCAAAAACATCATGAAAAGAATTTTCAACAGATAACTACTCTTAAAATGTGTAGATTCAGGTTTAATATTGTAGTTATCATTGAATGGTGGTGGTACAACATTGAAGCCAATACCAACCTTAGCTTTCTGCACAAACTGACTTTCAATGATCCCATTCGAAGTCTTTGATGAGAGATTGAACTTATTAACATGAATTTTAGCATTTTCAAACTCATTAGTTACTTTTTGAAATCTTTCAAATAAATTTTCATGTTGAGTTTCTAATTTTTCCAATTTACCCTTTTACACATCCACACCCTTTTAAAGAGAATCAATTTTATCTTTATAAATCTTTTCACTTTTCAAAAATTCACTTTGATGAAATCTAATCAAATCAACAGAACAGGATTTAGAAAGTACCTAATTAGTTGAAACTGTATCTATCTTACTCATGAGAGGTGATACTTTCTTGTTTTTGAATTCCTCCTTTTGCACTTCATCACACTCTCCAAATGTAATCAAAGCCTTAACACTTGTGCCTGCTTCATCACTTCCACTCTTTCCTTCTACACTTGTCAGCTTCTTTTGATCATCCTTTTCTTGATAGTTCTTCCTTTGATAACTGTTGTTGTTCATCTTCCTAGGTGCCCTGCACTCTCTAGCAAAGTGACCATAATCTTAACAATTGAAGAACTTGACCTTTGACTTGTCATAACCAACTTTGTCACCATTTTCCTTCCTGAAATTGTTCCTTCCTGTCTTCTTGAAAAATTTGTTTGCCATTACACTCACCATTGCCATCTGCCAGATCATCCCTTGCAAGTTCTGCCTGACTCAAACTTCCAGCCACAAATGCTTCACAGCTTGCCACAAAGGCTTTATACAATATCTCCTTGTCTCCTAGCCCATTCAAATCAATCCCATTGACTCTAGAGTTCAAAGATGATGAATGATAAGCATTTGATTCAACATTTTGACTAGTATATCCTCCATACCCATTTGAATTGTACCCAACAGATGATTGATTAGGTGTACAATAGTTTCTAGAATGACAATTTGCATATAATTGAGGTTGAGGTTGAGCTTGATTAGGATAATGAGTTAACTTCACATGAACCTGAGCCTTTAATGCACATCCATAAGAATTTCCAGTCTGCTTCTTCTCATCAATCAGCATATCAACTTCATATGATTGCAGAATCCCAATCAACTATACTAAGGTCATTGCATTCAAATTTGCTGTTCTCTTAATGATCATCACTTGCACTGACCACTTAGTAGGTACAGATCCCAACAACTTCTTGCATACATCACTATCTTTCATTATAACACCATAACTCTTCAGATCCCTCACTAGCAATGTGTACCTACTGATTTGATCAGATAAAGTCTCACCCTCACATATTCAAACGCTTCATATAGCTTCTTCAACATATATCTCTTTCTCTCCTTCAGTTCCAAACTGCATTCATATCTCAATTCCATAGCATCCATTAGTTCCTGGGCAGAAGCATAGTCCTTGAAGTTGTTATAAATCTCAGTAGGAAGAGCTACAATAACAGTTCCTAGTGCACGAAAATATCTATCAATTATCTTAATGTCAGCTTCAGTATACGCTTCTGGATCAACATCTCCCACACTAGTTCCACCAGTCTCTTTCACCATAGGTCGATGAGGACCATTAACAATTGAACTCCATAACTGTCAGTCACTATAGTAGAAAAAGCCTTGAAATGAAGCTTCCACATCATGAAATCAGATCCTGGTAGGAATATTGGAGGTCTACCACCAGAACCTGTTTCATTGTCATAATTCACAACTGGAGCAGCCATTACTATTGCAGACATATGATTTGTGAATTTTGAATTTTAATTCGGATGAACAAACTATAACTCGAATGAAATAACTAAACCAGAAATGATTCAAACTCAATCAAATTCATGGAAATTAACAACTAAACCTTAGTAAACACTCTAAAAATTAAATCGACACTTAAAACTAATGATTAGCAGTAGAATACCTCTATAACGAATTTTACCGCCAAATATCAGACTTACGAATACCGAACAATTGTTGATCTTACTGTTCTAATTCTTGTAACTCAACTAAACACCTTGAATGCAGGTCACAATCTTTTGATAACTAAGCTGAATCAAATTATATTTGATTTCCAGCTCTGATACCACTTGTTAGGTCTGATCAATCTTCAAAGCAACAATCCTACGTCTAGAATCACTAACAGGTAAGCCAGCTTCTCCGGGCACTACGGTAGGACGTGGATCGACCATGACGAGAATATGGAATCACAAGTTAATAAATTGAGTTAACGTAATAAGAACAATGAATCAATGAGAACTCAGTAATGGAACTATTTATTCCAAAGCCATAAACGGCGGCAAAGTTTGTTACAAATGATAATCTCACTTTACACTTAAGCTCTTTTCAAATGAACTACTCTCACCAATATTTATAGACTGTATATTCTATCAATTACATTACATAAACCCTTATGTTTATTTAAAAACACTTCGGATGAACTCGGGTGAACTTGAACTTAACTCTGATGAAGAGGTAGTTCACCCGATTTAAAGTCTTCAGGAAAGTCCTAACTATGATTTAGTTCGGGTGATGAATAATGTTCATCCGAACTGATATTTATACACAACACTTGATGAAAAATCTTTGAAAGTTTCAGTCACTGCTCCTTTTAAGCTCCAACAATTATTATAACTAAAACGACAAGCAAAGATATAAGCTAATAAAGCAATAATGTTGAATTAAATAAGAAACACGCCACTTAAAAAAAGTTAATTAAATAAAATAAATGATAATTAAACTTAAATGTAATTAATTAATTGATAATTAATTTAAATAAATATTTAAAATTCGTATAAAACTGACACTTATCAATTGGCTAAACATGACAAATGGCGAGATATTAAAAAAATTATGACTCTTTTATTAGAATAAGATTATTATTATTATTATTATTATTATTATTATTATTATTATTATTATTATTATTATGATTAGAGTTAATTACATGCGTCGTTCCTATGGTTTGTATCATTTTCACCGGTCGTCCCTATAACTTTTTTATTACACCACTCGTCCCTAAGTTTGAATTTTGTTGCCTGGAGAGTCCCTATTTTGGATGTCCCGTTAAATTCACCGTTAGTAAGACTCATATGCTATGCACATGAGGGCATATGTGTCATTTTACAATTATTTTAATTTCTGAAATATCCACATACCTTTTATTCCTTTTACACCAACAAAAAAACCCTAATTTATCAAATCTAAATCAAAAACACAAGTTTATCAAATCAAATTAAAAGCCAAATTTATCAAATCCAAATTAAAATCAAAACCCCAAATTTAGAGATTATTTCACATGTGATAAACTATAAACTGTTGAGATTAGCTTAGGAGGTCAGCCTAGAACAAAAACAAAGAATAATATTACTTTGACTTCTGTAAGTGATATGATAATGAATATGAATTCATCACTGTACAATTTCAAGCAAACATATATATTCCGTATATGGTGGACCTTCGATATCGATTTCAATATCATATATCAAACACACACACACAATGACCTGATCGGAATCCAAATTCGCCGCCGTTAGCCGCCGTCACCTACTTCCGTAAGATCAATTCACCGTTAATTGCTCAGTTCAGATCCAATTGCTCTGTTTTTACTACTTATAATTTACCCCGAATTACAGTTTTGTGATTTTATTTGATTTTCTTGGATGAAGACGGCTTCTAATACATGTGTTAGAGAAAACCTTTGGCAGCATGGATGAATGAATTTTGATGTATTATAATATTTCATATGTGTTTTAATTGAATTGTTTTGAAATGAGTATTGAAAAAATTAAGGGTTTTTTTTGGATATTAGGGTTCTTGTAAATTGGGGATGTAAATGGGAAAGATGGTGGTAAAAAGACTAATTTGCCCTCACATGTTTCTCATATGATAAGACTTAACGGCACATTTAACGGGACATCCAAAATAGGGACTATACAGGCAACAAAATTCAAACTTAGGACCGAGTGGTGTAATAAAAAAGTTATAGGTACGACCGGTAAAAATGGTGCAAACCATAACGACGACACATGTAATTAACTCTTATGATTATTATATTGTGTGCCATAGTTATCATTTTATTTCAACTAATACTATTATAATTATTATGTAACTATAACAAAAATGCTGATTGAGAATATATAATTTGTTACCACCTCTATTTATGAAAAGTGTATCGAAAAAGAAAAAAACGGTTAAAATAAACTAAGTGTAATTAATGAAATATTGTTTTTTGTTACATTATTTATTTTGTTCATTCATTAAAGAAATTGGTTATTTTTTATGTTTAAAAAGTTAAAACTTTTAAAAACAACCTACATTTTAATATAAGAAAATATTTTAAAATAAATATAGAAAAGAATTAATAATTTTTTATGGAATAAAGGAAGTAATATATACTAATCTTCTCGGTATTGGATGTAGTAATATTAATTTCAATATGCAAAACTAGAAGGTAACTTAAATCCTTTATAAGTAATATGAAATTAAGTCTTTTAAAAGTTTGATGAAATTATATATATGATATTTTCTCCATGTATTCTTATTTATATATTTTAAACAAAATTTGACATTTTTAAAGGTGACTATTGCTACCTATTAATCTTCAGTTTAAATGTTATTGCATCCTATGATTCCGTGCCGGGCCCGGGTTATTTTCGCTTTTTGGGCCGGTTTGTTGGGCTCCCTCTCTGACCTGCTTCTTAGTCGAGTTTTTGCTGTCGACACGTGTCCTCACAGGTGTCGTTTTCCTATAATCTTAATCCTTTCTCTTCAATCATCTCTAAGTTTACTCAGTTTTTCAACTTTCAATTTCCACCACCGCCGACGTTGGCGAAGAAAGACGTAAAATCGGAAGTGACGAAAACGGTGATTGTTACGTCTCCGGCGGAGAGTGTTGCTTCGGTGAAGCTTGAATCGGAAGAGTTGCAGCAAAGTAGCAGTCCTGGTGTGGCTTGGCAGGTATGGAACCCTAATTTGTCATTTTACTGTTTTTTTTTTCTTATGTTTTTAATAATTAATCTCTTAATTTCGTAATTCGATTCGGATTTCCCTGATTCCCCAAATTAAATTATTATTGTTTTTCTTTTCCATGTGTTATAGGTATTTATAGATATTATTAGCGAAATATTGATTATGTTGTTTTTGCTAATGGGTTTACTTTGTGCTGGTGGTACTAAGTAATTTAATGGAGCCACATTTAGGTAAATATTCATCAGGTTTGTGGTTTTATATTTGGTCTCTACGATCGTTTACTTATGTAACGCTTGATAAAATAGGTTTTTCTAATATCGTTGATTTTATTTCGTTTTGTTGATTTGTTTGCTTCTTCCTTGCAGTTGTGTTGTGGCTGTTGTCGTTTTGGTATGTGTTTTTTTATTTGCTATTTTTGTATTTCGGCTAATTGAAATTATATGCTATTTTTGTATTTGGGCAAATTGAGGTTTTTTAATATTTTTGATTAACATTATTATTAGTTTTGATTCGTTTGCTTCTTCTGTGCAGTTGTGTTGTGGCTGTTGTTGTATTTGTCTTAAAAGGTATGGTATACGTTTTTTTATTTGCTCTTTTTGTATTTCGGTTAATTGAAATTGTATGCTATTTTTTTATTTCTGCGAATTGAAATTTTTAAATATTATTGATTAAAGAATACAGTTTACAGTAACAATCAGGACGACAAAGGCCAGTTATTGTGACAATGTTACATGAGTTAAGCCTGTTTATGTGTTTTTGTGGGTTCAATGACCTGTTTTTGTTTTGCTAATACGAAAGTTATAGTATTGATCGAGCTTCTCGGGCGACAAGAGGGAAACGGTATTTATCATTCATTGATTGATTATGTTCTTTTAGTGTTAAATGTGTTTAATATTTTTTTTTTCTAGGATGACTGAATTGGTTGATGATGAGATTGAAGAAGATGATGAATTCTGGAACCAAGATGCTTTGAAAGAGGTAATCGTTACCTAAGTTTTATACTACAAGTCTTTTTAACGATCGAACGTAGTTTAATTTTGAGCTTAATTAGTGTTTCTTGAACTTAAATTATCAAAATCTTGATTATTATTTCTTTGATCATAAAAAAATTAAATATTTTAGCTTGAAATTGTAGCTAAAAAGTTGTATATAGTATAAAGTTTGAAACTTTTTGTGTATAGACTTATGCCCTCCATCTGTTTGATCAAATGTCTATAGTTTGAATAACTTATCTTTCGGTTTTCGATTATTCGATTATCTACTATTTGTTGCAGATTACCCTATGATAATTTTGTGTCTTTGAAGCCACAATGTCAATTATATGTGGCATTCCTCTTCTAGAATAGTTGAAAATGCATTAATGAGGATCCATAGAAAAGTTTTACCGTTTCATGCTGCTATGTCAGAAGATTTGCGAGTTGCAAATATGGAGGAGTTCTGCCAATCTCAGTTAAAAGATAGATCTTTGTTTTTCGTATGCACGGATAGGTAAACATATGTTTTCCTCTGTATTTATCTTTCAAGTGGGAATGACATTTACGGGGGTGTTTGATGTGCGTTTCGAAAGTCATTATAGCTGATCAGAATATGATTTAACTATTTTACACAATCAGTCAAAAATAATTATTGTGACTTCAAACCGTAATAGTCGAGTTCAAAAATCCTTAGAATCTTTTATTATAAGAAAATGAGTTTGCAACCTAAAAGATTTTGATGGTTTATGCAGAGCGTCCCGTGGAATTGATATCCATTTCCCAGTTTACACTTATGTAAAATAATAAAAAATCCGAACCCTTTTTGTCCAATTAATTACATTTTTATTAATAACTTTGCTTTTAGGTGCCTCAGTATTTGTTGGATGATATGTGGAGTAGAGGTTAAACGTGTAAAATAGTATGCACCCAACCTCGACGGATATCCCCGATCTCAGGTATCCATCACTTAAATTATGGGACTTCTTTTACTATCTTTTGTTTGTTTATATATTTGTTTAATTCATGATACGTAATTTGTAGTTTCTGAAAGAATAGCTGCAGAAAGTGGTGAAAGTATTGGAAATAGTATTGGATACAAGGTATTTTGTTACTTGATGTTGTACACCTTAATTTGTATTTTGTCTTCGTTGGTAGAATGGTAGTTTTTCTGTATATTCTTACATTTTTTACGGTTGAAAACCCTAGATAAGGGCACTAAATTTTCCCGGGATAAGGAAAAGGATAATTGCACTAAAAGTTGACCAACTAGCTATGTAAATTTTAATTGCCTTTGTTTGTGCTGCAGGTGTTTCTCAAGTCGATGGCATAGACCGGCCAAATTAATCTTCACGGTGAACAACCAACTTTGACTGAAACTGCTCTTTATCGAGCTAGGAAGTATTTATATACAGAAGAAAGGAAAAATGAGAAAGCTGTTATAGCTATCTCCGATATTAGCTTTGAAGTCGATAGGCTTGCTGGCCAGGTACCATAAATTCCATAATTCTGATTGCTTATGTGTACAACTTAAGTTGCTTATGGTCAGTTTAATGAAATTGGATCGGGTTATTTCTAAAGGAGGGAAAGTGGCAGAGAAGACTCTATTGAATGTGACCGAGTTATTGATGAACCAGCTTCTTAAACTCGATGGACTTACAGTAGATGGTGATGTAAAACTGCTTAGAAAAACACAGGTAATTTTCTAAAGTTCATGACGAAATTTAGTTCTAAACTCTTGATTTCAAGTTTGTTAATTTCATCAAATTTAGTTGAAAAGAATTCAGGAGTATGTTGAAACTTTAGATGCCTTAAAGCTGAAGAACTCAACCTCAAGCAAACAAAGACTCAAATCAGTCACATGAATCCATGAATGGTTCCAAAAATTCCAACAGCTGCTGCGTACTATCGTCATCAGCCAAATATCAACGAACACAGGATGACAAACTCGTGCAACGCACGATTATCCCCTAGTTTTAAATCAAAATCTGTTTGCATGGGTATAAAAATTGGTCACATCTATAAACATTATAAACATAGAGTTAATTAAATGGGTAGTTTTTATGGTTTGTCAAAATTTTACGTGTTATCTCTATAATTTTTTTGTTACACCATTTGTCTTTAAGTTTGATATTTGTTGCCTCGTAAATCCCTATTTTGATCGTGACGTTAGGACAACCGTTAAGTCTAATCACGTGCATGACACATGATGGCATATTAGTCTTCTTACCACCATCTCTCTAATTTAATGACCATCATCCCCCCAAAATCACTAAAACCCATAATCATTCTCTCTCTCTCTCTCCCCCCCACCCCCCCCCCCCCCCAAATGAAAACCCTAAAAATCGTAATGGTTGTATGTTCTTGTAGAAGAGAAGCAGTGATACGAAACATCGTAGACTGGTCTAAATCCTGGTCACCGTTTTCATGAATGCACCATCTAGTGCTCGTAAATCTCTCCCACTAGGTCTAAACCCGTCCTTTAAATGTCTTAAACAAACATATATACTCTTGAAAACTATGGTTCCATCATCTTCATATTCCCCAAAATTGAAATCCAAGGTTACTATTGTACCTGGATCGCAAGACTTCAGCTCCAAGATGAATATAGCATATTGCTTAGTATAGTCCCCTCGTAATGCATTGAATGCTTCTGTCTTGGCCCCGAAAGCTTTCATCTTGGAAGTTTGCAACTCATATTTTCGATGTAACTGAGTTTTTAATTTGAATCTTGGGGCTTGTTGGAAGATGTTCCATGATAGAGTGTGATATCGCATATTTATATAGATATTTCTATGCGATATTCGGTTGTTTTTCATATTAAACACGATGGATAGGATAGGTTTTTGCATCTAATCGTGTGGAAAAGTGTTTTTGTCCATTTTACAGGTTTATATGATTGGGAAGTGGAAATGGTGGAAGAAATGAGTTTAAAAGACGAAAAATGGTGAAATATGACAAGGAGAACGACGCAGTACCACCTCCACCGTTTTGATCATAACTTCTTCATACGATATCCGATTTAGGTGATTCAAATTGGAGAATAAAGAAGAAAGAGAGATCTACATTTTGTAAATTTTGAATATTGGGGAAAAATGCACGGTGCTGCGCACCTATGAAGTGGTGCTGCGCACTGGCGGGATTTTCAGCAATTGTAATTTGACTCGAACTCGATTTCTTCTTGATTTATCTTTATAAATACCAACCCAAACGACCAGTTTTCACCACCAATTATCATTATCATCTAAGGGAGCTGGAGATCACGTTTAGAAGCAAGGATTAAGGCTAGGAAGATCTCCTTTTCTGCTAACGGCGATCACCACACGTTTTGTCGAATTCTTCGTTTGTTCTTTTCTCTTTTAGACTATTATTCCAGTATGATTTCCATAACTTTATTTGCCTTTTCAGACTTGATCATGAGTATCTAAATTTCGTTTATGCTTGTTTGAACCACGGATCCTATTTGAAGTTTATTTATCGTTATCGATTGTTTATGTTTTTGTGTTTAATCGGTGATCCTTAATTGCTTAAATTTTAGTATATTATCAGAGTTGTTTATATATAATTTGCTTAATCAACATTCTAGGTATTCGGGAGGAATCTAGATAGATTAAATAGGTTGTATGAAATAATCGGTCGGTCTATAATCGGTTTAAAATTACTAGGATTCGGGAGGACTTAGTAATCACAACTTAGGTAATTAAATTTAAGTGAGTAAGTATATTTGTTAAGATTCGAAAGGACTTGATAATTAGAGGAGTTATTCGGGAGGAAACTCTATAAGATTAAATCACTAAGAACGGACTTGTTGCTTATTGCTTGATTATTAATAGTTATAACTGTATTCGGGAGGAACGGTGTAATTAGAGGTAATTAAAGTTGGTAAAAGATTCGGGAGGACTTTTATTATATCTTAGAAGTTTTGAAAACAATCGATTTCGTAAACTTAAACGGAAAATAGGTGAAGTGTCAAACAAGTATATTTTCTCATTATTTGATTACATCAATTACTTTTTCGATCGATTTTAATTAATCAATTGTTACTAGTTATTTGCAAACAATCTTTTGTTACGATAATAAAAACCCCAAAAACAAATAGTATTATTAATTCGAATACTTAAAACAAATTAGTCCCTGCGAACGAACCTTTACTTGCTTTTAAACTATATTATATACGGATAGGTCCACTGCCTAAAAGTGTGTAATTGCGTAAATTAGTAGGTTTTAATTAAGACTAGATTTTACACATCAAGTTTTTGGCGCCGCTGCCGGGGATTTGATATCGCATATTTATATAGATATTTCTATGCGATATTTATAGGTTTTTGCATTTAATCGTGTGAAAAAGTGTTTTTGTCCATTTTACAGGTTTATATGATTGGGAAGTGGAAATGGTGGAAGAAATGAGTTTAAAAGACGAAATATGGTGAAATATGACAAGGAGAACGACGCAGTACCACCTCCACCGTTTTGATCATAACTTCTTCATACGATATCCGATTTAGGTGATTCAAATTGGAGAATAAAGAAGAAAGAGAGATCTACATTTTGTAAATTTTGAATATTGGGGAAAAATGCACGGTGCTGCGCACCTATGAAGTGGTGCTGCGCACTGGCGGGATTTTCAGCAATTGTAATTTGACTCGAACTCGATTTCTTCTTGATTTATCTTTATAAATTCCAACCCAAACGACCAGTTTTCACCACCAATTATCATTATCATCTAAGGGAGCTGGAGATCACGTTTAGAAGCAAGGATTAAGGCTAGGAAGATCTCTTTTCTGCTAACGGCGATCACCACACGTTTTGTCGAATTCTTCGTTTGTTCTTTTCTCTTTTAGACTATTATTCCAGTATGATTTCCATAACTTTATTTGCCTTTTCAGACTTCATCATGAGTAGCTAAATTTCGTTTATGCTTGTTTGAACCACGGATCCTATTTGAAGTTTATTTATCGTTATCGATTGTTTATGTTTTTGTGTTTAATCGTTGATCCTTAATTGCTTAAATTTTAGTATATTATCAGAGTTGTTTATATATAATTTGTTTAATTAACATTCTAGGTATTCGGGAGGAATCTAGATAGATTAAAATAGGTTGTATGAAATAATCGGTCGGTCTATAATCGGTTTAAAATTACTAGGATTCGGGAGGACTTAGTAATCACAACTTAGGTAATTAAATTTAAGTGGGTAAGTCTATTTGTTAAGATTCGGAAGGACTTGATAATTAGAGGAGTTATTCGGGAGGAAACTCTATAAGATTAAATCACCAAAAACGGACTTGTTGCTTATTGATTGGTTATTAATAGTTATTACTGTATTCGGGAGGAACGGGGTAATTAAAGATAATTAAAGTTAGTGAAAGATTCGGGAGGACCTTTATTATATCTTAGAAGTTTTGAAAACAATCGATTTCGTAAACTTAAACGGAAAATAGGTGAAGTGTCAAACAAGTATATTTTCTCATTATTTGATTACATCAATTACTTTTTCGATCGATTTTAATTAATCACTTGTTACTAATTATTTGCAAACAATCTTTTGTTACGATAATAAAAACCCCAAAAACAAATAGTATTATTAATTCGAAAACTTAAAACAAATTAGTCCCTGCGAACGAACCTTTACTTGCTTTTAAACTATATTATATACGGATAGGTCCACTGCCTAGAAGTGTGTAATTGCGTGAAATAGTAGGTTTAAATTAAGACTAGATTTTACACATCAAGTTTTTGGCGCCGCTGTCGGGGACTGATTTTTAGTTTTGTTTCGAATTTGTGATACGATCCTTTTAAGTATTAATTTACTTGGAAGTTACTTTTAATTGTTATTACACCGGTGTGTTTTACGTTTTTCTTGTTTCTGTCTTTGTAGGTATTCAGGTAGTGGATGAACACGAGGGCTTCGGGATTACCACTCGCGAGTCCAAAATCCAATCCAGGAGTATCAAAGAAGCGAGGCAAGAAGAAAGGAAACATATTGATTCAGACACCACCAGGTTTTGGACCGTTCTCACCAGTGAAGTTTGAAGATATCACATCTTCAGAAGGAGGAGGAAGCGCTACAAAATCCGAAGTCGAAGAGTTAGTTTGTGAAAACAAAGCGGAACCACAACCGGCTATGGATCCATTGGACATGCCGATGCACCGACGGGCTGCAGCCGTTGCAGTACCAGCTACTAGAGGTTAAGCTATTACCACCCCAGACTTGGGTGACGATTTCGTTGTCAAGGGTCATCATCTCAAGATGATCCAAGACAACACTTTCGATGGGAGATACAATTCATATCCGCATAAACACATAGCCAAATTCAACGAGCTATGTGAGATGTTCAAATATGGAGCAGGAAAGAGCGAAAGTGTCAAGTTGAGGTTGTTCCCTTCGTCTCTCACCGGAGATGCGAAGGTTTGGTTTGAAGAACTCGAAGAAAACACAATCACAACATGGACAAAAATGCGCGAAACCTTCATCAAAAGATTTTTCCCACCTGCCTTGGGTAGGAAATTACTACGAGACATTAGGGGATTTCGACAGGAAGATGGAGAGACGTCTACTGAGGCGTGGGCTAGATTGAAAGAAATGTTGAGGAATTGTTATGGTCATGGTCTGGGCAAGGATAACATCATAGAGATTTTCTTCTACGGGTTAACCAAGGAGTCACAAAATGAGTTGGATCTAGCCGGCGGGGGAGACTTTATGTACAAAACCACCAATGAAGCATACAATTTGATGGAAGATAAGCTAGTCATAAGCTTATCAAGGGAGTATCGAGACGATGGTAGAGGTCGACGTACAAAAGGACAGGTAGCTCAAGTAGAAGGAAGCAGTGATGCATGTAATATTCTGAAAGAGATCAAGACTATAGCAGACAAGCTTGACAGGAGAATGACTTATCTAGAGAAAGAGGTACATGTGATCAAGCATGGGTGAGAAAATTGTGGGGGACCGCATTATGCAAGTGATTGTCGCGTGGAGGAAGCCCATTATGCAAATTATGGCTACCCTAATCGGGGAGCAAATTGGCCACACTACGGAGGTAACTACAACCGGGGTGAGAGTCGAGATAACGGATGGCAAAGGAATAACACACGCTCCCCACCACGACAAAGATACGATCCACCGAAGAACGAAGATGAAGATCCAAGCCTTAAAGATCTTTTGAAATCGTTCATCAACACCCAAAAATCAACCAATGACGATGTCCGTAAACAATTTAAAGTTTTAAATGATCAAATCGAGCAAGGACAGAGAAATCAGCAGGCAGCACATCAAGACTTAGAGAGACGGTTCGATAGGATGAACGAGCGGAACTCAAATCGACCATCAGGCTCACTACCGAGTAATACGCAACCAAATCCACGACCACAGAATCAAGGAAATACTTCTAACAATCAGGGACAGAAATATCAACCTCCTAACATGAGAGAAGAGCATGTAAATGCAATCACTACACGCTCGGGACATGCTTACGGAGGAGATCGAGACGAAAATGGAGAAAAACAGTCAGATAGTGCGCAACACCGAAGCTCTGACCAAACTAGTGCGCAACACCGAGCTGCTGAACCAAATGTAGATGATTTCGAGATCGAGGACGATGAGGAAGAGGCACCACAGGTTCAACCCGAGGCCAAAACACCTGAACCAGTGAAGGAGGTCCCACTAAAGGCTTACGAGCCACGTGTCCCATATCCTCAACGTTTGAGGAAGGCACGCATGAAGGAGCAGTACGGTAAACTTTGCGATATGATTCAATCTGTCCGTATTAATGTTCCTCTTGTTGATTTGATTGCAGGGATGCCGAATTACGCGAAATTCATCAAGGTGCTGGTCACGGAAAAGGGAAAGTCATCAGAGGAGCAGGCCGCTTTCTTGAACGCAGAATGTTCAGCTTTGGTGAAAAACTCGATACCACCAAAATTGGACGACCCAGGGAGTTTTCTGATTTCTTGTAATCTTAGTGATACCTATAGTTGTAATGCATTGGCCGACTTAGGAGCTAGCATAAATTTAATGCCACATTCATTATATGCTAAACTTGCTTCGGGAGATTTAAAACCTACCAGAATGAGTATCCGATTAGCCGACCGATCATTTCAATATCCGTTAGGAATTGCTGAAAACATGCTAGTAAAAGTAGGAAAATTCACTTTCCCTGTTGACTTTGTGATTCTAGAAATGGATGAAGATGTCACTGTGCCACTTATTTTAGGTCGACCATTTTTAAACACTGCGGACGCAATAATTCGTGTAAAGGACAGGGAGATTTCTTTCGGGGTTGGGGATGAACAAATTTCATTTTCTGTTGATAAAGTTCCAAAACATTCATACTCCACTGATGAAACTTGTTTTCGTATTGACGTTTTTGATGAAATGTTTGACTTAGATGTGCATGAAATGCTTGGAGGACAAATTGCTGTTGAAGAGGAGCAAGATCAGGAGCTCGAGGATTTTGATCTCATTTTGAAAATGGAGTTGGAGGAATTTGAGAAGAATTCTACGAGCATGACATTTGAAAAATCCGACCCGGATTTAGATTTATTAGAAATAGAATATCTAATTAATAATCCTGGTGCAACGTTTTTCGAGGAAAGAATTCCATTTAAGGAAGAGCTCGAGAAATCAAAGTCAAGTTTGGGGGAAAACTGTCACGGTATCTCTCACGACCCTTTTAATTTATTTTCTCTAATTTGTCGAGAAAAGGTATTTGTTTTGCAGGAATTTGAGGATATCGGAGATGATACATCGTGGAAGGAATTTAAGAAGACGAAATTCAATGAAAGCGAATATAATGACGGTTGCAAATTCGTCAAACGTAGAGATGACGGTGTACTATTTACTGAGGCTCGAGAGTGGTATGATGCGTGGGTGAAGCGAATGAAGATGCTCGATGTTGGAGAGGAAACACTTAGTTTTGGTGACAATTTTGGACATGAACCGAAGGAAGGAATTGTACTTTTTGGAGAACACGTGGGAAAGAAAGGCGAGAGAAATTTCGACCTTTACATGAAGTCGTAAGTGAGGCATATCGAGTCAAGCTAAGGACTCGTTCGAAAAACAAGCGCTTCTCGGGAGGCAACCCGGGTTTTGTTTTTACTTTTTCGTAGTTAAATTGTTTTCCATTTTCATTTTTTTTTATTATTTATTTTTTAGGTGTTTTTAACATTTTCTTTTGCAGTTTCAGCTTTTAGGTACCAAGAAAACCAACATAAAAAAAACTAAAAAAATTGAAAAACATAAAAAATAACAAAAAAAAGTCAGAGATTTTTTGTAATTTTTGTAAAGTTATTGTTTACCTTTTTCCCCTATTAGACTTTAAAAATAGTCTACTATTTTTTTTTTTTACTATTTTTTTATTCCGTCGTAATTTGAAATTTTTATTTTTATTTTATTTTTCTTTTATGATTTTAATATTTGTGTTTAGTTTTTCTATTTTAGTTTTTATAGATGAGAACTAAGTTCAGCAATCGGTTTTGGGACTGGCATTCAGTTCAGCACAACTTTTCACCAAAGATTTTTTCGATATCTACGACCTGGTTCTTCTTTCTTCTTTTCTTATTTTGTATTTATTTTTATTTTTAGATTTTATTTTTGTAATTTCCCTTAGGTTTGAGTCGTTAACACATTAGGGACAATATGTTACTTAAGTTTGGGGGGTCATCGGGAAATTTCAAATTTTATTTTTCGACCCTTAGCTTAGTTTCCATCGTGTTGAATTGTGTTAATTTGTACAATTTTTGAGTCAGAAAAAAAAGAAAATACAAAAAAATCGAAAAATTGAAAAAAAAAAAAAAAAATATAACGTGTCTAGTCGGTAAATACCTTAAACTGTAAGCATAACCAGACGCATTTTTACCCCACTAAGAAAAATAGTGAGAATTTGAGCTTAGCGAAAGCATTTATTTTTAATACTACTTTTTCGTTTCTTTGAGTGTGCCGATGGTTGATGACTTTAGAACTTGACATTGTTATACATTTCGAGACCACATATGAGCAATTGCATTAGGGTAACTTAGTGTGATTTGGTACAATGATAGGGGCAAATTAGGATTAACCCATTTGTTAGCCTTTTCGTTTCTTTTTATATATTTTCCGCCTAACCCTTGTAACACTTACTTTTAGTGTTAGAAACTCTAGTAAACCAATTTGCGCCTAAACCGTTTCGTTTCTAAACACTATTATATATTTTGTACACTCACCTATTTTCGTTTCTTTTTAGATTAGATCCGAACTGAGTTTTTTGATTGCTATTATATATGAAATGAAGTTAGAGTATATTAAGGCATAAAAGAGAAGTTATACTATTATTGCCTTGTATTATCTTATATTTGGAGAAATAGTTGAAAAAAATAATAAAGTTAGCCTTTTAAGCATGTGTACTTACCACGATGATTATTATATTGTAAGGCATGTACTAGGCTGAAAGAAAAAAAAATAGTGAGTTAAGAAAAGAAAAAAAAATCGAAAAAAAAACAGAAAAGCGAAAAAAAAATTAGTTGTAGAGTTTAAGAGAAATATTGTATCTTGAGTCCTGTATTATATACGATATTTGCATATTCGGAGAAAAAAGTATAATTTAAAGAAAAATTGAGCAATCCAGTTCGTTAGAGATTTTATTTAGTTCGGATTTAATCTAAGTTTTGTATATTTTATTTTAACCCATTTACACTCCATTATATATTTTCACATGCCTTTACATGTATATTATAACCCGAATAAAAGTCCCCGTTTAGTTGTACCTAGACTCTAGTGGTGGAGAATTGATACGTTATCAAGCCTATGATAGAATATTCACCATGACTGAGCAATTGAGCGATTCTACAGAAATATTTTACACACCCCTTTTAGACTAGTTTGAGAGTTTTGTGTGATTTTACTTCCCATAAAAATCGTGAGGTGTTTGGTTATGTTAAATTTTGGCTTTGATAATTACTTTGAAAACAGTTTTTGCTTGAGGTCAAGCAAAAGGTTAAGTTTTGGGGATTTGATATCGCATATTTATATAGATATTTCTATGCGATATTCGGTTGTTTTTCATATTAAACACGATGGATAGGATAGGTTTTTGCATTTAATCGTGTGGAAAAGTGTTTTTGTCCATTTTACAGGTTTATATGATTGGGAAGTGGAAATGGTGGAAGAAATGAGTTTAAAAGACGAAAAATGGTGAAATATGACAAGGAGAACGACGCAGTACCACCTCCACCGTTTTGATCATAACTTCTTCATACGATATCCGATTTAGGTGATTCAAATTGGAGAATAAAGAAGAAAGAGAGATCTACATTTTGTAAATTTTGGATATTGGGAAAAAATGCACGGTGCTGCGCACCTATGAAGTGGTGCTGCGCACTGGCGGGATTTTCAGCAATTGTAATTTGACTCGAACTCGATTTCTTCTTGATTTATCTTTATAAATACCAACCCAAACGACCAGTTTTCACCACCAATTATCATTATCATCTAAGGGAGCTGGAGATCACGTTTAGAAGCAAGGATTAAGGCTAGGAAGATCTCTTTTCTGCTAACGGCGATCACCACACGTTTTGTCGAATTCTTCGTTTGTTCTTTTCTCTTTTAGACTATTATTCCAGTATGATTTCCATAACTTTATTTGCCTTTTTCAGACTTGATCATGAGTAGCTAAATTTCGTTTATGCTTGTTTGAACTACGGATCCTATTTGAAGTTTATTTATCGTTATCGATTGTTTATGTTTTTGTGTTTAATCGTTGATCCTTAATTGCTTAAATTTTAGTATATTATCAGAGTTGTTTATATATAATTTGTTTAATGAACATTATAGGTATTCGGGAGGAATCTAGATAGATTAAATAGGTTGTATGAAATAATCGATCGGTCTATAATCGGTTTAAAATTACTAGGATTCGGGAGGACTTAGTAATCACAACTTAGGTAATTAAATTTAAGTGAGTAAGTCTATTTGTTAAGATTCGGAAGGACTTGATAATTAGAGGAGTTATTCGGGAGGAAACTCTATAAGATTAAATCACTAAGAACGGACTTGTTGCTTATTGCTTGGTTATTAATAGTTATTACTGTATTCGGGAGGAACGGGGTAATTAAAGATAATTAAAGTTAGTGAAAGATTCGGGAGGACCTTTATTATATCTTAGAAGTTTTGAAAACAATCGATTTCGTAAACTTAAACGGAAAATAGGTGAAGTGTCAAACAAGTATATTTTCTCATTATTTGATTACATCAATTACTTTTTCGATCGATTGTAATTAATCACTTGTTACTAATTATCTGCAAACAATCTTTTGTTACGATAATATAAACCACAAAAACAAATAGTATTATTAATCCGAAAACTTAAAACAAATTAGTCCCTGCGAACGAACATTTACTTGCTTTTAAACTATATTATATACGGATAGGTCCACTGCCTAGAATTGTGTAATTGCGTGAAATAGTAGGTTTAAATTAAGACTAGATTTTACACATCAGAGTGTGACAAAAAAATAAGTTATGCATGCTTTAATGACTCCTCATGTTTGTAAACTATGAAGCTTGGACACTTGCAATGACTAGAGACATTAATTGTGTGCCAACTATTTACGGTTTCATTTACCATGAATTTTTCATTTTTTTTGAGATTCCGTTACTCGGCTACTATATATATTTTTACTTTCTTTTACAAATATTTTAGTCCACTTGCTAGGACTTTCCCCAGTACCACTTAGCCCACTACCACTTGGGCCACTTGCATTATGTTGATGCCAATAGTTTATGATTTGTTGTTCTATTACATACGTTCTTTATGTATTCGTTATTACTTAGTTTGTAAGAGGATTTTGTATTCCCACGAACAAGAATGCTCAAGGGCTTAGAGTCTGTTTGGGTCACTCACGAACTTGCAAGTTCGTGAGGCCCGTAGAAACCATTAGTGGACGAACTTGTTACTCAAATAAAGAGATAACAAGTTCGTGTTTAGGGTTAGATTTTTGGAGAGAATTCTTGGAATACCGTTGTAATTTAATTGAGTGATTCGATTAATAATACATGTATTCAGAGTTTAATATTAATTCAGTGTTCTTATAGCTATTTTCGATTTACTTATTGTATTACAATTGATTAACGAGTTTCCGCCTCTTAATCAATTGTATTAACCTTGTTGATCGGAATACTGGGACCTACAATTGGTATCAAAGCAAACACTTTGTTTGCTCTCTACCGAGAATTGGTTCAAGGTTAATTCTAAGTAATCATTTTCTGATAATCTAGTTTTAGGGTTTCGGCATAATTAGGGTTTACTAAAGAATTAAGGTTTTTAGAAATTTGGCGGCCTAGTTCGTGGAGAATTAGGGTTTTGGTAATATGGCAGCCTAGTTCGTAGGAATTAGGGTTTGGAAAACTGACGGATTTGTACGTGACGAATTAGGTCTTTGAGCTCGTCACCAAACTTGTTCGTGGACTACTCAAGTTCGTGGATATCCTTATTTCGAGGTTAACTTTAAGTTCGTGGAGCTTTATTAACTTCAAGTTCGGTAAGCTTCAAACAGTAAGAGGATTAATATAATTTATCTTCGTTCGTGGAGTCAAGTTCGTTCGCAGATTCAAATTTGTGGATTCATTTATTCACTCTTATCCTTTAACCAAGTTCTCAACTTAGTTCTTAAGGAATTAAGTTCGTAAGTGTTCACGTTCGTGAACTAAGTTCGTTTTAAGTTCGTCAACCAAGTTCGTTCGTGACTAAGTTCGCTATAGTTCGCAATGGATTCAAAACAACCATTAAACACTCCTCCCAAGCTGATCAATGCTTCAACCTACTATGACTGGGTTGATAAGTTTGAATCTTTCTGCATATATAACGATGTACAGATGTGGCTTTGCATACACTCGGAATATGTACATCCGACCGTTACAATCGAGGGAGACGTAACAAAAAGTCTAATCAACACATTGTCTGCTGACCTAAGAAAGGTGTTCGATTCTGAAAATAGAGCATGGGAAAGCTTAAAGATGTCTCTTCCAACAGAAATGCTACATCTTACTAGGACATATAAATCTGCATATGCACTTTGGAAATCCATAGAGAAAAAGTATGCAGGAACTGCCAAACAAAAGAAGAATAAAGGCAATATGCTGAAATGCCAATTCGCCATTTTCAAAACTGTAGCTACATAAACTTTGGAGGATACAATCAACAGATTCTATCATCTACTAGCACCACTGGAAAATCATGCGATAGATGTCGAAGATGAGAAAAGGGAAACATTTCTGGAATCTTTGCCTAAGCGATGGGAAGTGTATGTAAACCTCATGAAAGACGAAATTGAGGAGGAGGAAGATGAGGCTGATGAACCATTAACTCTACAAAAAATAATTGAGAAACTTAGAGGTTATGACTTAACCCATTCAACTGCTGATGCAACACCGGAATACGCCCAGAATCCAGCTCTTTAATATGGGAAAATTCCAGAAACTAGTTCATCAGGCAATGACGTCACTGCAATTCTTTCTGATACAGAAAAGTCGTCAACATGAACCTCATCCTTTCCCATTGCAGGAAACGGCTCTGAAGTAGTAAAGTCAACTACCACTCATCAGAACATGGCTATAAGCGCCAAATCAACTGAAGAAAGTTTGGAAATTTTATCCTGCTTTTTGGCCGCATATGGAAACCACGTTCAAGGAAAGATCACTGACCCTGGATTGTGGGATGAAGATTTCGCTCAAGTCGATCGGGACGATTTAGAGGAAATGGATTTACAATGTCAGACATTTATGCTTACTAACATAATTAAACGATTTATGGCGAGAACAGGACGAAGTCCTAGAACTGGTAAAGATGGATTTGACAAATCGAAGGTGCGATGTTTTAACTATCAAGGAAATGAACATTTTTCTAGAGAATGTCAACAACCTAAAGTTGAGTACAAACCTAATCACGGCAGATCTAGATCCACACCTCCAAAACCGAGAAGCTTAACCCCTCAAACCATGATAGTTCAATATGAAGATCGTACTTATGACTACTGATGATAAAGATCAAGCTCTTATGGCTTATGTTAAAGAAATTCTCACCGATAGTGACACAAGCTGTACTGCAAGTGAGATAAGTTCCAGTGATGGTGAAGCAAGTGATTTTGAAGATGTTGAAAGAAAGGAGTTGAAGGTTTGCGAATGTACGGTGGATTTACCCAAGGACAAATTTATTGCAAACATGGAAAATCTTAAAACAAAGAAAACAAAGGTACTCCTTGATCTTAAGTTCGTAAAGGAAATGTGCAAGTCCCTTACCATTTTAACTGTTCAAAATGAAAACTTGACTAAGGCTCTAGTCTCTTTAGAAACCCAACATAAAGACTTAAAGTTCGAATTAGAAAATCAAGTGAATTTTAAAAATGATTTTGCAAACAAATTTCACAAAAATGTGAAGGAAAGAACTGAATATTTAACAACAATCAGCAGTCAAACCATTAAAATTGACATGCTGTATGAAAGTCTTGAAAAACAAAAGAAGAGTAATGTTGAAAAAGTGAAAGAGCTAAATAAATGTGAGGTTAAGTTATTAGAACAGGGTAGGAAACTTGAACAATTTTGAAACTCATCAACCACTCTCACAGAAATCTTAAGTCGTCAAAGGACTAGTGGAAACTTAGATGGCTTAGGATACAAAGAAACACCACCTCCATTTAACAACAACTTTAGTTTCTTTAAATCCGAATTTCCTTTAAACGACGATTGTGAATCCTCAAACACTCAACCAAGTTAATCTGAGAAACCCAAAAGTCAAGATTCAACACCAAAACCTTTACAAAAAACATTCATTTCCAGTAAAGATGTTGAATCCAATAAGGATAAGTCACCAGAAGTTGAAAAATGCCAAATGAATAAGATGGAAACCTTAAACTGTTTCAAATGTCGTGAGCGTAGACATGTAGCCTCGGTTTGTACCAATAAAAAGAAAAGAGCCTAAAGCACAACCAGCTAGGACAGTTCCCCCACAAAAGGTTAAACCATTCCAAACTAAACCCGTACAAATTGTGAGAAACCCAAATAATAATCGTGTTGATTCAAAGGAAAGATCTAATGGGTACAATAGACCGGGTTTGGGTAATTTTAAAATCTCTTAACGTCCACAAAAACGTTTTGTTCCAAATTTTAGTCATAATCATTTTGAACAAGGTTTTCAAAGTCCACCACAACACTTTACCAATACCAACCAACAACGGTTAAATACCCCAAGTCGGAATGTCATGCCAAATTGGATAAGTCATAGAGTTTGAAATAACTCTATAAGTCATCAATTTCATAACTTTAATCATACTCTGTCTCAAAAAATGAACAACATTCTAAACGAAAACAATGGTTTTTTTAAAGAGTTCACATATAACGAGAAAAGTCAATCCAGGCCCGTTATAGCCTGGGTTCCCCATGAAAACTGATAAATCTTGTTTGTTCTGCAGGAACTGAGCCACTGTTTGGTCAAAACATGGTACGTTGATAGTGGTTGTTCAAGGCAAATGACATGAGAGCGGGGATTGTTGACGAATTTTGAATCTGGAAAGAAAGGAAGAGTGAACTTTGCTGGAGATAAATGTGGGGAAATTACTGGAATTGGAACAGTGAGAAATGGTAAAGTGACACTGAAGGTTGTCTTTTACGTTGAGCAATTAGAGCACAAGCTGCTTAGTGTGTCTCAAATTTGCTACAATGACAATCTTGTTTACTTTACGAAGAAAGAAGTGTTAATTCTGAAATCAGGGATTGAAATTCATGAGGACCGAATACTCATGCGGGTCCCAAGAAAGAAGAATACATGTATTTTGGATATGAACGACACCGACTGTCACTTGGAGTCCACATACCTACGGTCTAAATCAACAAGTGAAGAAGCTATGGTATTGCATAGGAAGATGGCACATCTACACTTTCGCAAGATGAACGAGATAACAAAGAATGGGCTAGTCAATGTAGTTCCTTTGAAACGATTTAAGTATGAGGATAAATGTGTACCCTGCAAGCTTGGAAAGCAACACAAGAAGCCTCATAAGTCAAAATCCCTCAATTCCATTGAAACATCATTCGAACTCATGCACACATATTTGTTCGGTCCTATTAAGAAGAAGAGTTTCGGAGGAAAATACTACTGTCTCGTAGTCACCGATGACTACTCTCGATACTCTTGGGTTTACTTCTTGGCTACTAAGAGTGAAAGAACCGGTAAATTGATCAACTTCTTTGACATGATCAAAAACATCTACAAAGCCAAAGTCAAACGCCTAAGAAGTGATAACGGGACAAAAGTCAAGAAATCTATCATGAACTTATACTTCCTGGCAAATGGAATCATTCAAAAACACAGCGCAACTTATGAACCTCAACAAAATGGAGTAGCAGAGAGGAAGAACATAACACTAATCGAGGCAACACGAACAATGTTGGCTGACTCGCACCTCCCAGTCATCTTCTGGGGAGAAGCTGTCAATATAGCGTGCTACGTCTTAAATCAAGTGTTAACGATTAAACGTTTTAAAAAAACAAGCTATGAATTATTACATAGTCGAAAACTGAATCTTGCTGGCTTGGAATCTTTTGGAGCTCCATGTACCGTTTTGAAAACAAATCACACAACAAAATTTGAAGTTAAATCTGTTCAGGGATATTTCCTTGGATATGTTGAAGGGTGTGAAAATAAAAGGGTTTACTTAAAACTTGAACGAAAAGTGAAAATCGTTTTTAACTTGGAAATCACAAGTTACACTTCAAAAAACAATATGGTCCAACAATTTTCTTTGACTATAACTCTTTGTTTCATTCATTTAACCTCTCCTCCACAAGTGGGACAAATATAGGATCCGTAGAAGAACATTATTCCTCTTCGGATGATGAAGACTCAGTTTTTCCGCGCCTACTTGTGATCCAAGAAATTGTTGAAGAAGTGCTAGAAGAAGATGAACCTGTTCCCTTGAATGGTGAAGCCAAGGAACAAGAAGATGATGACAACATACAAGCTGATGAACAACACGATGATGAAGACACACAAGCTGATGAACAGGAAGATCACACTGTTAATGATCACTCTGACCACCACGAGATTGCTACGGACCTCCAAGAATCAAGGATAAACAAGATTCATCCTCTCGAGAACATTATTGGAGATCCAAGTGCAAGTGTACAAACAAGAATTAAACTTCAAGGACTGTATGACGCAACTATGCACTCAGAGGATTATAACACTTGTTGATTCTTATGTTTTGTCTCTCAAGAAATTCCTGCTAACATTCATAGGGCCCTCAAAGATTCCAATTGGATGGAAGGCATGCAAGAGGAACTAGCGTAATTTGAAAAGCTGTGTGTTTGGTCACTTGTGGAATTACCAAATGGAGAGTATGACATAGGCACAAAATGGGTCTTTCGATGCAAAAGGGATGATCGCGGTATTATCACCCGGAATAAAGCAAGACTTGTAGTGCAAGGTTTCTATAAGGAAGAAGGACTAGATTTTCAGGATCCTTTTGCACCAGTTGCAAGTCTCGAAGCATTTCGTCTCTTCTTAGCATATGCATCACACATGGGATTCATCTTCTATCAGCTCGACGTGAAGAGTGCTTTTCTCTACGGCAAAATCGATGATACAATTTATGTTCAACAACCACCTGGGTTTGAAGATCCACAACATCCAAATCGAGTTTACAAGCTTAACAAAGCTATGTATGGTCTTCATCAGGCTCCACGGTTGTGGTATGGAACACTATCTACATTTCTGTTAGAAGCCGGTTTTAAAAGAGGACGCATTGACAACCTATTTATCAAAGAATCGTCCAAGGCTAAAATTCTGGTTCAAGTTTATGTGGACGACGTCATCTTCGGTTCAACAGATCTAAACATGTGCAAGGATTTTGAGAAGCTAATGAAGGAAAGATTCGAAATGAGTGCAATGGGGGAGCTCAAGTTGTTTTTGGGATTGAAAGTTGAGCAATTAAGTGACAGGATGTTCATACATCAATCCAACTAGGTCACTGAAATGCTTGATAAATTTAACATGACTGACTCCAAGTCTATTGCAACTCCAATTCAACAGCAACACAACTTGGAGCCGAATGCACAAAATGATCCCGCTGTCGATCCGACAATCTATCACGGAATAATAGGCAAATTAATGTATTTGACTGCATCTCGACCTAATATAACGTTTGTTGTTTGTTTATGTGCTAGGTTTCAAGCATGTCCAAAGATGTCTCACAATTCTGCAGTAAAGAGGATCTTTCGCTACCTAAAAGGCCGATCGCGGCTGGGTCTCTGGTATCCCAATGGAAGCGACCTCTATCTCGAAGCCTACACTCAATCGGACTTGGGAGGTTGTAACATCAACCACAAATCAACCTCCGTTGGTTACCAATTTCTGGGTGTACGACTTGTGTCCTGGCAATGCAAGAAACAGACCACTGTTTATGTGTCATCATGTGAGGCAGAATACATCGATGCAGGTAGCTGTGTGTCGCAGGTTTTATGGATTCAACAACCGATGTTGGATTACGGTCTATATCTTACCTCTACTCCTATAAATATAGATAATGAGGCTGCTGTATCCGTTATTAAAAATCTGGTAAAACATAGTAAAACCCGACACATAGACTTTAAGCATCATTTCATTAGAGACTATGCTGAAAAGAAACTAATAGACATCGTTCGAGTATCCTCTGAAAACAACTTAGCCGATCTTTTCACTAAAGCTTTTCACAAATCTCGTTTTGAGTCTCTGGTTCAACGCATAGGGCTGCGTAACTTAGAATAACCGACATATTTTCTTTTAGTTTAGTTTAGTTAATTTATTCAAAAAGAAAGAAATAAATAAATAAAGAAAAGTTTGATGAAATAAACGATTTGACATGAAGAAACTTTTTGCTTATGACTATAAGGATTTACGAACTTTTAAGGCTTAAATCAAATTAATAATCTCCGAATATTTATTTCGTTTAAATTCTAGTGTCTTGTGGCCTTTCGTCTCATACAACTATGTTGTATTCAGTAGTGATGTTTGTATGTCCTTAAAGCCTTTATTTCCTACATTAAACGACTTGACTTTGTTTGTTATAATAAAGGTTGAGATTAGATTTTTATTACGAGTCATATGTTACGCTTACAGATGGGAAACGCTCTTATAAAATTCTTATACTTTATTGGTGTGTTAATAAGTTTTTCAATTCACATAAGCGGACTTTGAAACCTGAGTCAGTATACCTTTGGGGTGCCCTCGTTCACCTAGCCACCTAAGGCCTTAATTGGTTTGGGATCGATTGGTAGAAAGCTTGCTATAGGGTTTTATAGAAAGTCGCAGAATTCTTAAATCTTGTAAAAACTTCATAGAAGTTCAGTCATAGACTTGCACAATTTAAACCAATCATACTAAAAATTGTTTTAAAATTTAATACGAGTTATTCCTTCGCTAGTTTCATATGCTGCTCTTGTCTAGGTTGGTAACCACTCCATACCACCTGTAACTTGAAATACTTCACAAATACCTTGCGTACATCCAGCTTCTTGTCGAATGTTTGCTAATTAAAGCTGCTTTTTAGCCTAAATTTAAGACTGCTGACTTGTATTAAAACACTGCTTTATGGCTTGTGACTGAATGGTTAAAATTAGACATTCACACAAACATGGATTTAAACTTAATAAAGTATTTGGTTCCTTTTGATTTGTTTATTAAAACCATTCCGATAAACAATCTGATCGAATCCTCAAATTTCATCATGTATACTACCTTAAAATATACACTACAGTTAGTTAAAAAAAATTAAATTTTTTGTTTATTTTGTATTATTTTATGTTTATTTCTTTTCTTTCTTTATCTTTTTTATGTCGGTTAACTATAGTTTCAGCCCACTGAAGTCCTAATGTTCGGCCCATTTTTCTAAGGCCCATGTTCGTTGAGCCTATTTAATCTCAAATTTTTACATAAACTTTCACTTTTTCACTTTTTTAAAATCTTGAGATCTGTAATTCTCTCTCAAATTTACTCAACGAACAATCGTATTACTCTTCAAATCTTCAAGTCAAACTCAGTCAAATCTTCAACACGTAAGCTTCTCTCTCCCTTACTTTCTTGATATTCGTCATAACTGCTCCTAGAATTAAGCATATCCTTTAGGATTTCATCAATTTGCACAAAATCTTCATGATGTTAGCTGAAACTTTCAAAATTTGGCCAGATTCTTTAAGTTATGGCCGGAATTTCTTGCCGGTATCTTCAAAAGTTGGCCGGAATATCTGGCCGGAATCCTTTATGTTGGCCGGAATCTTTTAATTGTGTTCGGAATGTTTGCCGGAAACTGATGTTCGTTAAGTTCTTGAAAATTGCTTCCCTATAACGACTAATCTTTAGGCTTCGATGAACATGATTTCTTTCATGTTCGCTGAACATTAGCAAAATTGGCCTTAGTTTTCTGACAGGCTCCTTCACATGGTATGTCGAACATGATTTATTCTTCGTCACCTTTTGTCTTTAGTGTTCTGGCGAACATCGCCGGAGGCTTAGCCTTAAAACTTAGGTCAGACGCAGACGAATGCCTTTGGCGAACATGCTTGCATGTCCGCCACTGCCTTGGATTTCTCTGCTCATTTGTTGGACGAACATACTCTGGCGAACATGAGGTCCTGTATGTTCGCCAAAGTCTTTGTCACCAAATCTTTTTGTACACCGAACTTTAATTACAAACTCTTATGTTCGTCACGTAATACAAGAGATTAATTTTAAAAATTCTTTTTACCTCTTGTTCGGCGAACAATGGTGTTGTTAGTCTATCTTACACAAACATTTATGTTTGCCAAAATTTTCTAATCTGTTTTCTTTTTCAGATTTAGCAGATTTATATAATGGCTCAACGATCGTTTGATAAAAGGCATAATCAGGCAGTCAACTTGGCTTCTGACTCTTTGGCAACAACTCCATTTCGTCTGGTGCTCAATGTTAGTAAGGAAAGGAGCAAGTTTAATTATTTTCCCAAGTCAGAACTTAAGGATTTATCGAAAATTCGACTTATCAATAGGGGAAATGATGGCAAATTGGTTAGAGGGAATTATTCGGAGAGAAGGCGGTCCAAAGCAGTTCGAGGAGTTAACATCCGTTAAAGGAAAATTTATGATTAACAAAAAGAAGATCAATCAAAGAACCGGGAAACCGGCAACTAGAACAATATAATCACCGGTTTCAAGTATGACAAAGATTCCGTTGAAGAAATTCGGTCGAGATATTCTTCGGGATCTGTACATGTGGGTAGTGGATACGAATACAGGTGAAGCAGTGATGTATCGGAAGGATGATGAAGTAGAGGATGGTATGAGCGAGATCGTTAGATTATTTGATCCGACTCAACTTGCAAACCTTACTGAAAAGGATTTGCTGATTTTGCACAAGAACAGGATTTATGTTATCGATGGTTGGGCTGATATTGACAGAGATTTCCAGAGGATAGTCACCGGATGAATCAATCTTGGAGTAAACACGGATAGTGATCTTTTGCACGTTGTATAGAAGCAACAGTCAAGGGAGAGTTTGTTGATGCAAATAGGTTTTGACTTGTTGTTCTATTACATATGTTCTTTATGTATTCGTTATTACTTAGTTTGTAACAGGATTTTGTATTCCCACGAACATGCATGTTCGTGGTCTTATAGTATCTTTGGGTCACTCATGAACTTGCATGTTCGTGAGGCCCGTAGAACCCATTAGTAGACGAACTTGTTACTCTATATAAAGAGATAACAAGTTCTGGTTTAGGGTTAGATTTTTGGAGAGAATTCTTGGAATACCGTTGTATTGTTATTGAGTGATTCGATTAATAATACAAGTATTCAGAGTTTAATATTAATTCGGTGTTCTTATTGGTATCGTTGATTTACTTATTGCATTACAATTGATTAACGAGTTTACCCATCTTAATCAATTGGATTAACCTTGTTGATCGAAATACTGGGACTTACACATTACTTGGCCCACATGCATCAGTTTGCCAATAGAGAAAGCAGGCACCTTACCACTACATATTGCCCTCACCCTTGCCTTGTCATTCTTAACAAGCTTCCTTTCTCTTCTTGTTGTAATATAATGCAATCCAATTCTTTTCTTTACTTCTATTGTTGTTCCAAAATATTTCCCATGATAATAAAAATACTTTTACAAACTATTCTCACCCTCCTTTTGTTTCCTTAAATCCCTCAACTTTTTTTTTTCCTTATCCTCCCAGGATCATCCTCTGTTTCATATCCATTATCAAAAGTGTCATTATCTATGAAAGTTATATCTACACCACCACCATCTCTTTGCCCCTTTGGTTCAACATTTAGGTGAAAATATGTCATATCCACAAGAACCTCTTCCACTATATTGTTTTCATCTACAAGTATACCATCCTCCACATTACCCTATGCA
Source organism: Senecio squalidus (assembly GCA_910822075.1). NCBI lineage: Eukaryota > Viridiplantae > Streptophyta > Magnoliopsida > Asterales > Asteraceae > Senecio > Senecio squalidus. The sequence goes on from CAJVGC010000432.1 coordinate 44,965,944, forward strand.
TTAGCCTCCGTTTCATTAACTGGAGGAGCCTCATTCATATCATTTCCCACTACACTAGCTTGTGTTTCATTAAGTGGATGAGCCCCATTCATTCACATCCAACTCTATTTCAAACTCTAGATTAAACTCTGTTTCATCCTCATTACCCTTATCCACTATTTCAAACTCTACACTTGCCACATTACCCTCACCCACTGTTTAAAACTCTACACTTGCCTCATTCACAACATCCACCACATTAGCCTCTGTTTCATTTCATTCTAACATTAATCTCCTACCACTTGATTTATTTCTAGTATGTTTTACAACTTCTTCTACATCTTCAATTACAACCTTAAATTACAACCTTAGATGATAATATTGAGTTAAAATATTTGTCTAATTTTATCACCCCATATTTAGTATACAAACTAATGGTAAGACCTAAACGAACATATTTTCCTAAAAAGTGGACATCTTCATCAGTACCCAAAACTCTAAGCCCAACATCGAAATCAAAATCGAGTATAAGAAAATGGTAATAAATTGGGCTCCCATCATAAAAACCACAACTTTTTACCTAACTATCCAACTCATGAATTCATCAAAATCTACTGTAAATTCAGGACTTTCGAAAACACCAACATACCTCCTTTCAGGGTACCGCGTAAACGTACCACCATAGTATATCTTCATTGGAAACACAGAACTTTGAGCCACAAGATTCACAACCGCAAAAAACATAAAATAAAAACATAAAAAATTTGAAAATTTGTAAACACTATTGCATTTGTACAAGCAAAATATAGAAAAAAATCCTTACCATTTCCTTTATGATTCGACATTGAAAATATGATTTCGAAAATTAGGATTGTGATTTCAGGGGAGAGAATTTTAATCGACAATTCTTACAATGGATTTTGGGGGGATGATGTCATTAAGTTGGAGAGATGGTGGTAAAAAGACTAATATGTCTTTACGTGTCACTCACGTGATAAGACTTAATGGTTGTCTTAACGTCACATCCAAAATGAAGACTTTTGAGGCGAAAAATTTCAAACTTAGGAACGAGTGATGTAATTAAAAAGTTATAGAGATTATGGGTGATATTTTGGCAAACCATAGAGTCTACCGATGTAATTAACTCATAAACATATTAACAACACTTAATCTATTAGAAACATTGAATTTCTATTAAAGAACATAAATTCTTTTCTTTCTCAATCGTAGGTTAACAAAAATATTTTATAGTTAAAATATAATATGATTAAAAAAGACATTATAAGAACAAAGTAACAAAAACAACTTTGGTTCGCAAAATGTTTTTAAAGGAATTGGAATATGTCAAAGGAATTGGAATTTAAGGAATTGGAATGTGAAATGATAAAAATTTGACCTTTTTGGTTGCTAGAATTCAATGGAATTCAGTTTTCAATTTTTGCATATAATTAATTCGATTTGTAAATATTTAAAATTAATTGAAATTTTTGTAACATATGTCTGGTTAAAAACTTATAACAAACTTATGAGGGCTTAATATAATATCTTTGGTTGGTCGACATTTTTTGTAAAACTTATCTAGAATAAATATAGACTTCTAAAAAAACAAGTTGTTTCAAGTAGCTCGTAAAAGTATATATTGAGATTATAATACAATTAAATTTACCTTTCTTAGTTATTATGTACTATCATTTTACATTTTAAGCTAAAACTCTAAATACATTGTCGAACATATCTACGAAAAAAGTTGGTGGTTATATTATAATGGTGTAAAGTTTCGTTTGAAAGAAGTTTTAGTAAACTGGTTTGAATTCCTTCTGAAACTGGAAGGATTTCTGAATTCCACAACGAAAGGAATCTGATGGAATATTAGTTGATTCTAATTCCTTCAGTTGTCCAACCAAACAGGATGCAACAGGAATTCTGAATTCCAATTCCCTCCAATTCCATCATATTCTGCGAACCAAACGAGGCCTAAGTATAAAGAACACTTTTTCGGTATGAAAACCTTATTTATTATTGTCTTTTATAAATAATTAATGACATTTTTTGATTAAATTTTGTTTGGATGTAAAACAGAAAGGACTTTTGAAAAAATTAAAAGAAAATAATTGTTGTTTGGTATATATTTCATAAGCACAAATAGGTTTGGAAAATACTTTTTCAATATAACAATGTTTTAGCCAAAAACACTTTCATATTACCTTTAGTTATTCTCTTTTTTTATATTTTATTTTTTTCTTATGTCTTTTATTTATTACTTTTTATTTAAAAGAAAGAAACCAAATGTTGGATAAATATCGGTCGTGTTTGAAGTAGGAAGTGGGCTTATAAGGTTGAGACTTGAGCTTAAGGAAAGAGCATATCTAATCGTTTTCAAAATGTTTTGAGTGAGTTAGATTTGGTTGATGGTGCTACTGACTCGTGGAGTAGGGGTTTGAACCGGTCAGGTTGTTTTACAATTACACGTTTGACTCATCTAATTCAATTAAAGCTTTTGGGTGAATCTGTTATTAATTACGGGTACAAGTGGAAAAGTTGGGTCTCATGCACAATTAACGTATGTTTTTGAAAGATTTGTTTAAATCGTCTTCCAACTCGAGATAATCTAAAAAAGAGAGGCATCAATATTTCTGCTCTTGAGTGTCGTTTTCGCAATCTTTGAATATGATATCTTTTGAGAGTTTGGATCAGGCAGTCTTGCGTCATTGAGTTGTTCACGGGCTAACAAGGCTTTACAGGGTGTATGTGTTAGTCGATGTTGTGAGCTAGTTGAAAGTGGCGTAATAAATTCTTCATGATGCCACTTAAGCCAGACAAGCTCTTTCATAGATTGATTGAATAAAGAATAATTTTTGGTAAAAGTATGCTTCATTTTAGGTCTAGTCTTTAAAATGGTTTTGGTTAGTTTTCATATCGAATGTCTTTTTATATTGAAATATTTTTGCTCCTCTCTCTCGTGATTTGTTAGTCTAACAAAATTTGTTGTCTTTAAATATAAATAAATAGAGAAATATATATATAAAATAAAACATTTTCTAGAAAGAAAAAAAATGAATTTTTATGATATTTAGGAGGTTGTAAATGTGTTTGGAAAGATAAGTCAACCATGCGTATATTCGAAAATTAACACATAACGTTTATATTACCGAGTTTAGAGCATCTACTAAGATAAATCTTTACTATATTATAAAACATTTCCCTCATACTCTTAATATCTTAAAATTTAAGTAATTGGAATTACTTATCTACCCTTTTTATACCTTTCACAAAATATCATCATTTAAAACATGTTATTACAATTAATGTTAGTTAATGTATAAATTTAATAAAAATGAATCTTTACTATCTTTACTATATTATAAAACATTTTTCTCATACTCTTAATATCTTAAATTTTAAGTAATTGAAATTATTTATCTACCATTTTTATACCTCTCAGAATATATCATCATTTAAAACATCTTATTACAATTAATGTTAGTTAATGTATAAATTTAATAAAAAAGAATATTTACTATATTATAAAACATTTCCCCCATACTCTTAATATTTTAAATTTTAAGTAATTGAATTACTTATCTACCCTTTTTATATCTCACAACATATCATCATTTAAAACATATTATTACAATTAATGTATAAATTTAATAAAAAGGAAAGAAATAATAGTTTATAAATTTAGATTAGTATGTCTTTAATTACGACAATAACAATAACTAAAGTACTCCAATAACTATTAGTCATTTTCTTTCATATAATAAAACTATTTTTATGTTTTGTTAAAAACAATATTGATATATTGATTAAAGAATTTATGATTGGAAACCAAAACTCTTATGTGAGTCCATGCGATAATTAACGACATTTAATTTTAAACAAAGTGGGACAAATGTTTGGTTCAAATTTATAAACAAGTTTAATTACAAACTCTACAACAATCAATAAAGTTTGATAGAGTATGAGAAGTCGAAAGAGGTAAAAGAATCAATAAAGCTCCATCTATTCAATTTGTTTTGTAATGGCAACGAGGATTTGCACTCGCCACTTATAAGTGAGAACTAAAACAATTCAAATTAAAAAGAAGTTTTGTTCTTTCTAAAAGACCCAAACATGTTTGATGGATTGACCTAAACACAATTTATTCCTTATTATTTACAATTTACGTGTCAAATAATATATTTCTTTAACCGGTTAGACGAGCTTACTAAATTATGTTGTTATAAATTATGTGGGTGCATATTGCTCAAAGACTTTAAGAGAAAAAATTATTCATTAATATTCTTTTTAATTATGCGGGAGTTGTTTAGGTATGATCAAGATGAGACGTTAAAACGGACTTTATCATCAATAATTGTTTTTTACTTCAACTTTAAATTTGGTGTAACATTCGCAAGTTCTAGGGTTAATACTTTTCTATTGGTGTAGATGACGTGTTTTAACTTTTTTGAATTGGAACTCTCAAATGTAGATGATATGCCTCGACTTTTATAAATTGAAATTCTCAAAAATAGGTGATGGGTGACAAACACATACAAACTATGAAAAAAATAATTTTGACATACTAAAACACTATATAAGTTCATTTTCACTATTCAATATTGTTGTGAGCAAGATATTGTGCAATTCAACATAAACTCTGAAACATAACACCAATGCACAAAGCCTAAACACTACCCCAAGAAACAATGCTCAAATCAACATCTACCCCAACCACCAACAACAATACTTCGACCAGCGATGTTTAAAGCAACACGAACAATGTTCCCTTGATTATTACACATAAGTACGTAATTTATCTTCTGAGGAACATTTATATGTCGCTTTGTCAAAAGATATATCATGTGAAAATACAAATGTTTTAGTGAAGCTGCAAAAAATGGGACAAATTATACACCTCACATGTGGTTTATCTAAAAGTTTTACATAATGAATTAATTACATGGTGTTTCAATAGTTAATTTTATTTATTTGAATGAATTTTGTATTTTCACTTTTCACATTATCATTGTAGTTTCGTTTTTTTTTTTTACATTCTATTTATTTAATTTCCGTAGTGATATTAATTAATATAGTTTTGTAATATATACATTATTGTCCGCCGTCGAAATGCGCGGGTACTATACTATCTTTTAAAAGGTTTATATCATAGCAACGATATATCATATTATAGGATAATGAAACTTTTTGTTTTAAAAAATTAATTTGAAAAAAAAGTCAATTAGTAACAAGCACTACTAATTTAGTACTATACAAAGTTGTTTTGTAAATGCGTTTGAAAAAGTGGTTATTGCTGGGAAAAATCTATATATACATTCTACTTAACAATATATATATAAACTCACAAGTAATTAATGTTTGGTCGATTTTTTTTTAACATAATAACGTATTTATATGAAATAATATTTACATATTTATTTCTTACATATTTAGATTAGGGTTTAAATATTTATGTAAATATCTTAATAATATGTGAAAAGAGAGAGTAAGTGTTATAAATATTGTATTTAAATTTAAAATTGTAGTATATAGATGAAAATTGTTGTTGTTTTTGGAAAGATATATTAACAAATTTTTGACAAGTTAAGGAACGATGGGTAGTATAGTAACTTTGCTATTTAAAATTTCGATATTATTTATATAGAGTATTGATATGAAACTTGCGCGATGCAATAGCAAAAAAAAGTATATTCGACAAAATTATGGTCAAGATTTGTGGTAGTTTCTCATTCGTTTCTAGATAAATAATAGTTATGGTTTGAGCCGTTCGGACGCTCGAAGCGTAAAAATAATTATATGATAAAAGTTTCTTATTCGGTGTTTCGAACAAGAAAATTAATTATGTGGTAACCGTTTATGGTGGTGCGCCCATTCGGGCCATCATTTTATTTATTTATATGCGGTAACGATTTAGTCTCACTTCACGATTAATATTTTGAGTGTAATAGTTTATGATCTGGTTCATCGAACACATTATCTCCATATATTTTCACATACATGTGGTGATGTAGTAAACTCATTTGATTGTTTTAGAAAATTGTTCTTGTTTAATCGTTCGAACTATAAAATACTATTTATATGTTGTGTTTAATAGTTTTTGTTTGAAATGTTCTTTAAAAGAAAACAATTATTCGATCCAAACTCGAACTTCCTGTTAAAAATTAGTGATAATATATAGCCGAATAACCATAATAATATTGTATTTATTAGTTAACGATTCTAGTGTTACGACTATACTTTAAGTGTAATACTCCCTCTTTCCCAAAATTATTGTTCTCACACAAAGAAACACACAGTTTTAGAAAAACATAATTAATACAATTTTCTCTTTCTTACTATTTGAATATTGACAATTTTACCCATAACTAATTAATTAATGTAGTAAATTTATCAAAACAAATCATCTAATAACTTTAAGTAAGGGTGACATAATACTTTTATCAAATATTTTTATCTATTTTTAGTAATAGAAAATTATGGGACATCCCGAAAATAAATACCGGACAAATCATATGGGACGGAGGGAGTAGCTTTTAGTGGCCTTTTGACTCATTTATATTTCTGCAGTAAAGGTTTAGGTAATCCATCCCATTCGGGCTATAAACCCAATTATTCAGTAACAGTTTCAAATCCAAATCTTTGGACATAATAAGTTATTATATGCGACGCTTAATAAAAAAAATTAATTCACATTTTACATATTGAAATTAGGTGTAAGAAATTATTTGTATTCAAAGTTTTTGAAAAAAAGTTATTCAAATCAATTGTAATTTAATTTAGGTGATGGTGAAGAATAAAAATTAAGAAAAATGAGTTGAAAAAGAAGAAAGTAAGTTGACAAATTAAATTTTATTTAGATGGCAAATGAGGGGTATTATAGTATTTTCCTTCTTCAATTTCAACTTTAAGATTTGAAGGCCAAATGCTTTATAGATAGTTAGATTAGATACATATAGATAAATGAAGATATTAGAATTAGTTGATATGATTTCTAGTAGGTGATTATATCTTGTAATGAATGTTTACCCCTTACCTATAAATAGGTAAGGGGTGTGATGAATAATATGACTTTTGGTTGATTCTCATACCTAACAATTGTTATCAGAGCGGGACGGTCTCAAAAATTCCAGCTCAATTCGAATAGCACCCTTCGAATAACATCATTCGAACAGCTTCATTCGAATAATTTCACACGAATAACATCATTCGACTATGTTTTCAACTGACACGAACAGAAAGCGTATTCGTGTGTGTTGATTTTGAATTCGAATTTCTTGTTCGTTTGAAGAGAGTTTCATTCGTTTGAAGATTGATTTGAAGATTAATTTTTATACTTTGAAAAGAAGATCGAATGGAGATATTCGTTTGAAGATAGTGTGCATTCGTTTGAAGATTGCTTTGAAGATTGATTCGTTTGAAGATTCAGATAAGAGTGTTCAAATTAGAGTGTTCGAATAGAGTCATTCAAATTAGAAGAATATCCGGATAAAGGGTATTCTAATAGAGTTATTCGAATTTGAAGATTCGGATAAGTGTTGGAACGAATAGGAATTGAGTACACGAACTCAGTTTTGAATTGATCGATCACGGTGATTTGCTCGGAAATTCAAATTGCACAATAAGCGAAGAAGTTGAAAGAAAATTACTAAGTCATCATTCGAACAAAGTTTAGCCTTACACGAATTAAACCCTTCGAATAGGTTTTAGCCTTACACAAATCAAAACCATTCGAATAGGATTTAACCTTACACAAATTAAAATTCATTCGAATCATTTTTAACCTTACACGAATCAAAAACCATTCGAATCATTTTTAACCTTACACGAACTACACCCATTCGAATCATTTTTAACCTTACACGAACTACACCCATTCGAATAGGTTTAGTACTTACACAAATTGAATTTTTGGAAATTTTACAAAAGGGTATAAAACGGTCAACGAGAATCAAGAATCATGACGTGTTGATGCATATATTTAATGACTAGTTGTTCTATTGTTTTGTCTTTTGTATTCGTAATTTACTTAGATTATTATAGGAATTTTGTAGTCCCACGAACTTGCATGTTCGTGGGCTTAGAGTTTGTTTGGGCTGCTCACGAACTTGCATGTTCGTGAGGCCCATGATAACCCATTGTAAACGAACTTGTCTCTCTATATAAAGGGATTCTAGTTCAGGTCCGGGGTTACAGTTTTAGAGAGAATTCTTGGAATACTATATTGTAATTGAACGATTCAGTTAATAAATTATTCAGAATTTGGTAATCGTTTGTGTTATTCTATTATAGTCGATTATACTTGTTTGCATACAATTGATTACGAGTTTCTGCCTTATAATCGATTGGATTAATCTTGTTGATCAGACCACTAGGGGACCTACAATTGGTATCAGAGCAAACGCTTTGTTTGCTCTCTATCGAGAATCGGTTCAAGATTAATTCAAGGTTAATCGACTTCTAATAATCTGGATTCAAGGGTTTCAGCAAATTAGTGTTCTTAATTTTGGCTAATGTGATTATAAAAATTAGGGTTCTTGATTTTTGTGGCTGCCGTTTTCGTGACTAAATTAGGATTTCAACAACTTCGGCGAAAATTTAGGGTTCCTAATTGTAGCGGCTGTGTTCGTGATTAAATTAGGGTTTCTATAACTTCGGCGAAAATTTAGGTTTCCTAGTTCGTGGTTTTAGCAAACTGACGAAGTTGATAAGTTCATTCGTGGTGCCTAGAGGATTCAACTAAGTACCATCTTCGTGGATTTAACCAAGTTCGTGTTACAACTTCGTGGTGCCTAGAGGATTTAACTAAGTATCATCTTCGTGGATTTAACCAAGTTCGTGTTACAACTTCGTGGATTTATAGTCGCGTTAAAGTTCGTTGTGTGCAAATTCGTGAGTCAAGTTAGTTGGAAAATTCAACCAAGTTCGTTACTTAAAGTTCGTTGACCAAGATACTTCAAGTTCGTTGACTAAGTTTGTTGACCAAGTTCGTTGACCAAGGTACTCAAAGTTCGTTGACCAAGTTCGTTGAGCAAGTTTGTTGATCAAGTTTGTTGACCAAGTTCGTTGACCAAGTTCGTTGGTCAAGTTCGTTGCACAAGTTCGTTAGACAAGTTCGTTACACAAGTTCGTGGGTCAAGTTCGTTAAAGAAGTTCGTTATTATCAAGTTAGCTGAAATTTTTAAAATTGAATCAAAACAATCATTGAACACTCCTCCCAAGCTGAATAATGTTTCAAACTATTACAGTTGGGTTGACAAGTTCGAATCTTTCTGTAGATATAATGACGTACAAATGTGGATGTCTACACAAACAGCATACGTTCATCCAACGGTAACTATAGATGGTGTCGTGTCGAAGGCTTCTATTACCAATATGTTAGTTGACCTTGCTTGGGCCAGCTTGAAGATGTCTCTTCCCACTAAGATGCTACATCTTTGTAGAAAATATAAATCAGCATTTGAACTCTATGAAGCAATAGAGAAGAAATATGTTGGAACTGCCAAACTAAGGAGGAATAAAGGCAATTTGCTCAAGTGACAATTTGCTATCTTCAAAGATGCTGCTACAGAAACCTTAGAAGATACCATCAATAGATTCTATCATTTACTTGCAGAACTCGAGAATCATGGGATATATGTTGATGATGATAAAAGAGAAATATTTTTGGAATCTTTACCTAAGCGTTGGGAGGTGTATGTAAACCTTATGAAGGATGAACTTGAAGAAGAGGAAGATGAGCCTGAAGATCCATTAACTTTAGAGAAAATTATTGAAAAGCTCAGAGGCTATGACTTAACTCATTCAACCGTCGATGCAGCTTCAGAGTTTACACAGAATCCAGGTTTTTACTATGGGACAATTCCGGAATCCAGTTCATCAGGAAATGACGTCACTGCCTTTCTTCACTGCCTTTCTTTCTGATAAAGATAAAACGTCAACCGGAACCTCATCTTTTCCCACTACTGGAAAGAGTGCTTAAACAGTAAAATCATCTACTACTCATCAAAACATGGCTATGAGTGTCAAGTCATCCGAAGAGTGTTTAGAAATTCTGTCTTGTTTCTTGGCTGCATATGGAAACCATGTTCAAGGAAAAATTATTGATCCATGATTATGGGATGAAGACTTTGCTCAAGTAGATCAAGATGACTTAGAGGAAATGGATTTACAATGGCAGACTGTTATGCTCACTAACATAAATAAAAGGTTTATGGCAAGAACAGGACGCAGTCCTAGAACTGGTAAAGCCGGTTTCGATAAGTCGAAGGTGCGTTGCTATAACTTTCAAGGAAATGGACGTTTCGCTCGAGAATGTCAACAACCTAAAATTGAATGTAATCATAATCAAGACAGGTCTAGACAGACACCTCAACAACCACGAAGCCTGACTTCCAAAGCCATGATTGTTCAACATGACAACCACACTTATGACTGGAAGGTTTGTACCTATGAAAAGGATCAAGCTCTTATGGCCTCTGTTGAAGAAATTCTCACTAAGAGTGAAGCAAGTAGTACTACAAGTGAGTTGAGCTCAAGTGATGGGGATGTAAGTGATTCTGAAGATGCTGCTAAAGAGTTAAAGGTTTGCAACTGTACGGAGGATCTATCCAAGGTCAACTTCATTGCCAACATGGCAAACCTCAAAAAAAGAGAAGACAAAGGTACTTCTTGATCTTCAGTCGGTAAAGGAATTGTGCAAATCCCTTACAATTTTAATTGTTCAAAACGAAAATATGACTAAGGCTCTAGTCACCTTGGAAACCCAGCATAAAGACCTCAAGTTTGAATTGGCAAATCTAATTAACTTAAAAAATGACTTTTCAAATAAATATCACCAAAATGAAAAGGACCGAACTGAATTTTTGTCAAGAACTCAAACCCAGAAAATTGACATGTTGTATGAATGTGTTGAAAAACACAAGAGGCGTTATGCTGAGAAAGTACAAGAGGTAAATAACTGTGAAATTAGGTTATCTGAACAGGAAAGGAAGCTTGAACAATTTTGCACCTCTTCCACTACTCTTACTTCAATTTTAAGTCGTCAAATAACTAGTGGGAACTCTTCCGGATTAGGATACAAATAAACACCACCTCCTTTCAACAATAATTTTAGTTTCTTTAAATCTGAACTTCCATTAAACGACGAATGTGAACCATCCACTTCCAAATCAAGTCAATCTGAGAAACCTAAGAATCAAGTTCAATACCAAAACCTTTGCACAAAACATTCATTTCAAGTAAAGATATTGAATCTAATAAGAATAAATCATCAGAACCTGAAACAGACCAACCAAATAACATGGAAACCTTAAATTGTTTCAAATGTCGTGAGCGTGCACATGTATCCTCGATTGTACTAATAAACGAAAAGATTCTAAAGAACAACAGGCTAGGACCATTCCTCCCACAGAAGGTGAAATTTGTCCCAACAAAACCAGTCCAAATTCTGAAAAACCCAAATAACCAACGTGCTGAGTCGAACGAAAGACGTCATGGGTACAATAGACCGGGTATGGGTAATTTTAACAATTTTCAACGTCCACAACAACGTTTTGTTCCATCCTTTCGACAAAATCATTATGAACAACGTTTTCAGACAAATCTCTACACAATCAAGTTATGCAAATGGTAATCCGATGATACTTCAATATATACTTCAAACTTTCAAGTTATGCAAATGATAATCCGGTGACCTGAAAGTCATATTCTTTAGCGAATTTTTCGATTCCTTCAGTTTCCGATGACCTTTTTCCGGTGACGCCACTTTTTCGAATTAACTTTTATCGACGACACCGAATTTTGATTAATGATTCACTTAAATCAACATGATGATTCATTAGATCAAAGATTAACTACACTGAAAACAAAGTTTTCTTTTTCTATTTAAGCTTTTTATAGTATTTAAAGATTTGAACATTTAAAAAGAGAGGGGGTAATAAAGTTTTATTTAAAAATACTCAACCAACACGTTATTCTTTTTTCCGGTTATAAGTCACTTTATGATTTAATATGTCGTTATTACACACATTTGAATAGAGACTCAAAATTAAATACATACAATAACATTTTTTAAATATAGGTTACATACCTTGAAACAAAGTAATAAATAAATTATACACTTTAATAATTAAATATTAATACTTGCTTAGAATGTATAAAAGAAAAAACCCAAAGCATTTGACATATCTTAATCTTTTTTGTCATGAAATCTGTGTAGGAGTCGCCGGCTATCCTTCGTCCATTCCGTCACCATTTGGCGGAGAAACCCTAAACCTATCTTGTACTTCACGCCTTTCATTTCACATTCCCTATAAACTATTTATATCATCATCTTTTTTATTCCATGCACATATTTACATTCATTGATTGTGTTAGGAAATGAGTGAAGGTTTTCAAAGAGTCGAATCTTCTAAACTAAAATCACATATTTCTTTCGATCATCTCGATTTAACAAAGTTAAACACTGGCCAGTTTCATTCTCAAAATAATAGTAACAGAGTCGGAATCCCTCCGCTCTCACCTTCTTTTTTTCCTTTAGGTTCGTCTCCTTATCGAGATAATCCCATATCTGATGATGCAAACGTTCCACCTCGTAAAACACATAGGCGGTCTAATAGTGATATTCCATTTGGATTTTCAAATATCTTGCAGTCATCGCCACCTTTGATCTCGTCAAGAGGGTTTAAGGGTGTTAATGGGCCAATGCAATATGTCAAACGCGAATCATGTTGGGAGAAAACTGGTGGTGAAAATAGTGGCGAAGTTGTGGACGATTTGTTTTCTTCTTATATAAACTTGAACAATCTTGGTAGATTAAACTCTTTAAGAGGTGAAAAAGGTGAAGATTCGAAAGCTAACGGAGGTGATAATAGTGATAACGAGGCTACAAGTAGCGTGATTGGAAGTGGGAACAATGTGCAGAGTTTTGATAAACGAGAAGGGATTAAAAGAAGTGCAGATGGAGATATTGCTCAAACAACGATGCATTATAGAAGTGTATCTATGGATAGTGCTATGGCGAAGATCAACTTTGTTGATGAATCGCTTAAGCTTCCTCCTTCTCCTGGAGGGCAAATAGGTCATTTGTTGTCAAGTTGTTCTATTGATGCAAAATCAGATATATTTAGCTTAGAGTTTGGAAATGGGGTGTTTAATGATGTTGAGCTTAAGAAAATCATGGCTAATGAGAATCTTGCTGAGATGGCTTTAGCTGATCCGAAAAGAGTCAAAAGGTTTGCAATTTTTGAATTATTAGTCACCCCTTTATTTTAGTTATTAGCGAAACAAGTAGTAATATATTGTAGACTATCGTCCTTAGGATTTTGGCTAATCGACAGTCAGCTGCTCGTTCGAAAGAAAGAAAGATGCGTTACATTACAGAATTAGAAAACAAGGTTCAAACTTTACAGACTGAAACAACAACGTTGTCTGCCCAGCTTACGTTATTGCAGGTGGGAGTTTAGGAGACGTCACTTTTAAGAAGTTTTTCCTCTTTTTTATGTGTTTTCTATTGATTTTGTTTGCTTGATTTCTAGAGAGATTCGGGTAACCTAGCAAGTGAAAACAATGAGCTAAAGTTCCGTCTGCAATCAATGGAACAGCAAGCCCAGCTACGGAATGGTATGACTTAATTCACTCATTTGTTTATTATTGAAGGGTATTTTCGATATGAAAGAATGACATCTTATTTGACAGCTCTAAATGAAACTCTAACTGGTGAGATACAACGTTTGAAAATGATGACGATGGAGCTAAGCGGAGATGCTGATAATTTTTCTCAACTATCAATCAGTCCACAAATGTTTCAGTTACATCATCAGCAGTCGCAACAGCAAAATGGTGGTGCAACAACCACCCATGAGTAAACTCATTAGGTCGTTTAAGCAGGGGATTCCGATAGAATCATGATTATGAGTATGCTTATACTTGCAGCTTTACAGGCACAGCATCACAAGTTTCTTCATTCGTTTGTTCTTTTGTATCTCTTCAAGTCAACCACGGGCAATAGTATTAGAGGTGGTAAAACAGATGGGTCGCGTGAAAATGGCTATTGTTAGACAAAGGCATTTTTTATATGAGTTGATAGGGATCGGGTTGACCTAAAAAACTTTCTTGTTCATTTTTTAAGTTTTTTAATAAATATTATAAATTAAAATTTAATTACGAAAAACAATGTTATAATGATAATAAGTATGATCTAAAATTTTCATTTACGCAATTTATAAAGTTGTTAGCTAAACAACTAGTAACTTTGCGAGAGAAAGAAAACATGTCATGACTGGAAGTATGGAACATTGATACGGTTTGAGGGCAAACAACGGAGTACATAAGTGCATCGAGGGTAAACAACTAAATAAGTACATCCATGAATGATAAATCGTCATATGTGGCTGGTCGGGTAAACTCAATATCTAATATTTAAGCCGTTTAACTAGTTGGATTTTTTGGATTTTTTGACCAATTATAAGCAAGCCGAAATTCAACTTTAAGTTTAAATCTCTCATTTGGAAGAGTTTCTTTCGTTCTTAAGTTTTAGCATTTAGCTCTTGCTCCCTTTGACTAAGAATATGTACAAATACTACAATTCAATGGCCCAAGTGAACATGAAATATATGAATATAGGCAAAACCCGAACTGGCTCATATGACTATGATTTATAACATACAAGCTAAAACGAAAAGAAACACCAAATAGATTGATATTCGTGTGTTGCTAAAGTCAGAAGAAACATGAAACTCTCATATAGATTAATCTAAAAAGACACATTATCTTTAGGAAAGTCGATATTAAACATCAAAACTAACCAAAAACCGAAATCTCAATACCAAAACTAAACCGAAACTTTGTGATCTTGTTCCTGATCGATGTTAAGGTCCTTTCACTTTTTGATCATTACCCCCATGAAGCCACCCTTCATCAATAGACTCAATACTTCCATTCAACCCATCGTCAACAAAATCACCAACCTTCTTCACTTTACCAGTCGGCTGCACGGGATAATCTCCAGAAAAACAAGCGTAACAAAAACTATTCGACTACTCACCCAACATCTTCTTCAAAGAATCAATACCAAGAAACGCAAGTGAATCCGCCCCTATAAACTCCCTAATTTCCTCAACACTCATTTTAGTCGATATCAACTCCTCTGAGTTCGGTGTGTCAACACCATAATAACAAGAAGCTATAATTGGTGGACACGCGATTCTCATATGAACTTCTTTAGCTCCCGCTTCTTTCAACAACCTAACAATTTTAGAAGAAGTTGTCCCTCTAACAATCGAATCAGCAACAACCAAAACTCTTTTTCCTTCCAAAACCGCCCTTACAGGAGACAGCTTAAGTTTCACACCAAAATCCCTAATCTTCTGTGACGGCTCAATAAACGTCCTACCAACATAATGTGACCTAATCAAACCTATTTCATACGGCACCCCAGATTTCGCAGAATACCCACCCGCCGCTAAGGTCTACCTCAGGATCTCCTGCTTCATATCGTTCCCGTCATTTTTGCTGATAAGTTTTATTCTTTCTCGGCTTAGGCTTCCGTTCTCTCTCGGCTTCGAGCTCGAGATCAGTTTCTTGTGCATTTTGGAAACAACCGTCATAGTCGCAGATGTCCCACCATATGCGGCCTGATTCAGTCTTCCCTTGATAGATGGGTGACCCGTAGGCGATGATGGGGAATTCAGAGGCTGCAGCGGGCCGAAGTGTTCCATTCTTGATTTGAGGGGCAAGAGCAGTAAGTGTGAATGCTGGCTGATGTTGTGTTGTGCCTGTGGGCTGAGATGGTTTCGATTCTGAGGGGCCTGCCGAGCGAACCATGTTGATTTCGGGGAGATCGTTCTCTGCTTTCAATTCTCAAGTGAACTTCGGTTCCAGGTGGCGTGATAAGCTGAGACGGGTCGTCTGTTCTTGCTGCTTACCAAGCACCTATTAACTCCAAAGAGAAGCCGAAGCCGGTACCCCAGCCTCTGCTGACCAATCTCCTCCGTCCGTCCTCATCAAGAACAGAAAAGTTCATAAAGGAGGAAAGAAAGCAGCTGCAAAATGGACAAACCAAGCACAGGCTCCAGTTTGGCCAAAAGGCGGGAGCGGTAAATTTCATTCAATATTCAAAGAAACAGCAAGATCGAAATGGTAAATCGTTTCCCCCTGACCCGTCCTCTTTGATTCTGATTGTGGGGCATTCAATGCCACTTGATGTAGACCAGAAGGAAGAGGCTTTCCCGTGGGCTGGGAAAGTAGCCGCCTCTTCACTCTCCTTCAGCCGATTCGGATACCGAATCGTCTCTCTTGGAGAGAGGCGCAGAAGCTCTTTCTTTTCCTCCTCTTCCAGTTCTATTAATAAAAAGGCCATCATGGACCAAGATCAAAAGGGATCAATCTTTTACACCGATGTATTGTACTCTCTAGTCGTGAAAGAAGTAACTAAGGGTAAGCCCCGGGTCAACCCGCAGTTGCCAAGAAATAAAATAGTTCCTTTGCACGAGTAAGAAACCGATGTATTTCCACGGGTCGGCCTCATTCCGTATATAATTTCGAATTTATCGTCTCGTTTCTGAACCAGAATCCGGCACGGCAATCACCACATCAAAATCCATCGGAGCTTCTTCAGCCAAAAGCTACCCAAATTTTCTTCTCGACTCATACACCGACATCCCAAAAACAATTGAATTGGGTAAGGAAAAGTAAATGTGTTCAAATATGCAAGATTTCGGTTCAGGGTGTTGCATTAAACAAAGCGACTGAATCCCATCTTTATCAATAACCAAAACCTCACCAGGATTCACTTCTCATGCATATTCCGCTTCAATCAAATCCAACGCACACGTCTCCGAAGCAAACACAATCGCTCCATTACTCCTCCTACCCATAACCAACGGTCTAAACCCAAACGGATCCCTAACCGTGACCAACTTATCTTCAGTTATAAACACCATAGAATACGCCCCTTTCAACTTCTCACACGCTTCATTAATCCTCAAAATAAACGGCCTCTTTTTCGAAATAGCAATCAAATGTAACAAAACTTCAGTATCAGAACTCGTACCAAAAATGGAACCATTATCTTGTAACTCATGCCTCAACGTCTCATAATTCACCACATTCCCATTATGAGCAACTCCCACATGTCCATGCCGGTAACCAGCAACAAACGGTTGCACATTCTTAAGCATCGATTGCCCGGCTGTAGAGTAACGAACATGACCAATAGCGTTATCTCCAGGGAGTTCGATTCGTTGAATACTTCAGAGACTAACCCCACCCCGGTTATGGCCTTCGGAAGTAGCGGTTACGATACCAGCGCCTTCTTGACCACGGTGTTGGAGCGCGTGGAGAGCGAGGTAACAAAGACGTGAAACTTCTGGGTCTCCGTAGATTCCAACTACGCCACACTCTTCTCTAGATTTATCATCGTCATATTTGTCGTGGTTATGTGATTGGGTTTTTTTGAGGAATATGTGGGAGGGAAAGATAACAGGGTTTTTACGATGGGTTTTGAGAAACGGGTTGAGATGGCAAAAGTGGAAGTTTTATTTAGGTTTGGAAGAAGGGACCTGATGCTAAGAGCATCCGGTGTAGGCTCGTTGTACAACGAGCGGATCCCCTTGTTATCGCACCGTCTTAGCTTGTCTTAGCTTGTTGTGGGTGTCGTTGTGAGCGATCGTTGTGGTGACAACGGACAATTGAGAAGTTGTGTTTTTCTTCTTTTTCTTTTTTCTTTTTTACCAACGGTCGAAATAAAAGAACACCAACGGTCAAAAGTACAACCGTTGGTTACAATTTTTTATTTTTTTATATTATTTCCCCACAATTTCACCTATAAACACATTCACATTTTAACCAAAAAAATCACAATCTTCTCTCAATCTTATTCTATCTCAATCTCAATCTTATACCATAATCTTATCTCATACCATAATCTTAATCTCAAAATGTCTTCATCGTCTTCAAACGCTCACCAAACAAACACAAACACACCTTCGACGCCACAATAACAAACACCATCCGGTTTCACAAACTACCACAATACACCAAAAGCCCTATTATCACCCCAAATACCAAACTTTTTCCAACAACAACAACAAAAATTCTAAACACATTTTTAGCCCACCAAGCATCACAACCACCTCAAGAAATGTTCAATTCCGATCAATTATTAATGCATTCACAACTTTTGATGCAACAACAATCACAATTTTTCCCCAACAACAATCATAATTTGTTCCCCAACGATCCCAATTTTTCCCCCAACAAACACAATTTTCACCTACACAATCACAAAGTCGAGTTCAAGAAACCCAAGAAATCGTTCAAGAAACCGAAGACGTGGTCCAAGAAACGTGACGACCCTCCACATCTAATCCCAAAAAGAAAAAGGTTTGCAAAAAGGTGGCATGGTCGACGCCCGAGGAGGTTCTTTTGGCAAAGATGTGGTGTCACGTTTTCTGAAAATTCCGACATCGGCAACGCCCAACCAGACGCAACATTTTGGAGACGGGTCGTTGCGGGTTACAACGAACAAGCTAAGGGGAAAGAGTTTGTGAAGAGAAACAAGGAGTCCATCAATAGCAATTTCACGGCGATGAGTGCCTCGGTAAAGAATTTTATAGGCCACCATTCGGAGGCTTTACGACTTCGGGCTAGCGGGTCCGACGATTCGAAGGTTATAGAGGCGGCTTGTCAAATGTTCTTTGAGACGGAGGGTGTGCCTTTTAGGCATATGGAGGTGTGGGAAGTTTGGAGAAAACATAGCATATGGCGTACTTTTACCAAAATAGATACTCCAATTACCACCGTCAACCTTGAAGATGTGGATATTTCGGATGATATTTTCACGGATGATCAACAAGAACGACCTCGCGGAAAACAAAGAGGAAGTAAAAGAAAATAATCATCTGACGCATCCGAAAAGGCACAATCATCTTCTTCGTCGGCGTTTTGTGGAGCGATCGCTGCACAGTTAAAAAAATTACAAGAACAAAAAAAGATGCCGCCAAAGCAAAATAAAAGAAACACTTCTAGCACAAAAACAAACGACTCTCGATCAACAACAAGCTGCTCTCGTTCGAACAAAAACAAGCGGCTTATTCAAGTGCAAGAAGAGACGATATGTTGTTTCTTCAACAAAGCACGAAGGGGTTGCCACAAGCACAAGCGGAGTGGATCGAGACCGAAAAAATAAAAATCCAACAAAAATATGGGATGATTTAGCTTAGTATTTATTTTAGTTTTAATAATTTGTATTGTTTTTTATTTTAATAAAATTTTATATTTATCTTATTTAAATGTTTAAAAAAAAAACAAAAAAAACATTGGGTCCCACAACTCCCACAATCACCTACAATCCTTATTATCATACCACCCAAAATCTCATAATCATGATTCTCACTGCCACGTCAGCAAAAGTAATCCAAGAATCACCAGAATCGTGATTATCATACCAGGTGCTCTAATTGGCGGTGTGTTTGGAAATAAATATTTGTTTTCACAGTATACATCCTTTCTTTTTCAAATCAAACGTGACACGTACATAACTATGTATATTTAATGTTTTTGTTACGTTATCAAAAATATCTTAAATATAGTCGGGTTTCTGTTATTCGGGTATGCTTATATGGGTTTCATGTTTCCAGTCATTTGCGGGTGATAACCGATTAATCGTGATTTCGGTTCTCGGTTAAGGAAATGTGGGTTAGAGTAATAACCAAATTGACCTATATAAGAATCCTTTTTTTTTCCAGTTGTAGTTGCTATGTAGTTTAATACAGTAGTATGTTGTGGACGGTCAAAGCTGTTGTTGATGGTTGTTTGTTTCGACTTTGGAGGTGTAAAGTTTGTTTTATAGGTTTTGAGTTATGTTTGGAGTCAAAGGAGGCAAGTTGGGACCAAAAGATGCAAAGAAAGACAAGGCAGGGAACAAATCGTCTAGTTGCCTTGGCCATTTCTACTAGGTGCCCCGCAACTGCTTGACAAGAGATTTGTGGAGCGTACTGAAGACGACTTGCGGCGCAACAAGGCTGAGTTGCGGCGCAAGCACTACTAGAAACAGGGCTATCCTTGACCCGCTTTTTATGACCCACGCAGAAAGATGACGCGCAATATCCAGGGTCATAAAACAACAGTCATTTTGAGTAAAGAGATGACGCGTTTTCAGATGTGTCATAACACATGGGTCATAATCAGTTAAAATTAAGATTTCGTTATGACGTTTGTTTTTCTTCGTCCTAAATAGGTGTCATGTATATTATTTTTGTCATAGATTATATATCTGCTTAAAATTAAAAAAACTCAAAACCTATTTTTTTCCCCCAAAACTATAAAATATCGTAAACCTCCGTTTACTCTCTCTTCTCTCAAACCCTCATTTTTTTGAGGCACACACACCGTCTTCTTCAATCAATCTCAAATCCACCAATCATCAAACCCTAGATCTACATATCTCCGATCTCAAGGTCCCGATCTAATCAAGCCTCAAATTATTCATAATTTTTCATTAATTTATTCAATTATATTGTAATAATATTGATTTGTTTGATTTTAATTATGTACATACAGATGGTGTCAGATGCGAGTAAGAAGAAGGCGTTACAGAAGAAGGCAGCCGCGGCGGCTAAAAGAGGAGGGAAGGCGGCAGCTGCTGCTACGTCAGCCAAGGCGGCGGCTGTTGGAACGATGAACGGGAGTTCGAGTTCTGATAATTTATCGAATGGAATGGGGAACCTCGTGATTTCTGATCGGACTTGTACTGGTGTCCTTTGCTCGCATCCGTTGTCCAGAGATATTAGGGTATAAAATTACATCTGTGTTTTGTTTAATTAGACATCAATTCATGATTATGTTTATTGTATATGTTGTTTGATTGAATTGTAATTGTTACTGTGTGTTTAGCTAAAATTAGGTCGAATAATTAGGACTGTTTGTTACGGAACCAATAGTTAGGAAGGGGAAATGAATACGAATTTATATGATCTTGATAGAATTTTTTTTGGTGATGGTTTATTTGGAGAACATTGATCGTGTAACTTTTGTATTGTATGTTTAGGATTGAGGTTGTATTATTGTCGGTTTTCGTTATGAACCATTTGTTGGCCTTGGTAATTTTTTTTAAATGTTACATGTTTCCGTGTTTTGGTGTGTTGGCTTACTTAAAAGTTGTTTTGGTTTTGTACATTTGTAGCTTTTTAATTTGTTTAATTTGTTGAATTGTGTTTGTGGTTTGGTTTAGACTAATACATCAACCTAAAAATCAGTTTAAATCAGTATGTTGTGAGGAACTAGGCTTTTTTCTAGACTCTGTGAATTTTCCGATGATGTGTTAGGTTGATTTTTAGGGTGATGTAATATTACTCTTTGTTTTTGTGGTGCTTCTAATGTGATTAACAAGCTACTGCTTTATGTGTAGTTTTTTTTTGCTCGATAGTTTAATCAGAATGCCTGTAGTATTGTTTAAATTTCAATATTAGTCATATACTTTAATTGTACTCGTGAAATAGATATACTTGTAGTCGTTTGTCTTCTTGACAGCTGTGCTTTTTTTTCTGTAGTGGTAAGTGACAAGGTGACCTAACATTAATATCTCCAGTAAGCCTGCTTGGTGATATATTGTTTATATGCTTTTTGGTAGTTACAGATCTTTATTAAAGATATTTTAATGGCTGGTATTACTTTATGGACCATTGTTAAAGAAATGTCGATGTTTGGTATCACTTTTGTTCTACTAATTTGTGTATAACCTGATATGGTAGTTACCGAACTTTACTAACGATATTTCAATGTTTGATATTACTCTATGGAACTTCTTTTAAAAATCTGTAAATGTTTGTTATCACCTTAGCTAATTTCTGCTCTGACATGTAAACTTTTTATTGCAGATTGAGTCTCTGTCACTTACTTTCCATGGGCACGATCTTATTGTTGATTCTGAAAAAAACTCGTCAATGTGATTTTTAGGTGTCATTGGGACCATTGATGTTTGCATCAATGTTTGTACTTGTGGGAGATCATTATCAATTGCCTCCTATTGTGAAGGTACTTCATATTTTTGTTACATCATAACTTTATGGCTACGATATAAAAGTAATTCAACTTTGATACTTTGCTATCTTAGAGTACCGAAGCAAGGGAAAACGGAATGGGTGTAAGTCTCTTTTGCAGACTTTCAGAAGCACATCCTCAAGCCATCTCGGCTTTACAAAGCCAGGTGTATATTACTTGCTGTTTATATCCTAATTATTGTATGTTTATGTTATTTAATATAAATGTTTAAGGGTTGGTAATTTTAAATTGCAGTACCGTATGTGTGCACCTATTATGGAGCTATCCAATGCCTTGATATATGGTAATAGGTTATGTTGTGGTTCCCCTGATGTAGCAAATGCAAAACTCGAGTATACAAGCTCAACAACTTCTTCATCCTGGCTAAAGACGGTAATGACGTAATTATGGAAAATAAAATTCATTTCAATATGTTTTTTTTTTAAATATTGCCATGTGATTCATGTAACCTTGATGTTTTTTTTATTGATATTCAGGTTTTGGATCCACTCAGACAAGTAATATTCATTAATACAGGTTTGTATAGTTGTTATCCCGTTGTCTTCAGTTTTTAAAGTCCTATACACGATTGGTAACTAATATTCATGTTTACAGATCTTTTGCCGGGTTTAGAGGTTAAAGATGGTAAGACGGGTTCTGGAAAATGACATTGTAAGTACTAATTATCTGTTTTAAGTAGTTTAAGTAGTAATTAATTGTTTCTAAAATGTTGTTTTATTTGACTAGATTGGTGGTGAAAGCAATGAGTACACGGAG
Source organism: Senecio squalidus (assembly GCA_910822075.1). NCBI lineage: Eukaryota > Viridiplantae > Streptophyta > Magnoliopsida > Asterales > Asteraceae > Senecio > Senecio squalidus. Next base: position 44,988,738 of record CAJVGC010000432.1, read on the forward strand.
GCGGAAATCGATGATATTCGAGAAGAATGGGCAATTTATGTGTCAAACTTTATTTTTAGGTAGAAATCGAACTCGTTGTAATGAAACATGTTATAGTTAAGTTATTTGAACATTATTAGACAAATGTTATGTAAGGAAAACGCATGGTTTTGATTATATATGAAATGCGTTAATTTTGTACAATGATCAGATTGTTGGTCGAGTTTATTGTCATGTATATATATAATATATATAATATATAATCACCAGGTTTTATAAAAAAGAATTTTATTTAAAAAAAATTAGTTTGCATAACTTTGACACGCAATTTCATATGTCATAAACATAAGTCATAAAAGAAAGTCATATACCGCGTGTCTTAAAACGAAGGTCAAAAAAGAAGGTCATAAAACGAGGGACATAAGCGCGGGTCATTCAGCTGTGACGCCTCAATGCGCGTCATAAATTATTTATGACTGGTCCATCCTTGACGCGCATTTGCGCGTCATAAAGCCTCTTCTTGACGCGCAATGCGCGTCATAAATGGCCCTGTTTGTAGTAGTGAAGTGAACAACGTGCTGGATCAAGACATTTATTGGACTTGCGGCGCAAGAGAAGTGCTGGCAGTTATAATTCTGTTTCTTTAATGCTAATTCTGTGGGAACCCAAGAGTTAGTGGGGCAATTACATAGGGACGATTTTCTGGACAGAAACACTATCATCATCACTCATATTTTCAGTCCATAATCATCAATTAGCAAGGAGAATCAAAGGAATTATCATAATCGTAATTTCAAGTTTGAACAATCGTTACTTTAATTTCTACTTTGTTATTTTGGAGATACTTGGAACCTATTTTCCAGATTTTGGTATTGAACTTTTATCTATTTCACATTTGCAATTGAATTATGTCTTTTACATATTTGATTGGCTTTGTTACAATTATGAGTAGCTAATTTCTTTAAACGTTTTCTTGGATTTGTGATCGTTTATGTGTTAGATTTTGGGTGTGAAATTAGAATGATGTGTAGAGGTTAATCGGGGATCCGTTTGGGTTAATATCTTAATTATCTTGTTAAAATTGTTTATACTCTTGTTTGGTAATCTAAAAACGGGTATTCGAAAGGATTCCGTAATTTTTACTAAAATAGGAATGAAATAATCGGCCGGTCTTTAGTTGATTATAAGTTTATGATATTCGAAAGGAATCATTAACAACGATTTGAACAAGTAGGTATTAACACGAACGCTAGCTACTAAATTAAGAGAAATCGGTTTAGGAGTTAGTAAGCTATTCGAAAGGAAGCTTATAGGTTAATTCTCACATATCGGCTTGAAACTTTATGCACAATTACTTGAGGTGTTAACGGTATTCGAAAGGAATATTTGCATGGTTAGGTAATTGGAGAAATCCGGTATTCGAAAGGAACTTAGGATTTTACATTAGAAGTTTATCGACATTTTCACACTTAAGAGATAACACATATTCGTGAACGGTCCAAGCAAGCGTCTTTTTATCCATATTTGAATTCAAGAATATTTTCATTGTTAGTATAATCAAGTCTTCTTAAGACTAAAACCCACTTGTTACTTGTTACGTGTTATTATAAAACTAAAACTTTCAATTATAAATAGTCCCTGTGTTCGAACCCGATATTTGCCAATACTATTTTACAACTGACAAGGGTACACTGCCCGTGTAGTAATCTAGTAAAGGTTTATTTTCGGAAAACTACATTTTTCACATCAAGTTTTTGGCGCCGCTGCCGGGGACTTGATTTAGTTGAAGTTTTTAGTTTCTTGTTTGATTACTTGTTGAATATTTTTCACGGGTAGTTTGTTTGTTTTGTTGTGATTATCAGGGTTATTGATTGTGGATGTACACGAGGTCCCAAGGGAAACAAGTGCATAGTCCTCTTTCGGATCCGGAAAAACTTTTGAGGAAACGAGGTTTAGGAGCAGCAGCTTCAGTAGTCTATAGTGAAAACGATTCTTCCGAGGAGGAAGTTGAAGTTGTTTTTGAAGAAAAGATGGAGGACGGAGAAGATCGACCTATAGTGGAAAACAACCCACCCAATCCTTTTGACATACCGATGATCAATAGGAACCGAATAGTACCGCAAACGAATGGGTCGACTATTGTAGCACCGGACTTGGGGGCTGACTTTTCCGTTAAAGGTCATCACCTCAAGATGATTCAAGATAGCACTTTTGACGGGCATTTCAAGTCCGACCCACACAAGCATGTAGCGCATTTCATGGAGACATGCAAAATGTTCCGATATGGAGCGGGTCAAGAGGAAAGTGTGATGTTAAGTTTGTTTCCATCGTCTCTCACGGGAGAGGCGAAAACATGGTTTAATGAGTTGGAACCGGGTACAATCGAAAGCTGGGAGGCAATGAGGGAGATTTTTGTGACGAGATTCTTCCCACCCATTTTGCGTAGGAAGCTTTTGAATCAAATCCGCTCTTTTCAGCAATGGGACAACGAAACAATAACGGATGCATGGATTAGACTTAAGGAATTGTTGAGGAATTGCCATGGACACGATTTGGATCGTGATGAAGTGATTGAAATCTTTTACTATAGTTTGGATAGTCGTTCTCAACACGACTTGGATCTAGCGGGTGGTGGTAGTTTCTTATATAAGTCACCAAATGAGGCTCACCGAATGATGGAAGATCAAGTCCAAGCTCGTATTGCTAGGGACCGGGTTACTAGGAATAGAAGAGTAAAGGGAACGGTAAACCAAGTAGAAGAAGGAGGTAGTAGTAGTAGCAACAAGGAAGTTGTTAATGAGATTAAGTCCTTGGGTGATGAAATGATAAATAGAATGGGGCGTTTGGAGAAGGATGTCCACTTAGTGAAAAATGGTTGCGGGAAATGTGGAGGACCTCACTATACGGATGATTGTGAGCCGAAAACCGAAGAAGCAAACTATGCCAACTACGGGTACCAAAACCGAGGAAATAGTGGGTATGGAAATCAGAATCGGGGCAATCGAAATGAGGCACGTTTTCAATCCAACCAATCTAAACCAAGAGAGGGAACCGAGGAACCAAGCTTCACGGAAATGATGAAGGATTTTGTTCACTCCCAAAAAGCGACAAACGATTTGTTAGCAAACTCAATGAGGGGATTTACCGATAAATGGGAGCAAAATCAAAGGAACACTCAAGCCAATATGCAAGACCTAGAACGGAAATTCGAAAGGCTAAGTGAGAAGTTTTCAAACCGACCAACGGGTCAAATGCCTAGTTCAACCCAACCAAACACGAGACAAAACCAAAACAATAATGGCGGATCATCAAGTCAAGGGTCGAAATACGTACACCCTAACAATCGGGATGAGCATGTAAACGTTGTTGAGACTAGGTCTGTGCCTAAGTATAGGGGGAACCGAGAAACAGTGCTGAACAAGGAGAAAGCGGAAAAATCAGGTGAAAACGCCTTGTTGCGCCGGAACACGTCTTCAGTAGCCGACCCAATTGTTGACGACCATCCAGTTGCGCCGCAGCAAGTCCTACTTGCGCCGCAACAAGGGCAGATGCAGAACAATGAACCCATCGACAGTGATTCGGACGACGAAGAAGAAATAGAGATGGAGTCGAGGCCCGGGAAGGAACCAATGGTTTCTAACAAAGAAAAGGAGCTGGAAATTGAAGTGAAGGGACCATATAAGCCACATATCCCATATCCGCATCGGCTTCGAAAGGAAAAGAAAAAGGAGCAATACGGGAAGTTCATTGAATTAATGAAAACTGTTAAGATTAATGTTCCTTTAGTTGATCTTATTGCAGGTATGCCTAATTATGCTAAATTCATGAAGGAGTTAGTGAGCGGAAAAGGGGATTACATGGAGAAAATCACCGCGTTCCTAAATGCCGAATGCTCGGCTATTGTGAAGAGGTCTATTCCACCAAAGCTTGAAGACCCAGGAAGTTTTTTGTTAACTTGCACGTTTAATGATAATCTTACTTTTAATGCATTAGCAGATTTAGGGGCGAGCATTAATTTAATGCCCAACTCTATTTATACTAAACTTTCTTCGGGTGCTTTAACACCAACACGTATGAGCATAAGATTGGACGATCGATCTTATCAATATCCATTGGGTATTGCCGAAAATATGCTCATACGGGTTGGAGAATTTTTATATCCGTAGACTTTGTGATTCTCGAGATGGAGGAGGATGAAAAAGTTCCTCTCATCTTGGGTAGACCATTTCTAAATACCGCGGATGCTATCATCCGGGTTAGGGATACTGAAATTTCTTTGGGTTTGGGTGATGAAAGGGCAACATTTTCTCTAAATCAAGCTATGAAACATTCTTATTCTACTGATGAATCTTGTTTTAGAATTGATGTGATAGATGAAGCAGATTATGATCTCGATTGGGAAGGCATTTTGGAAGAAGAAGCGGAGATGGAAATGTTGAATGCCATTGGGAAAGAAGAGGAAAATGAAGAGCAAAAGCTCAAGTGAAGTGAAGGAGCTAGTAATTAACGAAGGGGCGAGGATCAAAACTTCCATTGAGGACCCCCCGAAGGACTTGGAGCTTAAACAATTACCTGAACATCTGGAGTATGCATTTTTAGATGGTAATTCTAGTCTCCCGATTATTATCTCGTCTTCACTTTTGGAAGACGAGAAGGTTAAATTACTAACGGTCCTTAAAAGCCATAAAAAGGCTTTCGCGAATATGCAAGATGTGGTCAAGAAGGAAATTGTTAAGCTCTTGGATGCAGGTATTATTTACCCGATAGCGGATAGCCCTTGGGTTAGTCCGGTCCATTGTGTACCTAAGAAAGGGGGAATGACCGTTGTGCTTAATGAGAAGAACGAGTTGGTGCCTACGAGAACGGTAACGGGATGGAGTGTATGTATTGACTATAGGCGGTTGAATGAGGCGACACGAAAGGATCATTTTCCCTTGCCATTTATGGATCAAATGATCGAGAGGTTGGCCGAGAATGAGTTCTATTGTTTTCTCGATGGTTTCTCGGGGTATTTTCAAATTCCAATTGATCCCGAGGACCAAGAAAAAACAACTTTTACTTGTCCGTTCGGTACTTTTGCTTATAGGAGGATGCCGTTTGGGTTGTGTAATGCACCGGGTAGGTTTCAAAGGTGCATGATGGCGATTTTTCAGAATATGGTCGAGAATTCCATGGAAGTTTTTATGGACGATTTCTCGGTTTATTGGAGTTCTTTTGATGGATGTTTAGAGAGTTTGGATAGGATGTTGGCACGGTGTGAAGAAACTAATTTGGTGCTAAATTGGGAAAAATGCCATTTTATGGTAAAGGAAGGAATCGTGTTGGGGCATAAGATTTCTAAAGCGGGAATTGAGGTGGATAGAGCGAAAATAGAAGTGATAGCAAAGTTACCACCTCGGACGAACGAGAAAGCGGTTAGAAGTTTCCTAGGACACGTGGGGTTTTATAGGCGATTCATTAAGGATTTTTCAAAGATAACTAGGCCTATGACTCGCTTGTTAGAGAAGGATACAAAGTTTTAATTTTCGGAGGATTGTGTGAAGGCTTGAGTTATTGAAGGAACGGTTGACAAACACACCAATCTTAGTGTCACCGAATTGGGATTTGCCGTTTGAACTTATGTGTGACGCGAGTAACTTTGCGGTAGGGGCTGTTTTGGGACAAAGAATTGACAAACATTTTCGCCCTATTTACTTCGCAAGCAAAACTCTCAATGAAGCTCAGCAAAACTACACTACTACCGAGAAGGAGCTATTAGCGGTAGTGTTTGCCTTCGATAAGTTTCGGTCATATTTGGTGCTTAGTAAAACGGTGGTATTCACGGATCATTCGGCACTGAAATTTTTGTTCTCCAAGCTAGATGCTAAGCCGAGATTGATTAGGTGGATATTATTATTGCAAGAGTTTGATGTGGAGATCCAAGATAAGAGGGGACGAGAGAATGTGGCGGCGGATCATTTGATCCGTTTGAAAAATCCTAGTCTTGGGGCTTTAAATGAAGAGGATATTCGAGACACTTTTCCGGATGAACGGTTGGCATTTGTTGGAAAGGTATTTGGTGAACGGAGTCCTTGGTATGCCGACATAGCTAACTATTTAGCGGGTGGAGTTGTTAGTAGAGAGCTCACTTATCAACAACGGAAGAAGCTATTTTCGGATGCAAAGTATTATTTTTGGGAGGAGCCGTTTTTGTTTAGGATGTGTGCCGATGGTATGGTGAGGAGGTGTGTTTATAGAGCCGACACTAGGAGAATACTTGATGAATGTCACCATGGCCCAACGGGGGGGCATTATAGTCCATCGGTGACGGGGAATAAGGTGTTTGACGCGGGTTTTTATTGGCCTACCATTTTCAAGGAAGCACATACCTTGGTGAGGACATGTGACTCGTGTCAAAGGCAAGGTACGGTTACGAGACGAGACGAGATGCCACAACAAAGCATACAAGTGTGCGAGGTTTTCGACATTTGGGGTATTGATTTCATGGGGCCGTTTAAACCATCGAATAGGAATGTCTACATATTGGTGGCGGTGGATTACGTGTCCAAATGGGTCGAGGAAAAAGCTCTACCCACTAATAATGCTAACGTGGTTATTGACTTTTTGCGAAGTTTTTTTTTGTAGGTTTGGCATGCCAAAGGCTTTGATTAGTGATCGGGGAACCCATTTTGCTAATTCCCAAATGGAGAAAGTGTTGAAGAGATATGGGGTACAACACCGATTTTCGACTTCCTACCACCCCCAAACAAGTGGGCAAGTCGAAAACACTAATCGGGCGATTAAGCGTATTTTGGAGAAGACGGTTCACAACAACCCGTCATTGTGGTCAAAGAAATTAGACGAAGCATTGTGGGCATTTAGGACCGCTTACAAAACCCCGATTGGCACCACTCCGTTCAAAATGCTATATGGGAAAACTTGTCACTTGCCCATGGAGATAGAACACAAGGCGTATTGGGCGCTTAAGGAATGTAGCACTAATTTGATAGCAAGTGGTGAGACCCGGTTTTTGCAACTCCACGAGTTAGACGAATTGATATGGAATGCTTATGAGAACTCCGCTCTTTACAAGGCGAGAACCAAAATGGTTCATGATTTGAAAATCCGACGAAAAGAGTTTAAGGAGGGGGACAAAGTGCTTTTGTTCCAATCAAAGTACAAGTTCAAAGCACCTAAGTTGAAATCAAAGTGGACGGGTCCTTATTTGGTGATACGGGTCTTTTCGGGTGGCTATGTGGAACTAGAAACGGATGATGTCGGATCATTTATCGTTAATGGTCAAAGAGTCAAAATCTATCGTGAGGAGGACGAGGAAAACGGGATGACGTTGGAGGATGGGTTTCACCCGTTCTAGGTTCTCGGCACAACGAGGAGTCAAGCTAATGACTCGAGAGAAAAAACGAGCACTTTCGGAGTAAATCCCGGTTTGTTGTATCAATTTTTATTTTATTTTCTTTTATCTTGATTTTACTAGTTGTTTTTAGTTGTCTAATGTTCGAGCAGTGGTTGTCAAACACGAGGATTGGTGGTGTCAACCTTGGATCTCCTGTGATGATCACAGTGCAAACCCAGTAAGTTCTTGACGAACCTAGGGTGATCAAGGTTGAAGGTGAAAGCAAGAGTATATGAACTCTGTTTAGCTTGTGTGTGTGTTGAAGTGAGATTTTTGTGAAGTCTGTCTACCCTGATTAGATTACGTATTTATACTACCCGTTTCAAGCATGGGGAACGTCCATCAATCAATGACGATCATGAATGTTTAAACTGTTATAGTAATCAATCAGTGGTTAACTAATCGTCTTCACTTTATTATTTGTTAAGATGCGACGTCTCACCACCTAAGGCAACGCCTTGCAAGCTGAAGCGAGGGTGAAACTGTCTTGCAGGCTAGCGGTCAGCTGAAACTGCCTTGCAGGATGACGCAAGGCTGAAACTGCCTTGCAGGTTGACCTCATGTTGAGGCGGGCGCCTGTCAGGCGGGGGTCTGTCAGGCATGCGCTTGTCAATGGTATACAGGCTGTAACATGCGTGTCGCTTGTCAGGCAATGGTATACCTGTACGATCTTGACATGCTTGTGTTGCTCAATGGGCTTGCTTGTAACATCAGGGCTTTCAGCAATAAAAGCCCATGTTAGCATTTAGGTTTTAGGGATTACCTATATATATGCATAGGATAATCCCTACTAACCTCATCATGCCCCCGAGTTAGGATTTGTCAAAACAACAAGTTTTCAAGTCGTAACTACTCATTATACTCGTAAGTCTGCGTTCCTTATTTTATTTTATTTTTTTTTATTTTTTTGCAATCGCGGTAAAATGCAGCCCCAGTACCGGCATATTTGGCCCGAGTACCGGGAGTTATGATCGAGCGAAGCAGCCCCGGTACCGGCATATTTGGCCCGAGTACCGGGAGTATTGATCGAGCAAGGCACGGCCCCAGTACCGGCACTTCTGGCCCGGATACCGGAAGTTGATCGAGCAGGTGAGTCGCCCCGGTACCGGCACTTCTGGCCCGGATACCAGGAGTTGATCGAGCAGGGACAGGCGCCCCGGTACCGGCACTTTTGGCCCGGGTACCGGGAGTGTGATCGAGCAGGGACAGGCGCCCCGGTACCGACACTTTTGGCCCGGGTACCGGGAGTGTGATCGAGCAGGGACAGGCGATGGTACCGGGAGTATTCACTTAGTACCGGGAGTTTGAGGCCCCTGTCCGAGCTTTTTAGGCCGTGTATCGGGTGATACTGGTTGTATCCAAGGAAATGCCGGGTAATACCGGCTGTATCGAGGGTGTTGCTCGAGTACCGGGGGTTTATCCTGGATACCGGGTGTGTAACCGGGTACAGGCAGTTTGATGTTTCTATTCATACGCTAAGCCTTCTAATTGTAATTGTTTCTTTTTGCAGGAGCACTTTGTTGTTTGTGTTAGGAAGCTATCCTGCAGGTATGTAACTTACTCGTCCTTTGCATTCATTTGTTTGCGTCTGCTAGTAATAACTGATATATTTTGGTATTTATTAGGCATACCATAGTTATCTTTGTTTGACATGGGGGAGCCAGTGTCAATAAAAGAAGTGCCTTCCGTTGATCGTAGCCCTAGCAGAATTGATAACAAAATGCTAGAAAAACTTAAGGAAACGTACCCATGCCTTAGGAAATATAATGCTATCGTACCTAGTGGACACCAACGAGCCAATACTCCTCCGAAAGGGAAAGTAGCCCTTTATGTCCATTCCCTTTCCCATTGCAATTTTAGATTGCCTGCCACTCCTTTTTATCTGAATGTGTTGAACTATTACAAGCTGGGATTTGCACAGTTACATCCGGTAGCTTGTTCAAAAGTCGTGACCTTTGAGATGTTGCTGGTGGCAATGGGAATAAAACCAACAGTGTCCTTGTTTAGGAGATGCTATAAATTGACTAAATCCCATGATTGGTATTCAGTAGAGGTGAGAGGTAGGAATCAAAAATTCATTTATGATTGTGCGAGTAGTCATAGGGATTGGAGATATAGGTATGTGTTTGTCGACCCGGCTTTTAGAAATATTTGGGCTAGTAACCTGGTTAATTGGAAAACTGGGTTTGATAAGGGCATAAACGAGCTTCCAAATCTGAAGCCTCCTAGCGCAAGGTTGTGTAGGCAGATTTTACAAAAGGCAATTAAGTTTAGGGTGTATGAGGAAGGTGCTTTGGTGTTGGCTGGTATTTCGGATAACTGGGATGAAGGAATGAAGCCTGTGATAAGGGACTTGGAGACTGGGAAATGTGGGTTCCTACTATTACTTCGACATACTTTTATATTAGCTTGTTGCATGTACTGATGTATTGTATGTTTCCTTGCAGCTATGAGTTTGATGGACTTTATGACGGGAGATCCTGATTGTATGGAGTATGAGATTGAAACTCATCCTGCTGATGTTACCCCTGGTGCCCAAGAACTTGGAAGCACCTCTCATTCTAACTCAGCAGGGGTGAACTTGACGTCAACCACTGATGTTGTATCAAACACCACTCTAAGTAAGTACGCAAACTTTATACATATTATCATGATAAATATATAATCATGTTTTTTGCTTTTGTTTCACAGGTGTTGCTAGAAATGGAAAGTCGACATCACATGCTACTTCTGACCCTGACAACGATGACGAAATAGGTAACATCGTAATTGTAGTGATTGCCAACTTATTACCCGTTGCTTAATGTTCTTATTATAAACATGCAGAGGAGTTTGATGCTTTGGGAGCAACGTCCCTTCCAGATCCCAGGTTGGATGATCGAGATATGCTAGGATTGGGAAAACGAGGGACGAGTTTAGATCTAAGTGATTATGAGCTCCCTTTGCCGAAGGTGCCAAAATTGTCTTTTCCTTCTAGTTTGCCCTCTGATGCCACCCTGGTTACCAAATCATGCGTAGCTAACACGACATTTGGGAAGACTTCTACCATGTTTGGAACAATCAGTGCTTCTCCTGAATCTACAATGCTACCATCTAACCAAAACTTTGGCGTGGCGCAGTGTTCCAACCTGCAATATGCTACCCTGCCTTTTGCTACCGGATCTATAAGCAACAGTACAGGGGGTTTAGTTAATGCAGCGGATGTGA
>CAJVGC010000432.1:44999416-45035838 GCA_910822075.1 Senecio squalidus
GTCGCCACTGAACCAGAATCCGGCACGGCAATCACCACATCACAATCCACCAGAGCTTCTTCAGCCAAAAGCTCCCCAAATTTTCTTCTCGACTCATACACAGACATCCCAAAAACAATTGAATTGGGTAAGGAAAGTAAATGTGTTCAAATATGCAAGATTGCGGTTTAGGGTGTTGCATTAAACAAAGCTACTGAATCCCATCTTTATCAATAACCAAAACCTCACCAGGATTCACTTCTCTTTCATATTCCGCTTCGATCAAATCCAACGCCCACGTCTCCGAAGCAAAAACAATCGCTCCATTACTCCTCCTACCCATAACCAACGGTTTCAACTTCTCACACGCTTCAATAATCCTCAAAATAAACGGCCTCTGTTTCGAAATAGCAATCAAATGTAACACAACTTCAGTATCAGAACTCGTACCAAAAATGGAACCATTATCTTGTAACTCATTCCTCAACGTCTCATAATTCACCACATTCCCATTATGCACATTCTTAACCATCGAGTGCCCGGCTGTAGGGTAACGAACATGACCAATAGCGTTATCTCCAGGGAGTTCGATTCGTTGAATACTTCAGAGACTAACCCCACCCCGGTTATGGCCTTCGGAAGTAGCGGTTACGATACCAGCGCCTTCTTGACCACGGTGTGATTTAATTAGTATTGATCCCGTTATGTTTGGAAATAAATATTTGTTTACACAGTATACATCCTTTCTTTTTCAAATCAAACGTGACACGTACATAACTATGTATATTTAATGTTTTTGTTACGTTATCAAAAATATCTTAAATATAGTCGGGTTTCTGTTATTTGGGTATGCTTATATGGGTTTCATGTTTCCAGTCATTTGCGGGTGATAACCGATTAATCGTGATTTCAGTTCTCGTTAAGGAAATGTGGGTTCGAGTAATAACCCACTTAACCTATATAAGAATCTTTTTTTTTTTCCAGCTGTAGTTGCTATGTAGTTTAATACAGTAGTATGCTGTGGACGGTCAAAACTGTTGTTGATGGTTGTTTGTTTCGACTTTGGAGGTGTGTTCTAAGAGAAGGTGCCTTGTCTCATCGGAACATGACAAATAAAGTACCTATGCCAAACAGCAACTCTTAGAAGTAACTTTCTAGCAAGCCCAACACTACTCATTGACTCATGTAGCTCAACAATTTAAAGTTGTAGACATATATTTGGACTGTAGGTAGACCTTGGACCTGCTGATTTACCGAGTTATTTGAAACTTAACGGAAATCATACTTTGGACATACCTTTGCATAATATGGAACTAACTTAATATTATAAGACGTTTGGTATGATAAAAACATTTTTAATGTCTAAAGACTCAAACCACTCACAATGGTAGCCAAAACTAATACAATCAGTTTTTATTAACTCAACGTCATGTCAGTAGACATTAAATAGACTAGAATTGAGTAAGTCACTATTAAAAGTAACCTTTCAGTTAGTTTTTATGTTCCCCATACATTACCTTTTTTAAATATAAATTCAATAAATAAATACATTGTATTTATTGGAAAAAAAAGAACAATTATTAAATAAAAAAGAAATATTACAGTTATTAAAAAAAATGCAATTACTAAAATAATTAACGTTTACGAAAATTTGGTGAGAGGTGCGCAATGTGTTGGATAAGAGCACCACGAAGTGTATGATGCATTTGTCGATCACGCAACTCTCTGTCCATACGCCTATATGTTCCAAGTCTGTCTGTCCACGTACGTGTCGACCTATTTTCCACGTTTTCCATATAATCTTCCTCCAATTGACACATGTTGTGATCGTTGTCATGAGTTATCATGTTGTGTAAATTCACACAACAATACTATTCGTTTAATCTTGTCGGTACTATAGGCTCTTGCGGGGTTTTTAGTAATTTCACAACGCCCTCGAAGCACACTGAATGCTCGTTCCACATCTTTTCTTGCAGATTCTTGGAATCTCGAAAACCTTATTTCTTCGTCCGTCATCGGATCTTATACGATATGAAGTGTTGATACCAGATAAATTTTGTCGGTGAGAGAATACCTTTTCGTGAAATTACGCCAGAAATTATTGTACATTACTGTTGGAGCCACGTCTTGAAGTAAATCGTTGAATATATCTGAACTATTCGTGATGTTGATGCCATTCGATACCGCATTGACAAAGTAAGTGTGCCAAATCCACATATCATAAGATGTAACCGCTTCGAGCAAGATCGTTGATCACCTCGTATGTATTGACCATGTCACGCCACTGGAAAATTCTTCCAAGCCTAGTGCATACAACCGATGATTCCGAGCATACCCAGAAAACTATGTATCTCGGCATGATGTTGTTGTAAACGTAGCACATCTTCTTGTGTTAGTTTTCTTAAGTACTTAGGTAATAAGATATGAAATGTATAATTGGTGAAGTTGTCCAAACAATCATTTGATGTTTGTTGACCCATATGTAAATATTCATCAAACACATAGACGACACAATCGTACGTCAATTCGCTTATGGTGGAAGGGCACTTATGAAAAACTTTATAAATATGTAAAATAGTTAGGTATCAGATGTTGCACATAAGATGTTTATAGATTGACATATATAGAGAAATAACTTTTTTCTAGTCTGATTACGACGACGAAAATATTCCGACGGAAATGTTGGTTCGTCGGCAAAGTAGTCGTCAAACAAATTATTTGCGACGGTTTCTAGGTAAGAATCAGCTTGGTGCCGTTGGCGGGGAATCGGTTCCAAACATATTAACGAAATATGTCATTTGGACCGAGTGTCATAGAATTTTCGATATTAGAGTCGAAATCTATTTTTATGTGATTTGTGGTTGTTTTGTAAATTATGGTTGTTTTGTGAATTGTGTCTTAAATTGATGAAAATGGTAATATATATATATATATATATATATATATATATATATATATATAGATTAAAGGATTTAAAAAGAATAATTAATTTTATTTTATTCCAAACTAGTCATTCAAGGTTATTTTTATTTTCAAAAGTTATTTTTTTTAAACGGTTACGTATGAAAAAGAAAATAATATTCAAGTGGGGTTCACATTCAACCAAAGAATAATGTAGTTCACATACTAGACAAGATTGCGACGCGTTTGGATGATAGGAAGCTTGTCGTGACGCAACATAAGGCGCTACGCCGCAGCAAAGAAGCAATCAAAAACGGTTTAGCGGGACGAGTTGGGTACGCCGCATAAGAGTTATACATAACTAATTATTTTATATATAAAAGTTTTTAGTTGGTCAAATATATCTCTCACAGTCACAGCCCCACTTAATCTTTCTAGTATCATTAAGGGCAACCTTCGTAAGTTCGTATGCGACCACTAAATATTTTTTCGGGATTTGTTATGTGGTGCTAACGGCGATATGGGGATGAAGAAAGAGAGTCAATGTGGAGAGAGAGAGAGAGAGAGAGAGAGAGAGAGAGAGAGAGAGAGAGAGAGAGAGAGAGACTTTGTTAATTGGAATGATTGGGTGGTATATCTTGTCACTATAATGCCCACATAGGCTTTCTCTCGGTTCGTTTTATTTTGTCTGTGTTTTCTCCTTTTGGCTTGGACTTTGTTGTGTTTTTCGCTTCTAGTTTATATATATTACTAGATTATTGTCCCGCGATAACGCGGAAAAAAATAAAAATTGAATCGTAAACTTTATGTTTATGTAGATTTTATGTTATTATGAAAAGACAATGTTATACATATAATAAAATATATATCTTTACGTTTATACACATGTTGTTTATAATTATAATAACATAAACACTTTTACGTTTATACACATTTTTTAATATTTTTTATTAGAAGATTTTAAAATAACAATAAGGTAAATAATAGTTCAATTGAGTGATTTTTTAAAGTAAATTAGAATTTTGTTTTTCTTTTAGTAGAGATGGGAATTAAAGAGAGAATGTATTTATGTATTGTAAAAGGGTGTAAAATGAAAATAGTGTTTGATGACATCATCAATTTGATCCAACGGTTGAAATCAAAGAAGTTAACCCATCTAAGGGTTCTTACTTCGCCATGTGCCATTTAAGGCCCCTATTTTATTATATATTAAAGATATTGGTTTTTAATACCCATATAATCATATAATGTAGGTTATCAAAATGTCTCCAATAAATGTTATAAAAATATTATGTTATACTTTAAATATTAGTTTTTTACATAAATATATGAAACGATTACAATATTGTCTATATATTCAAATTGTAACTAAGTTGTATCACGGAAGTTGAATATTAGAACTAATATTCACTCAGATGTCTAGTTTTCAAAATTTTGAAGGTCTTAATTTGTATTTTATAATTTTAAAACATCTTAAGATGCGTATCCTATACCTATCTTTAATATATAATAAAAGAGGGACCTTAAATGCCACATGGCGAAATGAGATCCGTTGGATGGATTAACCTCCTTGATGTCAGCCGTTAGATCAGATTGATGATGTCATCAAAGATTATTTTCATTTTACACCCTCTTACAATACATAATTACATTATCTCTTTTATTCAATCTCTACTCAAATAAAAAACATAACTATAATTTATTTATAGAATCATTTAGTTTGGACTACAATTTACCTTATTATTATTCTAAAATCTCCTAACACAAAATATCAACCCATTTGTTTAAAAATTAAGGTGTATATGTTATTATAACTATAAATAACATGTGTATAAACGTAAAAGTATATATATGTATTCTACGTACAATATTATTTTCTCATAATAAATTAAAATCTACATAATGTATATATATTCAAATTGTAACTAAGTTGTATCACGGAAGTTGAATATTAGAACTAATATTCACTCAGATGTCTAGTTTTCAAAATTTTGAAGGTCTTAATTTGTATTTTATAATTTTAAAACATCTTAAGATGCGTATCCTATACCTATATTAATTAGAAAACATAAGTCCTAGGATTTGTATAAAAATTTAGTTATTAGCTATTTTCTTAAAGCACTTATTTGTTATTTTATATAGTAGATATATATGAACTTATTTTTTTAAGTTATTATGAATATACAATATCGCAAGTATAATAACAAATATATATTTATTTTTATAATCATGTTGTTTATAGCTATGATAACATATATACATTTACGTTTATACACATAATATTATGTATTAAGAGATTTTACAATAGTAATAATAAGGTAAATCATAGTATAATAAAAGACAAATATTTTTTTTTATTGTAGTGGTGATGAAATTAAAGAAAGAATGCAATTATGTATTGTATAAGGGTATAAATGAAAAAGATATCTGATGACATCATCAATCTTATCTAACGGTTGAAATTAAAATATCTAACTTATCTTCTGTTTTTTCGTCCTATTTACCCAATATTTTTAGTTTTTTATATATTATAAAAAAAAACAAAATTATTTTATTGTTTTACGAGTGTTTTACATATAAAAGGAAAACATATAATATAGAAAAATCTTATGTTTTTTTTCCGTCCTATTTACGCAATATTTTTTGTTTTTTTTATATATTATAATAATTATATTTTTAATAAGGTTTTTTCCGAATTATACAGTAAATGTCTTATTTAACTTCATATTTGCTAACATAATCATTTTTTCTACATGACTACTAGTTTTCTATTAATTTTTTTATATAAGTTATATGTTCTTTGTTAATATAATATATTTTTTGATATAATTCTTCGCGTATTAAGCGGGTCAATAAGCTAATTTATAATATATAGATGTTGAATATGTTTTTTTTCTATTCAAAGGGAATGTCCATTATAAATTATCGTTAAAATCTTTATTAACTAACTATATATTTTATTTCAAATAGTTATCGGTCAAAATTTATTGACGAAATGCGTCATTAATTTCTTAGGTAAACTAGTGAGCTCTTATGATAATTACATACGTCAAGGCATAAAAAATGAGCTTGTAAACAATAACCTGAAGACAATAAAATTTATACCAATATATAAAACATTTTAACCTTTTACTTAAATATTAAATTTTTAAGTAAAATATAATTATTAATTTACCCTTTAGTCAATAAATGCAAAATTTATATTGATCTAATTTAAACTAATTTTTAATTTTTAAATAAATGATAGTCATTTAATATTATAAGAGCTATTTTTAGTAAATACTAAGTTATTTATTATATGTAAATTAATTGATTAACATAACATATATCTCAAAATGCAAAAAGTTATATTATTTGACACTAGCAGGATACCCACGCGATGCAGCGGTGTCAAAATATTTACGTTTAATAAAATTTTACTACAAATATTGAACTCAAGTTAGGTATACATAATATTATTAATTTTAGTTAGAGAAATATGTTATTATAAAGTTTAAAATAAATATATAAAAAATTAAACCCAAATTTTAGATTCATTTAATATTAGTATAAATAAATATGAATTAATTGTTTTTGAATATTAAATGGAAACGACAGATGAGTTGTTAAATTTAATTATTAATGAAGAACCATAATTTAGATATTTTTCTATTTATTTCTCTATTTTTACACATTACGTATAGAGTTAATTACATAATTGGTCCCTAAGCTTGTTCCAATTTAATGGGTTCAGTCCCTGGGTCGAAAATCCTTCGGGTTCAGTCCCTTTGGGTCAGTAATTTGGCTACAAAAATAGTCCTTTTGTCACTTAAAATGACTAAAATACCCTTAATAAATAAATGTTAATTTATCTATCAATTTAAAAAATAAATAAAGAATAAAAAACAAATTATTCCAATCCCAAATCACAACAACCCAAAAAAACACCTACAAAATCAACGGTTGTTATTGAATCTACCAATATCAACAAGTTTCCTTGATCTATTTGCACAAAAGGATTTAGTATTGGAGTGATGAGGCTTCACCGGAGATCTGATATCGCCGCCGTCAACCGCCGTGGAATAAATCGCCAACAGATGACGAATTCATCGATGGAGCCGCCGTCGACTGACGTGGAGCTCTGATATCGCCGTCGTCAATCGTCGCGGAATAAATCGCTAACAGAAGACGAATTCATCGATAGATCTAGCGGACTCGAGTCATGCGATTCACGAAAGCAAACGTCGTGGTTAACGCCGTCACATCCTAATGTCAGACGCTATGGCGGCGACGTACACAGTAAGAATGTATCTAGATTAACGTTCTGTTTAAGTCCGTTAGTTAGAGCTAGTCCTTGCCGTAAAAAAGGAATTTCGTCGGCGGTTGACGGCGGCGATATCAGAGCTCCGGTGAAGCCTCATCTCTTTAATACTAAATCCTTTTGTGCAAATAGATCAAGGAAACTTGCTGATTTTGGTAGATTCAATAACAACCGTTGATTTTGCAGGGTTTTTGTTTTGTTGTTGTGATTTGGGATTGGAATAATTAGTTTTTTATTTTTTATTTAGTTTTTAAATTGATAGATAAATTAATATTTATTTATTAAGGGTATTTTAGTCATTTTAAGTGACCAATGGACTATTCTTGTAGCCAAATCGATGACCCAAGGTCTTAAACCGAAAGATTTTCGACTCATGGACTAAACCCGTTAAATTGGAACAAGCTCAGGGACCAATTATGTAATTAACTCTTACATATATTACATTGGTTTTTAAAAAGAAACTCAATTATTATTATTATTATTTTACGGGAAACACAAGTTAAATTGTATAATAATTTTGTTCAAAAAGTCTAAGGCACGTTCAAGGCCAACAAAAACTTTATTTACCATTACCCGAACATAATCAAATGAGTTTAATGCATCACCATAATTTAATGCACTTTATGGCTCAAAATTACCTTATGGATCGAAATAGGATATTATTAATTAACTTATGTGTCAAAATACGAATGAAAATATAATAGAAACTGTTAACATTAAATAACTATTTTAATTATGCAAAGTGATGAACCGAAAAAGTTTTAGTAATTTTTTTTATATGGCATAACAGGAAGAAACTATAAACTTTTACTATATAAATCTTTTTAGAGCCTAAAAGTCTGAACCCAAAGCTATTAAACTTCATGTCTTTTGTCGTCGGTGCATCGTACGGGTTCCATACTAGACTTAAATGAAACAAAAGTACCAAATATATAAAACTAAAAGGTTTATGCCATAAGACAACAAGCTTTTTGGTTAGTTTGTACATTTATTAAAGTAGTTAAATTAGTATAAAATGCTAATAAATCATACAATTTTAATTCTAATCGTAAGATTTATTAGCATTTTATACCAAATTTAAGTGCTATAAATGTACAAATTAAGGGATAAAAAAGTGAATATTTGTGTGTCGCCCCATAGTAAAGATTGTAGATTTGAGTCTCGTAATAGTCAAATTGGAAGTGAAATTTAGATTCTTATCATCCAAGAAACCCGAAACTCGGCCTAATGAATACCTGCCGATCTCTAATGTATTTGTAAAACTTTTGAAATAATTAATAACCTATTTTCTGGAGTAGATTTCATACATACCCCGATGGTTTATATTAAATTCAAGATATCGACATTTCAATTTTAAATTTTCATATACGTACAGTCCTTAATTTTGCAACTTATAACACAGTGAATCCTTAAACAGTTGGATATATGTAACTAACTCACTCAAAGATGCATAATCAAATCCGAAAACCACAAACATTGTCAAGAATTAGCAACACGAATTTAAATTCAACCAAAGTTACACAAAAATAAATCTCTTGCTCACAGGTACTTGAACCAGCATTGCAAACAGTTGTTAGATTTACCAATCTTAATGTGCAAGAACCCTTACAGCATCTTATGGCATTTCTTTTCGCCAACTCGTCTACTTCATTTTCTCCCTCATTGATGTTTTCAACATTCATCGGAATAGCATCTTCTTGTCCTGATCCTTCATTTTCTCCTTCATTGATGTGTTAAACATTCATTAGGACATCTTCTCATCCTCATGTTTTATATTTGTAGCAGTTTCCCACCTGCATATTAACTTTTTTAATCCCATAACCGAGCATTGGGTTTATTTTGCTTGTCACCTCCTAAAGTGGGAAGCCTTTGATCCCGTAAGCAAGAAGTGGATGCATCTACCCATAATTAAGGGGGACAAATGCTTCGAGTATTCAGATAAAGAGTCTATGGGTGTTGGGACTGAACTCCTGGTTCTAGGAAAAGATGTATTTGGTCAAGCTATCAAAAAATACAGTTTGTTAACAAATTCATGGTCGTTAGCGAAGCCAATGAACACCCCAAGATGCTTATTTGGATCTGCCAGTCTGGGCAAGATCGCAATCTTTGCAGGTGGCGTTAATGAAAGTGGAAAGATCATTGATACAGTTGAGAGTTATAACAGCGAAACAGGAGCTTGGGAAACACTTCCAAGACTTCTTTAGCCACGAAAAATGAGTTCAAGTGTGTTTTTGGATGGAAAGTTTTATGTCATTGGAGGTAGTGGTGGGAACGATACGCAGTCATTTTCATGTGGAGAAGAGTATGATTTGAATAATACGAAATGGAAAGAAATTCCCAACATGTCCCCCGTTGGTAGTGGGGGTTCAATGTCTCCACCGCTACTGGCTGTTGTTGAGAATGAATTGTACGCTGCTGATTGTTTAACAATGGAGGTGAAGAAGTATGATAAGCTGATGAAAGTGTGGGTATGCCAATGTACTTTCAAATTTTGTCCATTTTGAGTTGAAATAAAACCGTGATACCGTTAAAACTGTCTTACCCGATATAGTAATGATAGAATGATTCAGATTACGTTGCCTACAAACTATAACTAACTTCTTCAAAAGCCTTAAAGAGTTGGAAAACCCCTAAATTTGATGCTTTAAAGGGAAAATTACCAGAAAGAAGAATATCAACACAGCTTGATCTTAATCATGCCAAGTCATGACTATGTCAGCGAAGTTTTAACGGCTCTGCCTGTATCCAATTTACCTAATGACTAAAATTGGGACAAAATGTGTAACTACGTTGGTCTACCGAGATAAAAAAAATGTTGCCCCGTTTACAAAAAAAATCAAAAGTAAATTCATATTGGTGAAACAGGAAAAAGAATGAAAACACACACGTCACAATGAAAACATCAAAGGTGAAAGAAACCTCAAACACAATCATTCAGCACAACAAGCCCTCTTCTCAGACTCGGTGATATCAAATAAAAAATACGGTTAACTTTTAATAAGAAAAATATGATCAATTAGTGACACAAATGCAATAGTGTGGTGAGAGTCAGTGTCGTGTTTGGTTACTCCGGGGCCGATGGACTTCAAATCCTTCCAATTATAGCATGATATTTATATTTATTTTCTATTATTATTATTTTCTTTGTAATACCGAGTGAAAAACTGAAAAGTGATAACAAGTAGAGGTATTATAATTGATCTAAAGAGGTTGAAACAGTTTAAATACTTACTGGGATCATGGGTTGGCGAACGACGTGTTTCCTAACTCGCTTTTATCGAAGGAAATGTAGATATCATTATCAAACTCATATGGTCACATCTATTCACCTGAAAATAAGAATAATTAATACAAGGGAATAGAGTTAATATAAAATCTCGAGTCACTTAAATGAAAAATTCATAGACGGTACGTGTGTATGTAAATATGGACTTGTTATATATCACAGAATTAATATAGGTCCCTAAAAGGAACAATCACGATTCGATCGTAAAAATGTTATTTGAGTGAGTAATTAACATACCCGCAATACTTCTCACAGCAAAGAGATTTTTTTGGCATGGGCAGTCTTTTTCACAAATTGGATTGCATTCGCATGGAGTATATTGCTTCTTCAACAAGTTACCGTCAACAATTCCTCTCCAACTCGGTTTAAGTTGATGTCCAACACACCTAAAAAAGATGTTGTGTTTCCTTCCTCTAGCTTTTTGTCGAACTGATTGCGATATTTGTAGCTCCTAATATAACGTAGAACATGTCGATAAATGTTACAATTGTGTTTCTAATTTTATGAATCATAAATTTAACGAAAATGAATTCATTCAGATGAAAAATCAACAAAACCTTATCATCTTCAACCGCTTTTCTTTTTCCGTCTGATGTAGAACATGTAGTGGACGATGTTCCTGGTCCATCATCATGCCGCATATACATGTATACTTCGATACAAGTTTTGGTTGTACATACGCTCCTTGCGATTTTGCAACTGCAAACGTTAGTTAAGGTTCACGAATGTTAAACAAAACAATTTAGTAACTAACCCATGTTAAAAAGCTAACATCCTTTATGTTGCATCTCTTAACGCTAGGCTACCATTGAGGTGACATATATAACATGTGTATTAAAAATAGATGAATGGTAGTAAACGTTAGATCCTCATTCATACCTGTTTCTTCCATATATCGAAGGAAATGTAGATATCATTATCAAACTCATATGGTCACATCTATTTACCTGAAAATAAGAATAATAAATACGAAGGAATAGAAAATATGTGTGTATGTAAATATAAAATTGCTACATATCACGAAATTCATATTGGTCCGTAAGAGGAACAATCGCGATTTGATCATAAAAAGGTTATTTGTGTATATCATAATGTGAACTAATATAACCACGAAACAGATACAACGACTTGCGAATAAGCAATTAGATACGGAAATATAAAAAGTAATTTCACAAACATAACGAAAAGAAATATACATTTGAATCAGAGAGAATAACTTTTCGCTTTTCTGATTCCGACGACAAACCGAACACCAAACATGATCTTACAAGCAACCACCAAAACCATTCCATCCCTTAAATCTGTGATATTAAAAAAAAAATTCGTTTGAGCTTGTGATAAGCTGAATCTAGGGTTTGCAATTTGTTAGAAATTAAATAACGAAAAATAAAAACAAAAATATAGAATATATATATATATATAGAGAGACCTTGGGAGAGTGAATCAACAATTCATTCGCAGGTGGCTTGTTTTATCACTCCGGCGCCGTGCAATTTTGAAATCCTTACCTTTAGGGTTTTTTTTCAGACATATATATAGATATTTTTGTCATATATTTTTATTTTAATTTCTGTATTTTAATAATTAATTTAAGATTTTTCTAGTGATAGACTTGGTAAATTTTTAATTTATAAATGATAATAATTACGTTTTGTTTTCCTAAAGTGGATGTCTATTAGAAATTATTGTTGATTTATTAGCTAACTATATATTTTGTCTTAAATGGTTGTTGTTTAAAATTTATTACCGAAATACGTAATAAGTTTTTTTAAATGAAATAATGAGGTTATAAATTATAATAATCACATACATCAAGTCATAAAAAATGAGCTTATGGACAATAACTTAAAAGACAAAAAGACTCATATTTTCATAAATATGCGAAAACAAACATCTCTTAATAAATATAAAAACATATATTTTTAAGGAAAACCCTAACTCACAAAAAAAATCGTAAGAGAAATAAAATTAAATCTAATCTACAAAGGCAGACCCGCGGCTGACTTTGGTCACCCGATCCAAAGGGATGGAACCCCCGGACGATAAAATAACCTTGTTCAAACTATGTTCAAAAGTATAAAGAGTTGAATACTTACATGTAATCAACTAAATGTAAATGTAGATATGTTAATCAAACTCCATAACCTCAATTAAAGGTTTTAAATATTGATTTAAACAAATGAAAAAATTATAATGTTGGTGGTAAGTAGATGCGCAAGTGAATGAAGTGGTGGACTTAAAACTCGTGATGAAAACGGATAGTGATGGGAGACACTTTACTACTACACCTCATCCTCTATTATCCTCATTGTTATAGAACAACCATTAAAGATGCGGGAAAGGATCTGGAAGACACAAAACAAGGATGAACATCATGATATTAGTTTCGATGATAGCATGGGCCTGTTTCCAGGTTATGCTCTTGCTAGAAGTATCTCATGTTTGCCTCTTACGGATGTTGTAGCTATAACAAGAAGAAGAAGAGAGAGATACATGTGGTGCCTTGGTCGCCCTTAAACTTTGGGATAAGAAAACCCTGAATAAGATAATAAGAAATCAAAATTTGTGTTTCAAACAACTTCATAACTAAAATTAATCATAAATAATTAAATAGTGTTATTCGACGACATAAGTGTTCCGGAGTTTAAGATGTATATGACCCATACCTAAATGGAATTTCTTCTTCCCTTATCAAACTCATATGGTTACATTGAATCAACTGTTTATATAAAATAATGATATAAAAATAAATAAATAAATATCATGAATGAAATAAAAGACACATGACTTGTCAAATAGGTTAAACTTAAAAGTTTATCAAAGGTTTATATTGCAATTAGGCAAATTATTAAAGATTATAAGATATTTTTATAGAAACATATATTCACAAAGAGCTAACTAAACGGAGAAAAAAGTTATAAAAGAAATTACGTGACCAAAAAAAATACCTTTAGATCGATGTTTAATCGATTAGCCAACAAAGACACTAATCGGGGATCAAAGAGAATATCATTTACTTTTGATTTCGTTTTTCCATCCATGAAATTAATATAAGTCTTAAAAAGGAATAATCCAATTTGGACTGCAAATATAACAAATATCAAGAATCATAGTGTTACAAATAGATATATTAAAGATGAAAGATATATCGGTGCTTAAAACTTGAAAGTAACAAATGGAAAAGGAAAAATCACAAACAAATTACATAAATATGTTGAAATAAAAATATCTTGAGATCGAACCAATTTTAAATCGATTAGCCACTGAAGAAGCAAATTGGGGATCTAAGATTATTTTTATAATCGCCACAGCCATCTCTCTATTAAAATGGGCGAAAATGAGTATCTATATTTATCGAATACCATTAAATTTATAGGTCCATATACAAACCCTAAAGTTATAACAGCCGTTGGATCAAACGACTTCTTAATCTGATGGCATGAAATGTATCAGGTAAATACAAGCACATCCAACGGGGATCATCATGTATTTTTAAATTTCGATTCGTTTCACCCATTAGATTAGATCACTACTCCAAATTGCATAATAAATGTAAAGTATATTGTTTATTTCAATTTCAATAATATATTTTGTACTTAGAAGACATAAAAAAAGTTAACATTATATATTTGGACAAAAACATTCTACAATCATAAGTTCAAGTAAACTAATTTAGACATATACTAGGTTACTAACTAAAAAGTATATAATGTGACCTCAATAAGTTAAGACTAGCATTGCATCCAAGCCATTTTGATATTCAATTAATAAAAACAGACAAATCTTTTTCTCTCAAAAGAACAAGCTTTTAGAGCATCTGCAAATCATATTACTTATATTACTTGGGTATACAATGTTACGTCAACACTTCACATTTTTTGTATAACTCGAATTTCCAATATGCTTACTTTCAATTACTTGTATAAGAGATTATTCTTCATAAGTTAAAAACAACCACACAAGATCCTAACTCAATGATTTGCGGTGAACAACACATTAACAATCGTGGTGCTTGAGAGAATGTTTTCCGATTACACAGTGCCGAACTAAATAAAGCCCAATGGGTCATCAACCAAACCCTTTATATAACCCATTTATATGGGTTTAAATCCATCAAAATAAACGATTTCAAAATGTCAATTCTATGTATTGTTAAAAAAAATACAAACCGTTTTGGTAAATTTAAATGTCTTGTGTTGTAGAACGTAAACAACTTATTGCTCGACTTGCTAGTCTTATTGTGTAATATTACGAGTCTAAGGGTGTTTTTTATTGGAGGAATGAGAATCAAATAATTAAAAAAAATGTTTAACTAATATATATTAACGCTATAGTTAACAAAAGTAGATGGAGATGAGAGCTCGAGCGAGAGCCAAATATTAGATATTTTTATGTTTTTTACAAGGAATATGTGTTACTAATTGGCTTGATAGGGCAAGCAATAACCCGAAGGTACGATCGTCAATTCGTCATGGCCCAAACGGGAGTCAAAAGACTTCTAACTCTCATATATTAAACTTTTAAAACATGTCAATGGTTTTACCAAACACGCAAACAACACTTGCATATACTTGCATTAACTTTAAAACAATTAGCAAGTTTCCTTTCTAGCTAAATTGTTTACCTTTTCTTTTACTGACTTGGCTCAACTTAGTAATAATGTGTAACTTTAGTTATAATGTGTAACTGAATCTACTGTTTATGAAAAGTTGAAAATAAAAGGATTTTTAATTATAAACGGAGTTTCCTTACTTTACATGTTCTAATTCATACGCTTGGCACCTAGTTAACATTTACTAATTAAAATAAAGCCGAAAGTGAAAAAAAATACTTAATAGTCGATATAACAATTATTTGCAAGATTAATAAACATTTATTAAAACTAATATAATCTAAAATTCTTATGGGGGTAAAAGGGACGGTACCTGATATCGCATATTTATATAGATATTTCTATTCGATATTGTGTCGGTTTTCATAGTAAACATGATGGATAGGATAGGTTTTTACATTTAATCGTGTGGAAAAGTGTTTTTATCTATTTTACAGGTTTACATGATCGGGAAGTGGAAAGGAGCGAAGAAATGAGCTTAAATGACGAGATTACGGAGAAACTGAGGAGGTGCTGCGCACCTACACAAGGGGTGCTGCGCACCAAGGAATTTGAGTTGGATTTGGACACGAAAATTGCCCGGTGCTGCGCACCTAATGAGGAGGTGTTGCGCACCTGTTGGATAATTACAAGAAAATGGAGTTCTAGTCGAATACGATTTCCACCTTGATTTTGCCTATAAATACAAGACTAAATCCGTCCAGAATTTATCCCATTATTATTCTCACGTCTCTGGAGCTGTTATTACGTCTAGAAGCAAGGTTCAAGGCAAGGAAGATCATATTTTCGGCAATCGGCGATCACGACACGTTCGACGACTTTCCTCGTTTGTTCTTTTCTTGTTTTGCATTATTTTTCCAGTATGCTTTCTAACAATTTAATTGCTTTTTCAGACTTGATCATGAGTAACTAATTCTCTTTTATGCTTGTTTGAACAACGGATCCTATTTGATGTTTATTTAACGTTTTCGGTTGTTTTATGTTTTTGTGTTTAACCGTCGATCCTTATTTGCTTAAATTTTAATATGTTATTATAGTTGTTTATATATAATTTGTTTAATCAACATTCTAGGTATTCGGAAGGAATCTAGATAGATTAGATAAGTTTTATGAAGTAATCGGTCGGTCTATAATCGATTTAAAATTATTAAGATTCGGAAGGACTTAGTAATAACAACTTAGGTAATTAAATTTAAGTGAGTAGGTCTAAGTATTAAGATTCGGAAGGACTTGATAATTAGAGGAGTTATTCGGAAGGAAACTCTATAAGGTTAAATCACTAAAAACAGGCTTGTTACTTATTGCTTGATTATTAATATTTATAACTGTATTCGGAAGGAACGGTGTAAGTAGAGATAATTTAAAGTTAATAAAAGATTCGGAAGGACTTTTATTATATCTTAGAAGTTGAAACAACAATCGATCTCGTAAAATTAACGGAAAATAGGTGAAGTGTCAAACAAGTGTAATCTCTCTTTATTTGATTTAATCCATAAATCTTTCGTTCGATTTTAATTAATCACTCTTTTTATTAATTACTTGCAATCTTTTGTTACGATAAAAACCCCCACAAATACTCAAGTATTATTAGTTCGGAATATAAAACAAATTAGTCCCTGCGAACGAACCTTACTTACCTTTAAACTATATTATATACGGATAGGTCCACTGCCTAGAAGTGTGTAATTGCGTGAAAAAGTAGGTTTAAATTAAGACTAGATTTTACACATCAAGTTTTTGGCGCCGCTGCCGGGGACTGATTTTTCGTTTTTGTTTCGAATTTGTAATACGATCCTTTTGAGTATTTATTTACTTAGAAGTTACTTTTTGTTTTTATTACACCGGTACGTTTTACGCTTTTCTTGTTTTTGTCTTTTCAGGTATTTCAGGTAGTTGATGAACACAAGGGCTTCGGGATTACCACTCGCGAGTCCAAAGTCAAATCCAGGAGTATCGAAGAGACGAGGCAGGAGAAGAGGCAATTTATCACTTCAGACACCACCCAATTTTGATCAAGTTTCACCCGTCAAGTTTGAAGACATTGCGTCGTCAGAAAGCGGAGGAAGCGATTCAGAACCAGAGGTCGAAGAAGTGTTTTGTGAAGACAAACCGGAACCACAACCAGCTATGGACCCTTTGGATACACCAATGAACCGACGGGCCGCAGCTGAAGCAGTGCCACCCACCCGAGGGTCGGCAATCACCACCCCGGAATTGGGTGATGACTTTGTTGTCAAGGGTCACCATCTCAAGATGATCCAAGACAACACGTTCGATGGGCGTTACAATTCAGATCCGCATAAACACATAGCCAAATTCAACGAGCTGTGTGAGATGTTCAAATATGGTCAAGGCAAGGGCGATCCTGTTAAACTGAGGTTATTCCCTTCGTCTCTCACCGGAGATGCGAAGGTTTGGTTCGAGGAGCTTAATGAAAATTCAATAACCACATGGACGCAAATGCGCGAGGCTTTCATCAAAAGATTTTTCCCACCCGCTTTGGGTAGGAAATTACTCAGAGATATCAGAGGATTCTGACAGGAAGATGGAGAGACTTCCACTGAAGCATGGGCCAGACTTAAAGAGTTGCTGCGGAGTTGTTATGGTCACGGACTATGCAAGGACCATATCATTGAAATTTTCTTCTACGGGTTAACCAAGGAGTCTCAAAACGAATTGGATCTAGCTGGAGGAGGAGATTTCATGTACAAAACCACCAACGAAGCATACAACCTAATGGAAGACAAGCTGGTCATTAGCCTATCAAGGGAGTATCGAGATGATGGTCGAGGCCGAAGAAACAGGGGACAAGTTGCTCAAGCTGAGAGTAGCCATGAAATATCCTCGGTAGTTCAAGAGGTCAAGACTTTAGCGGATAGAATTGATAAGCGCATGGGACGAATGGAGAAGGACATGCACTTGGTGAAGAATGGATGTGAAGGATGCGGAGGACCTCACTATGCTAGTGAGTGTAATCAAGTGGAGGATGCCAGCTACGCACAGTATGGTTATCCTAATCGGGGGTCAAATTGGCAAAACCGCGGAGGTAACTACAACCGCGGTGACAATCGAGACAACGGATGGCAAAGAAACAACACACGTTCCCCACCACGACAAAGATACGATCCACCGAAAAACGAAGATGAAGATCCAAGCATGAAAGATCTTTTGAAATCGTTCATCAACACCCAGAAATCAACCAATGACGATGTCCGTAACCAAATTAACGATGTCCGTAACCAATTTAAAGTTTTAACTGAGCAAATCGAGCAAGGACAGAGAAATCAGCAGGCAGCACATCAAGATTTAGAGAGACGGTTCGATAGGATGAACGAGCGGAACTCAAATCGGCAACCGGGCCAAATACCAAGCAATACTCAACCAAATCCACGACAACAGAATCCGGGAAATAACTCCGCCAATCAAATACCAAAATATCAACATCCCGGAACACGAGACGGAATGCCACCCTGTCCAAAACACAGAGATGAACATGTAAATGCAATCAATACACGCTCGGGACATGCTTATGGAGGAGATCAAGCCGAAAATGGAGCAAAACAGAGCCCAGGTGCGCAGCACCACCCTAGAGGTGCGCAGCACCTAGGTTCTGACCAGACAGGTGCGCAGCACCCATCTCCAGGTGCGCAGCACCGGGCTTCTGACCACGTAGGTGCGCAGCACCACCCTAGGGGTGCGCAGCACCTGTCTGCTGAACCCGTTATTGACGATTTCGAGATCGATGATGATGAGGACGAGGCACCACCAGTTCAGACCAAGACCGCAACACCTGAACCAGTAGAGGAAGTTCCAATCAAAGCTTACAAGCCTCATGTTCCATATCCTCAAAGATTACAAAAAGCAAGAATGCGGGAGCAGTACGGTAAATTTTGTGACATGATTAAATCTGTTAATATTAACGTTCCTCTTGTAGATTTGATTGCAGGGATGCCAAATTACGCTAAATTCATCAAGGAATTGGTCACAAACAAAGGGAAGCCATCGGAGGAGCAAGCCGCATTCCTAAACACAGAATGTTCAGCCTTGGTGAAGAACACGATACCACCCAAGTTGGATGATCCAGGGAGTTTTCTGATACAGTGCAACTTCAGTAATACCTACAGTTGCAGTGCTTTGGCAGACTTAGGAGCTAGCATAAACCTTATGCCGTATTCGCTATATGCTAAACTCGCCATTGGAGTGTTAAAACCCACCAGGATGAGTATCCGCCTAGCAGACAGATCATTTCGGTACCCATTAGGAATTGCGGAGAACATGCTAGTAAACGTAGGGAAATTCACCTTTCCGGTTGACTTCGTGATTCTAGAGATGGATGAGGATGTCTCTGTTCCACTAATCCTTGGACGACCATTCCTAAACACCGCTGACGCAATTTTCGGGTGAAAAATGGGCAAATTTCATTAGGGGTTGGGAATGAACGAATTATTTTTAATTTAGATAGAGCTATGACTCATTCTTATTCTACTGATGAAACCTGTTTTCGGATTGATGTGTTTGATGAGTTAGATTGGCAGGAAATTCTCGAGATAGAAACTAGTTTGGAGGAGGAGCTGAAAGACGAGAAGATCGAGGAAGTGGAGGTTGAAGTTAAGGAAGAACTGAAGTTGGACCAAAGCATGAGGATCAAATCTTCAATCGAATCACCACCAACCGACTTGGAGCTAAAACAATTACCGGTACATTTAGAATATGCTTTTCTTGAAGGTACTAATTTATTACCGGTTGTTATTTCGTCATCACTTTCGGGTGACGAAAAAGCTCGATTATTGACAGTCCTTAAAGGTCATAAAAAGGCCTTCGCTTGGCGTGTATCTGACATACCCGGAATTAGCCCCGATTTTTGCAAAGATAAAATAAATTTTAATGATAATGTAAAACCCGTTGTTCAAAGACAACGGCGGCTAAATCCGAATATGACAGATGTCGTTAAGAAGGAAGTTGTGAAGTTGTTGGATGCAGGTATTATCTACCCTATTTCAGATAGCCCATGGGTGAGCCCCATTCATTGCGTGCCGAAAAAGGGAGGTATGACCGTGGTGATGAACGATAAGAACGAACTCGTGCCAACAAGGACAATCACATGATGGAGAGTTTGCATCGACTACCGCAAGCTGAACGAGGCCACCAGGAAGGACCATTTTCCACTACCGTTCATGGACCAGATGATCGAAAGACTAGCAGGAAATGAGTTCTACTGCTTCTTGGATGGATTCTCAGGATACTTTCAGATCCCCATCGATCCCGAAGATCAAGAAAAGACTACATTCACATGCCCGTTTGGAACCTACGCATATCGGAGGATGCCATTTGGTCTATGCAACGCACCCGCCACTTTTCAACGGTGTATGCTAGCCATTTTTCAGGATATGGTGGAGAAAACAATGGAAGTGTTCATGGACGACTTTTCAGTTTTCGGAGATTCATTCGACAACTGCTTGAAGAATTTAGATCAGATGTTGGGAAGATGCGAGGAAGCACATTTGGTCCTCAACTGGGAAAAATGCCACTTCATGGTTCGAGAGGGAATCGTATTGGGACACAAAATCTCAAAAGCTGGGATAGAGGTAGACAAAGCAAAAATCGAGGTCATTGCCAAACTACCACCACCGACGAACGAGAAGGCAATTCGGAGTTTTTTGGGACATGCAGGATTCTACCGAAGATTTATCAAGGATTTCTCGAAGATTACTCGTCCTATGACGAAACTCTTAGAGAAGGAGGTAGCGTTCAATTTTTCGGAGGACTGTTTACAAGCTTTCGAGATACTCAAGGACCGGATCACCAATACACCTATTTTGGTAGCACCGGACTGGTCTCAACCTTTCGAGCTAATATGTGACGCCAGTAATTTCGCAGTGGGAGCTGTTTTGGGGCAACGGATCGATAAACATTTTCGACCTATCTACTTCGCCAGCAAAACACTGAACGAAGCCCAACAGAATTATACCACTACAGAAAAGGAACTTTTGGCCGTTGTATTTGCCTTTGATAAATTCCGCTCATATTTAGTGATGAGCAAAACAATTGTTTTCACGGATCATTCTGCTTTAAAATTCTTATTTTCTAAATTAGATGCTAAACCTAGATTAATTCGTTGGATTTTATTGTTGCAGGAATTTGACATCGAGATCAAGGACAAGAAAGGGGCTGAAAATGTCGCTGCGGACCATTTGAGCCGATTGGAAAACCCAAGTTTGGGGGAGTTGAAGGAAGAGGACATAGATGACGCTTTTCCGGGGGAAATGCTGGCCTATATCAGTAACACAGACAGCTACACCCCATGGTTCGCGGACATTGCGAACTATATCGTCGGAAAAGTCGTCAACAAAGACCTAACCTATCAACAGAAGAAGAAACTGATTTCGGATGCAAAGTACTACTACTGGGACTCGCCATACTTGTTTCGTAGATGTGCTGATGGAATGGTGCGCAGATGTGTATACGGAGAAGAAACTCGAAAATTTTTGAACGAATGCCATCATGGACCCACCGGAGGACATTACGGACCAACGGTAACTGGGAAAAAGGTTTATGATGCAGGATTCTACTGGCCAACAATTTTCAAGGAGGCCTATACACTCGTAAACACCTGTGACGCATGCCAACGCCAAGGGAATATCACGAAGCGGGACGAAATGCCACAGCAAGGGATCCAAGTTTGTGAAGTTTTCGATATCTGGGGAATCGACTTTATGGGCCCTTTCAAACCCTCAAACAGAAATATTTACATTCTAGTTGCTGTAGATTATGTTTCTAAATGGGTTGAAGCTAAGGCATTACCGACTAACAACGCTAACGTGGTTGTTGATTTTCTGAAAAGTTTATTTTGCAGGTTTGGAGTGCCAAAGGCATTAATCAGTGATCGAGGAAGCCACTTCGCCAACGCTCAGCTTGCAAAAGCTTTGAAAAGATACGGAGTAAATCACCGGTTTGCGACTTCGTATCATCCTCAAACTAGCGGGCAAGTGGAAAATACAAACCGCGCAATCAAAAGGATTTTGGAAAAGACGGTCAACAATAATCCCAATATATGGTCAAGGAAGCTGGAGGACGCATTGTGGGCATTCAGGACGGCGTATAAAACACCAATTGGAACCACCCCGTATCGACTACTCTACGGGAAAATGTGTCATCTTCCGGTGGAAATCGAGCATAAGGCGTACTGGGCATTAAAGCTCTGCGACATTGACATAGATTTAGCAAAAGATTTGCGGTTCTTACAACTTCACGAGATGGATAAATTACGGTTACAGGCTTACGAAAGTTCCCGCCTTTACAAGGAGAGAACTAAGGAGTTCCACGACCGAAAAATTCGTCGTAACGAATTCAAGGAGGGCGATAAAGTACTTCTATTTCAATCAAAGTACAAATTCAAGGCTCCTAAATTACGCTCAAAGTGGACAGGACCGTACATCGTCAAACAGGCTTATGCTTCCGGATATGTCGAGTTGTGGAGAGAAGGCGGAAAACCATTCATCGTTTCTGGGCAACGAGTCAAATTATACCACGAAGAAGATAATGAAAACGGAATGATGATTGAGGATGGATTCTATTCCATCAACGCCTAATAAAGAGGCATATCGAGTCAAGCTAACGACTCGGTCGAAAAATTAGCGCTTCTCGGGAGGCAACCCGAGTTTGTTTCTTTTCTCTTCTTAGTTTTTATTTTTATTTTTAGAACTTTTTAACGTCTTTGTTTTGCAGATTTATTTAGTTAGGCATCGAGAAAACACCAGAAAATACAAAAAAAATCGAAAAACGAAAAAAAAAAATTCAAAAAGAAAAGGCTCGGTGCGCAGCACCCCCCCTCTTGGTGCTGCGCACCGCGGGTCTGTTCAGGTTATATCACTTGTTGTTTTATTATTCACACATCACACACACACATTTCATCAGCAGCCGCCGAACAGCACACACACACCACAAACAAATAGCCCTCGATTATTACTGATTTTACTTGTTTAATCTACTCATTATGAATAGAAGGGTATGTATATTCTCTCTAAACTCTTTAATTCCTTTCGATTTTCGTTTAATTAGGTTAAATTGATTTGGGGAAAAATCTAGGTTTTCCTTAATTCATCCTAAATATTCAAATTGATTGTATAATAGAGTTAGGAATGATGAATTACACAGGTTTGAGTGGTTGTTTACGGATGACGACCAGTTTTTGACAGGATTTTGGCCGGAAAAATCCGCCGGTGCGCAGCACCGCCGCCTAGGTGCGCGGCCCGGCCTGTTTTCCGGCTGCTGGTCGTCTCCTTCGGGATTCTAATGTGTTTTCTGCTGTTTTTGTTGATTTTGTGTGTGCAGGGAAAGCGGGCAGCCGTGCAGGAAAGCGGAGAGGGAAGCTGGAGAGCTCGGGCACAACCCCGAGCTACCGTCAACGCCGCGATCATGGCACCGGAACGCCACCCGTGGTTGCAGTGGCCCGGATGTGCAGCTGACCGAAAAATTAAGCTCAACAACAAGTTAGCTGGGCTACGGGGTCGTTCCGTTGCTGCCCCTCGTACCGTGGACTGGAATTTCTTGACAGAAATTCATGTGGATTTGAGAGAGTTTATGACTACCCACAGCCGCTCTGCACAGCGTCACATTCCTATCTGGGGCCGAGCCTGGAAGACCGAAGAGCCAGTATTCAGAGAGTGGGTACTAGAGTTCTACTGTTCTCTTGAGGTCTCGAAGGAGTTTTCCGACGAGACTTTCCTGACCGCACCTCTGATATCCTTCCGCTTAGGCGGCGAGGAACACCAGGTATTGGTTATTGATTTTGGTAGACTGACAGGTTTGTTGACTACTGGTGAGGCAGGTAACGAGGCTTTGATGGTGGCTTATTTCTCGGATGCGGAGAGAGATATCCTTGGTTTTGATGCCGATGCGGCATGGTCAGCTTTGTCGGGGTTGGAGGGATATCACCCCTGATCCAGCCGCGCTAAGGATATTCAGGACCCCACGCTGCGGATTTTGCATAAGCTTCTCTCTTACTCTTTCTTCCACCGTGATACACACCACGACAAGTGTTACAGGGAGGATTTGTGGTGTTTACATGCTTTCAGTACTAGAGATCCCACCCGGTTTATTAACGTCCCGTGGGCGTTAGCGCGGCATATGGCAGACAAGGGAGAGGGACAGACGGACTCAAGCAAGATGCTTTGCGGGCATTTCATTACCTGCATTGCACGAGAGTTGGGGGTGGCCACGACGGCCAACATCCAGCAGCGTTCCCCAGCGGTTCACTGCAAGGTTTACGGGCAGGCTGATATGCTCCGAGTTGGGATTCTTCACCCAGCCGGCAGGCGTTTGGCACCTTTCGGTCGAGTTGAGGATGTTCTAGCTCCAGCACCGGTACAGAGGCCGAGGGCTCTCCCACAGCGGGAGTTTCAGGATCGGGTTCTGGCTGGGTTACACAGGCTTCAGTTCAATGATGAGCAGTCGGATCGGCGATGGGATCACTACCAGCGCCGCGCACAGTATTTTCAGGATAGATACCAGTCATCCTGGGAGTATGTATACCAGCAGCAGCATCCCGCCCCATATCCTCAGTTTGATGCACCACCCTACTATTATTCGGAGCCATATCCTGGGTACCACCCAGCACCCCAGCAGGAGGATCAGCAGGACAGTGACGACGAGTGACTTGTATTATTTTTATGTATTGTGATGTTATTTTATGAACTTATTGTTTACTATATACTATTTCTTATTAGAAGAAATAGTAAGACTATTTTTATATTCGTCGTAATTTGTATGCTTATTATTTTTCTTTTTATTTTTTTTTCTAACATGTGTGGTTGATTTTTTTTTAAGACTGGCAGGAAGTTCAGGACCCGCTCATAAGCCTGGCATTCAGTTCAGCAAACCGCATTCCACCGCCATATTTACACATTACACCAACGGGTTCTATACTTTCTACCTTTCTTTTATTTTTGTATTATTTTTATTTTTTAGGATAGTTTTGTATAATTTCCCTTAGTTTTGAGTCGTAAACACATTAGGGACAATGTGTTACTTAAGTTTGGGGGGGTCATCGGGAAATTTTACCTTTTTATTTTTCGACCCTTAGCTTAGTTTCCATCGTGTTGAATTGTGTTATTGTTGTACATTTTTTAGTCAGAAAAAAAAAAACTAAAAAATCCAAAAAAATTGAAAAATTGAAAAAAGAAAAAAAATATAACGTGTCTAGTCGGTAACTACCTTAAACTGTAAGCATAATCAGACGCATTTTTACCCTACTCAGAAAAATAGTGAGAATTTGAGCCTATTGAAAGCATTTATTTTTAATGCTACTTTTTCATTTCTTTGAGTGTGCCGATGGGGATGACTTTAGAACTTGACATTGTTATACATTTCGAGACCACATATGAGCAATTACATTAGGGAAACTTAGTGTGATTTTGGTACAATGATAGGGGCAATTAGGATTAACCCATTTGATTAGCCTTTTCGTTTCTTTTTATATATTTTCCGCCTAACCCTTGTAACACTTATTTTTAGTGTTAGAAACTCTAGTTAAACCAATTTGCGCCTAAACCGTTTCGTTTCTAAACACTATTATATTATTTTGTACACTCGCCTTATTTTCGTTTCTTTTTAGATTAGTTCCCAACTAAGTTATTTGATTGCTATATATGAAGTAAAGTTAGAGTTATTAAGGCATAAAAGAAAAGTCTATTATTTTTGCCTTGTATTATTTTGTATTTGAAGAAATAGTTGATTATTAGCCTTTTGAGCATGTGTACTTACCACGAGAAAAAAAATTATTTTGTAAGGCATGTACTAGGCTAAAGAAAAAAAAAAAGAGAAAAAAAGTGAAAAAGAAAAAAAAATCGAAAAAAACAGAAAAGCGAAAAAAAATTAGTTGTAGATTTTAAGAGAAACAGTGTAATATGAGTCGTGTATTATTTACGATACATGTATATTTGGAGGAAAAGAAAAAGTATAAGTTGGAGAAATTAAGCAATTCCGTACGTTAGAGATTATATTTAGTTCGGACTTAATCTAAGTTTGTATTATTTTATTTAACCCGTTTACACTCCATTATATATTTATTCACATGCCTTTACCTGTTAATTATAACCCGAATAAAAGTCCCCGTTTAGTTGTACCTAGACTCTAGTGGTGGAGATTTGATATTTTATCAAGCCTATGATAGAATATTCACCATGACTGAGCAATTGAGCGATTCTACAGAATACGTTACACACCCTTTAGATTAGTTTGAGAGATTGTGTGATTTTACTTCCAATAAAAATCGTGAGGTGTTTGGTTATGTTTAATTTTGGCTTTGATAATTAATTTGAAAACATTTTTTGCTTGAGGGCAAGCAAAAAGGCAAGTTTGGGGGGATTTGATATCGCATATTTATATAGATATTTCTATGCGATATTGTGTCGGTTTTCATAGTAAACATGATGGATAGGATAGGTTTTTACATTTAATCGTGTGGAAAAGTGTTTTTATCTATTTTACAGGTTTACATGATCGGGAAGTGGAAAGGAGCGAAGAAATGAGCTTAAATGACGAGATTACGGAGAAACTGAGGAGGTGCTGCGCACCTACACAAGGGGGTGCTGCGCACCAAGGAATTTGAGTTGGATTTGGACACGAAAATTGCCCGGTGCTGCGCACCTAATGAGGAGGTGCTGCGCACCTGTTGGATAATTACAAGAAAATGGAGTTCTAGTCGAATACGATTTCCACCTTGATTTTGCCTATAAATACAAGACTAAATCCGTCCAGAATTTATCCCATTATTATTCTCACGTCTCTGGAGCTGTTATTACGTCTAGAAGCAAGGTTCAAGGCAAGGAAGATCATATTTTCGGCAATCGGCGATCACGACACGTTCGGCGACTTTCCTCGTTTGTTCTTTTCTTGTTTTGCATTATTTTTCCAGTATGCTTTCTAACAATTTAATTGCTTTTTCAGACTTGATCATGAGTAACTAATTCTCTTTTATGCTTGTTTGAACAACGGATCCTATTTGATGTTTATTTAACGTTTTCGGTTGTTTTATGTTTTTGTGTTTAACCGTCGATCCTTATTTGCTTAAATTTTAATATGTTATTATAGTTGTTTATATATAATTTGTTTAATCAACATTCTAGGTATTCGGAAGGAATCTAGATAGATTAGATAAGTTTTATGAAGTAATCGGTCGGTCTATAATCGATTTAAAATTATTAAGATTCGGAAGGACTTAGTAATAACAACTTAGGTAATTAAATTTAAGTGAGTAGGTCTAAGTATTAAGATTCGGAAGGACTTGATAATTAGAGGAGTTATTCGGAAGGAAACTCTATAAGGTTAAATCACTAAAAACAGGCTTGTTACTTATTGCTTGATTATTAATATTTATAACTGTATTCGGAAGGAACGGTGTAAGTAGAGATAATTAAAGTTAATAAAAGATTCGGAAGGACTTTTATTATATCTTAGAAGTTGAAACAACAATCGATCTCGTAAAATTAACGGAAAATAGGTGAAGTGTCAAACAAGTGTAATCTCTCTTTATTCGATTTAATCCATAAATCTTTCGTTCGATTTTAATTAATCACTCTTTTTATTAATTACTTGCAATCTTTTGTTACGATAAAAACCCCCACAAATACTCAAGTATTATTAGTTCGCAATATAAAACAAATTAGTCCCTGCGAACGAACCTTACTTACCTTTAAACTATATTATATACGGATAGGTCCACTGCCTAGAAGTGTGTAATTGCGTGAAAAAGTAGGTTTAAATTAAGACTAGATTTTACACATCAGTACCCCGACAAACTATATTAAATACTTGTTACAAAAGTTGTATGATGAAACAAATCACATAAAAGCAACGAGACATGCCTCGAAACTAAACGACCAAGTAATAAAAACAAATCGAAAACTTTAGTTTCTTGTGGGAACCACACAATCTTACACCAATCGATAGGGTTTGCATCTTCACGATTGGATTGTCATATCTCTTGGTTAGTCATCTACATTGTTTTGTACTATTGCAGGTTTCTTCACCATAGAGCACGAAGTTGATATCGAATATCATGAAGAGGTAGAAGAAGGCACAGAGAAATTTGAGGTCATCACTATTCCGTTGTTATTATGTTGTAGCATCTAAGCAAGGAATAAAAAGAAAACGTTAACATTGGCGTAGTCAATGTTAGCATTGTGGTGGCACAAGAACAACAACAATAACAATGACCATTAAAATTACCAAAGCAAGCCCCAAATCACTGTGAAAACAAACACGACCAAAACATCATGTCACTTTCTTCCAAGGGGTCCTTCCAGCGTTATCAAACTCATATGATCATATTGAATCATCTGCTTATATAAAAATGATAAGTAAAAAAAATTAGGGATTGTTATACTTTCATTACAGATTGAAAAAGAAATTACATGGAAAAAGGAAATTATAAAAAAATTATAAGAATATAAAAAATACCTTAAAATCAATATTGGATCAAAAAGAATATTGCGCAATTTTTACTTTATTATTCCATCCTTGAAATCAATGTCTCAAAAAGGAATAATCTCAATTCGATTGCAAATTTATTTCTAATATAGCACATATCATATTAATACAAATAATTAGATTAACGATAATATATATATATATATATATATATATATATATATATATATATATATATATATATATATATATATATATATATATATATATATATATATAGTAGTGCTTGAAACTTGAAAGTAAACAAATGGAAAAGGAAAAATCATAAAGAATTTCATAAAAAATCACATAAAGATGTTGAAAATAAAAGGACCTCGAGATCGATTAGCCAAGAAGGAAGCAAACTGGGAATCAAATATAATTTTCTATAATCGTCGCAGCCGTCTCTCTATTGAAATGGGCGAAAACGGGTATCCCTAATTATCGACAACTATTGATTTTATAGGTCCATAAACAAACCCTAAAGTGTTTACACCCGTTAGATCATTTATCCAATGGCCCAAAATGTATCGGTTAATATAGCTATATCTAACGGGGATCATCGTGTATCCTTAAATTTAAACTAATATTAACCGTTGGATAAATACTCCAAACTGCATAATAAATGTGAAGCATTTTGTTCATTTCAACAATGTTTTTGTACTTAATGCACCTTTTATGTTTTAGTTTTACATTTTTTACAACACTCTACGAAAACATCCTTAAATCATAAATTCGAGTAAACCAATTAAACATATCTTAACTAAGAACATATAATCTGACCTCAATAAGTTAAGACTAGCATTGACGTCGGGCCATTTCAATCTTTGATGTATAAAAATAAATCTTTTTCTCTCCAAATAACACGATGTTAAAGCATCTGCAATTTCGCAAATCAAAATATCATATAACTTTACCCAGAATTATAGTGTTTATGCACACATCAGCATGTCATCTTTAGCTTGACTATCCAACATTTGCAAAATCTTACACTCATCTACAAAGTCTTGAACTAGGCCCATAAAAACAAACAACAACCATAATCGAAAGGTTACCATAAAACCCAAATCCAACCTTCGTTAAAACTTTTTTAATTTGGGCAAAATGCCAAAAAGGTAATATAAAATACACATTTTGACATTTGAGGGTATGTATAAAATTTTGGAACCAAAAAGATTAGAAATCGAATTTGGCATAATAAAAGATTATTTGCGAAAATTAAGTTTTTAACTTGTTTTTAACTTGTTTTCAACATGTAAAAAATTAAATAACGTGTCTCGTTTTTTTCCAAAAGTCACGAGGAATTAGAGAAAATCACATCATCAAAAAGAGTTTTAATCATATCTTAAAATTTAGCTTTGAAACTTCATTTTAACGATTTATAATTTTAGAAAATCCTCTTTTAAACAAATGAGATTTTATAATCACTTTTTAAAACAAATTAGATTTTATAATCCTTTTATAAAACAAATTAGATTTTATAATCTTTTTTGGTTCTAAATGTTTTTACGTACACCCAATTATCAAAATTTGTATTTTATGTTATCTTTTTTGACATTTTTTCCTATTAATTTACATAAAAAGATACCGTTACTAAATAAGACGATCCCTAAAGATTATATTTTATTTGATCTTTTAGAAGCGTTTTTGATAAAGTTGTAGTCATATTTCAGACATGTTACAAGTATCCATATTTAATGATGCAATCTCACTATTCTTTAGATGCTCGTCTTCTATTATAACCCTTTCTTCATCCGATATACTCTTCTTTAAACAACCCTTTTTATTTTCTCCGCGTTCCTTTCTAGGTACCTAGGAATACTCTCTATTTTAACACTTGATTCAAAAGATGAATATTGTAGGGGGAATTAGGGGGAATTTCATATATCCCCCTCAAGACATCAATAATATTATATATGTCCATTTAAACAATAAAATTCTCATTTATTCCCATTTTTAATTATTTTTATTATAAATGACTCTTAATATGACCAATATACCATCTTCCTTATAAATCTTTAAATTAAAAATCTATCCAATCGAACTAGAATTACAATAAATGGCACCATCGATCTAGAGTGACGTGGAGTTTGGTAGGAATATATGTTTCCATTGAGAATTATAAAATGAATAAATTATATAAAGGGATTTTTTAGTTATTTACGTTAAAAGAAAAAAAAATTACAAAAATGGTAAAATTGGTCATTCTGATATAACTAAAAGAATTGAGTTAACCCTAACGGACTAAAGGACTATCAATGTGCAGAAATTCGAAATAAAGGACTATCCATGTAATTTTTCAGAAAATAGGACGAAAAGTGACACATTGATAAGAGGAAAAAGATCATCCATTTAATTAACTCTAAAAAATATTTGTCTCATTCATCAATATACTATCACTTGTTGAAAACCAAAACTAAAATGGGGACGCAAACTACAAGAAATGAAACAAAACATAACCAAAGATAGAAATGAATATATAAAATACGTACCGATTAAGATTAATGTAGTGTTGAATTTTATTAATTGACTAGTGTTTGATTTAATAGAAGCAAGAGGCACTTTGTTAATTGGAATGATTGGGTGCTATATCCTCTAGCTAAAATGGCCACATAGCCTTTTTCTCAGTTCGTTTTATTTTGTCGTTTTTTCCTTTTGGCTTGGACTTTGTTGTGTTTTTCGCTTTTAGTTTATATATATATATATATATATATATATATATATATATATATATATATATATATATATATATGTGTGGGGAAATGAATATGGGGTTGTTACACATGTAAGCTTACATTTGAAACTCATTAAAAACTATG
Source organism: Senecio squalidus (assembly GCA_910822075.1). Taxonomy (NCBI): domain Eukaryota; kingdom Viridiplantae; phylum Streptophyta; class Magnoliopsida; order Asterales; family Asteraceae; genus Senecio; species Senecio squalidus. The sequence continues at coordinate 45,030,781 of CAJVGC010000432.1, forward strand.
TCGTTTTGTGGTTTATATGTTTTTCAACGCTTGATTTGTCATATATTCATCAAGGGAGAGGTGATCCCCAAAATGCAGGGGGTCGTTGTTTATTATGAAGAACTTATAAAAAGTGACTTCGATTGATGCCTAGTGATGACAAAAAAACTTATATTTTTGAAAGACACGATTAATAAAGAAAAAGATGTGAATAGATAAATATTTGTTAAGTTAGTTTATATAGGGAAAAGTGAATATGTATACATATATATATCTCTTTATCTAATAAAAGGGAGTATTCGATGATGTCATTAGGCTTACTTAGCGAGTGCTTAGATAGTCTACACAAAATAAGTTACTTAACGCTGATGTCATTTTCTAAGGTGTCATTTTATTAGATTTTTAAGATATTTATAAATCAATATAAATTAATTAAATCTTTTTTAAAATCAAATCTTGTGCAATGGTTTAGCGTGTATAGGAAATACCATTTTTTGGGAGTCTCAAACTTCTCCAGTAAATTAAAGCTATCATGTATCTTAACCAAAATCCAACCAGATTCATCAATTTACCATCTATACGATTCTTGAAGTGGAAAAATAAAAAGGGCCGTTCATTATGCATTACATAGGGTTATGTATTTTCACAGATTACTCTTGCCAACAACGTTCAATGATTTCAAAATGGTACATCGAAATTCCAAAAACTTCTTCAATACTCTTTGCCTTTTTCTCAATCTCCTAGCCATATTTGAATTGTTCACGTGAGAAATCAATTGTTCAGGTGAGAAATCAAATGAAGAAAAGATGAGAGTTTCCTATTTTGGATTTTATTAAGGATTCTTAAAGGTTTGGATTTAACTTTTATCAACTTCTATTTTTTTTCTTAATTTTTTTTCAGAAATTATTCATCTTATATTATTCACAAGGTTCATGTTTCTCTTTTGTTAAATAACATTTCTTTAATTCACAAGGTGCATATTAAGGTGTTATTGAAATGCATAAATAAGAACTAATGTTTCATTATCATCCTCCTTAGGCATTTACTAATGTTTCATTCAAATCATGTCTTGATAACTTCATCATCATCATCCTCAGGTGCATTTACTCCTTTGTTGTAATGATTTGTTTGGTTGATAAATAATTCTATTGAGAATTTTAATCTAAATTATTGATTTAGCTATCCATACGCTTAATTTTTAGGAAATGGAATATGAGAACAAATTGTAAAATAGAAAAGCTAAGGTATTAATTTCTCAAAATTTTTATTTTATCTAAATGCCTTTTACATCAACAATTATTCTTTTTGTTTGTTTATTATTGCATTTGGAGAATTTTATGTGTGCACATCATATGTTCGATGAAATGCCACATAGAAGTGAAACACATATATGTTTTTCTTCTCGTTTTTGCTGGTTTGTAGATACTTAAGATGGTATTGGAGATGATATGAAGGAATAGATTTATAGGATTTCTGCAGTCTTAAAGGTATATTATTAGGTTACACGATATTGAGGTGCATTATTTGCTCATATGCTGCCATTTCCTTTCAATTTGTTCAAATTAATTATTTATTTTTTATGGCTTTTTTTGAGCAATATTAATCTCTATGTTATGCCTTTTCTGATTTATCACAATGTTTATTGGGAAAGGTTCACGATTGGAACAATTTGTGGTGTTGAAATATTGGATGAACCGACTTCAAGTAGAGGGAGTTGAAGGTTCGAAACCATTTAGAAGAGTCACAGACAATAATTAAATCATCCTCTAGCTCAAGATTTTACGTAGGTGAATCATTTGTGTTGTATTTTTTTTCAGCAACTTTACCATGACGACTATGTCAAGCGGCCCAAATGAAAGACAAAACTACGACTTTATATGCTTTTGATCCATTTCAATATGATATAACCTTTTTCAGGTGTGGCATAAAAAGCAGATGGATCAAACGGGTAATTTAGACTTAAGATGATTTGTTGTTTGACTTCGGAAAGTCAACTGTTTTTAGACGATTTAAAGACAAAGGGGAATTGTTATATGACTCTAAGAAGTCGATTATTATAGGAGAATATATGATGATGCACAAATAAACTCAAAAGAGGGTGTTTTATCAAAAAGATTTTGAATTTTATTGTTATCATTTAAAAGTATAGGTTTTTCTACAGTTTGACTAATTTTAGTCAAATATTTAATACGATGGGTGATGCTTGTAAATTAATAGTCCATGAAATGTGGCAAACTTTATGTTATAATATTTTAAGGTGTTAACCAAGTTGGTATGTGTTTAGAGTTTATGCATAATAAAAAAAAAGGTGTTAGTTTTGTTTTTAGGTTTTGGCGTGTTTTTTTTACTCATGCCTTTTTTTTTCCTTTCTTATTGTTTGGCTGTCCAAATATTGAGTTTTAATCCTTATTTGTAGTCCTCCTTTATGGTAGACATATGATCTTGGGTATGTCCATTCTAAATTTGTAATTATTTTTACAATGAGTTTAAATATCAATTATATAATTTTTTCATCCTAAACTATTTTCAAATAGCTTTTTAATACAATCCCGTGTAATACACGGGAACTAAGCTAGTATATATATATATAGGAGTAGGATCAAATAAAAAGTCTTATATTTGTAAAAAGTGTAGGAAGCATTCTTGTAGTGACATGTGGCAACTAATATGAAATTTAAAAAAAAATATTTGTTTTTATTTTTTTAATAAAAAAATAATATTTTTTTTATTAAAAAAAAAAAATATCGACAAAAAAAACATTTTGGAAAAAAAAATTGAATTTTATTTTGATAACGTAATATGTCACGTCATATGATGCACATTAGTGATACACATTAATGATGCACACAAAAAAGCTTTGATATTCAGCTATGATGCACACAAAATAGCTATAATATTCAACTATGATGCACATATAAATGTTCATCATAGGTGTGCATCATAAATGTGCATCATATTTTTTTCGTACATAACTTTTTTCGAAAAAAAAAAAAAAAAAAAAAAGTTTCCTCGAAAAAAAAAAAAAAAAATTCGATTTTTTTTTAATATTTTTATTTATTAAAAATATTATTTTTTTATTAAAAAAAAAAAAAAAAAAAATTCTAAAGTTGCCACATGTCACTACAAGAAGGCTTCTTACACTTTTTACAAATTTTAGACTTTTTACGAGAACCGTCCCCTATATATATATATATATATATATATATATATATATATATATATATATATATATATATATATATATATATATATATATATATATTGGATGCTAATGGCGCTGAAGTGGGTTTCTCGGTGGCAGGCGCATGGGATGTTATTCGTGATCGGGCTGAGGTTGTGTCTTGGCGAGACGTGGTATGGTTTCCAAAGGGAGTTCCGAAGCATTCTTTTTACGTTTGGCTCCTAGTGCTGCGGAAACTTAAAACTCATGATCGGCTACATGATTGGGAAAAATCAACCAGGTTTAATAGAGTAAATTGTATCTTTTGTGACTTGATTCCTGATTCTCATAATCATCTATTTTTTGAGTGTGCGTTTACAAAGGCGGTTTGGCAAAAGGCATGCGTGGAAGCTAATATTCCAATAATTTTTAGTTGCTTTAACGATGTCATTGATTTTTTGCGATCTATTGCAAAAGGATCTGTGTGGGGATTAGCAGGTAGATTGATGTTTGGTGCTTCGGTTTACTTTATCTGGCAGGAACGGAACAATCGAATGCATAATAAGGGGTCCAGGAGTGTAGATCGTCTTTTTGATGTTATTCTTAACTCGTGTCGGTTAAAAGCCTTGTCTATCCAGATTAAAAATGTAGCTAAATGGAAGGAGGTTTGCTACAAGTGGAAGATTGTCGACATGATGGGAGAATAGGTCTGCTCGTTTTGTCTGTCTTTCGTGGGTGTTGGTTATTTTGTGGTTGTGAGCCTAGATGAAAGCCTGTTTTCATCTATGATTTCTTTTTGAAGATAGTTTTTATCTTCTTGTTTTGTAATTTTTTATATATATCAGTTTTTGCCGGGGTACCGTCCCCATTGAGCGAAAAAAAAAAAAAAAATATATATATATATATATATATATATATATATATATATATATATATATATATATATATATTATATATATATATATATATAGAGAGAGAGAGAGAGAGAGAGTAAAATCAAATAAAAAGTTTCAAATTTGTAAAAAGTTGGAGAAGCAATGTAGGAATGACATTTAGATGCTTAGGTGACATGTAAAAAAAATATTATTACTTTTATTTTTTAATAAAAAAAATAATATTTTTTTATTAAAAAAAAATATTTTTGGAAAAAAAAAAAATTTGAAATTTTTTTTGATAACGTTATATGTCACGTCATATGATACACAAAAAAAATATGATTCATATTAATAATGCACAAAAATATGATTTATATTAATGATGCATAAAAAAAAGTTATGATATTCAGCTATGATGCACACATAAATGTTCATCATAAATGTGTAATATTTTTTTCGTACATAACTTTTTTCGAGCCAAAAAAAAAAAAATATTCGATTTTTTTTTTTAAATATTTTTTATTAAAAATATTACTTTTTTATTAAAAAAAATAAATAAATAGTTTTTTTTCAAACTTGCCACATGTCATTCTCAGAATGCTTATTCAACTTTTTACAAATTTAAAACTCTTTACAAGAACCCTCCCACATATATATATATATATATATATATATATATATATATATAGAGAGAGAGAGAGAGAGAGAGAGAGAGTAAGTATGTGGATCAAATACAAACCATGGTTAAAATACATACCAATAAGTACATTTTAAAAGATTATTTAAAAATAGTTAAAAAAAAAGTTTTTTTCACATTTTTTTCGGAGAATCTTCCTAAAATAACCTCCAGAATCTTTTTATGAAATAAAAAAAATTGATTTTTTTTCGGAAAAAAACGTAGATGTATTTTTTCGGTAGATGCATTTTTCTAATTTTATAAAAAATGCATCTACTTATCTTCAAATATGCATTTAATTTATGGATAAAACTGCAATTTATTATTAATATTACAAAAAATTTAGTTAAAATGCACCTTTTTTTGAA
>CAJVGC010000432.1:45035938-45138692 GCA_910822075.1 Senecio squalidus
TGTTCTATAACAATGAGGACAAAAGAGGATGGGGTTTAGTAGTGAAGTGTCTCCCATCACTATCCGTTTTCATCACGAGTTTTAAGTCCACCACTTCATTCACTTGCGCATCTACTCCACTACCACCAACATTATAATTTTTTCATTTGTTTAAATCAATATTTAAAACCTTTAATTGAGGTTATGGATACATTTACATTTAGTTGTTTACATGTAAGTATTAAGCTCTTTATACTTTTGAATATAGTTTGAACAAGGTTATTTTATCGTCCGGGGGTTCCATCCCTTTGGATCGGGTGACCAAAGTCAGCCGCGGGTATGCCTTTTTGGTTGGCGGATTCATGTCTATAATGTATTAAGGGGAATCGAGACCGAGACGAAGGAAAGATGTAGCTGCGACATACATCCGAGAACACCCGGACAATAAATACAACAACCATTTAAGACAAAATGTATAGTTAGCTAATAAAGATTTCAACAATAATTTTTGATAGACATCCACTTTAGGAAAACAAAACGTAATTATTATTATCATTTATAAATTAAAAATGTACCAAGTCTATGATTAGAAAAATCTTAAATTAAATATTAAAATACAGAAATTAAAATAAAAATATATGACAAAAATATCTATATATATGTCTGCAAAAGAAACCCTAAAGGAAAGGATTTCAAATTGCACGGCGCCGGAGTGCTAAAACAAGCCACCGGCGAATAAATTGTTGATTCACTCTCCCAAGGTCTCTCTCTATATATATATATATTATATTCTATATTTTTGTTTTTATTTTTCATTATTTAATTTCTAACAAATTGCAAACCCTAGATTCAGCTTATTACAAGCTCAAACGAATTTTGTTTTTGCTTGATTGAAATTTCGTTATAATATCACAGATTCAAGGGATGGAATGGCTTGTAAATGTTTGGTGTTCGGTTTGTCGTTGAAATCAGAAAAGCGGAAAGTTATTCTCTCTGATTCAAATGTATATTTCTTTTCGTTATGTTTGTGAAATTACTTTTTATATTTCCGTATCTAATTGCTTATTCGCAAGTAGTAGTATATGTTTCGTTGTAAATATTAGTTCACATTATGATATACACAAATAACCTTTTTACGCTCAAATCGCGATTGTTCCTCTTACGGACCAATATGAATTTCGTGATATGTAGCAATTTTATATTTACATACACACATATTTTCTATGAACTTTTCAGGTAAGTGAATCGTGATTTTATTTTAACTCTATTCCTTTGTATTTATTATTCTTATTTTCAGGTAAATAGATGTGACGATAGGAGTTTGATAATAATATCTACATTTCCTTTGATATATGGAAGAAACAGGTATGAATGAGGATCTAACGTTTACTACCATTCATCTATTTTTAATACACATGTTATATATGTCACCTCAATGGTAGCCTAGCGTTAAGAGATGCAACATAAAGGATTTTAGCTTTTTTAGATGGGTTAGTTACTAAATTGTTTTGTTTAACATTCGTGAACCTTAACTAACGCTTGCAGTTGCAAAATCGCAAGGAGCGTATGTACAACCAAAACTTGTATCGAAGTATACATGTATATGCGGCATGATGATGGATCAGGAACATCGTCCACTACATGTTCTACATTAGACGGAAAAAGAAAAGCGGTTGAAGATGACAAGGTTTTGTTGATTTTTCATCTGAATGAATTCATTTTCCTTAAATTTATGATTCATAAAATTAGAAACACAATTGTAACATTTATCGACATGTTCTACGTTATATTAGGAGCTACAAATATCGCAATCTGTTCGACAAAAAGCTAGAGGAAGGAAACACAACATCTTTTTTAGGTGTGTTGGACATAAACATAAACCGAGTTGGAGAGGAATTGCTGACGGTAACTTGTTGAAGAAACAATATACTCCATGCGAATGCAATCCAATTTGTGAAAAAGACTGCCCATGCCAAAAAAATCTCTTTGCTGTGAGAAGTATTGCGGGTATGTTAATTACTCACTCAAATAACATTTTTACGATCGAATCGTGATTGTTCCTTTTAGGGACCTATATTAATTCTGTGATATATAACAAGTCCATATTTACATACACACGTACCGTCTATGAATTTTTCATTTAAGTGACTCGAGATTTTATATTAACTCTATTCCCTTGTATTAATTATTCTTATTTTCAGGTGAATAGATGTGACCATATGAGTTTGATAATGATATCTACATTTCCTTCGATAAAAGCGAGTTAGGAAACACGTCGTTCGCCGTCCCATGATCCCAGTAAGTATTTAAACTTTTTCAACCTCTTTAGATCAATTATAATACCTCTACTTGTTATCACTTTTCATTTTTTCACTCGGTATTACAAAGAAAATAATAATAATAGAAAATAAATATAAATATCATGCTATAATTGGAAGGATTTGAAGTCCATCGGCCCCGGAGTAACCAAACACGACACTGACTCTCACCACACTATTGCATTTGTGTCACTAATTGATCATATTTTTCTTATTAAAAGTTAACCGTATTTTTTATTTGATATCACCGAGTCTGAGAAGAGGGCTTGTTGTGCTGAATGATTGTGTTTGAGGTTTCTTTCACCTTTGATGTTTTCATTGTGACGTGTGTGTTTTCATTCTTTTTCCTGTTTCACCAATATGAATTTACTTTTGATTTTTTTTGTAAACGGGGCAACATTTTTTTTATCTCGATAGACCAACGTAGTTACACATTTTGTCCCAATTTTAGTCATTAGGTAAATTGGATACAGGCAGAGCCGTTAAAACTTCGCTGACATAGTCTTTCTGGTAATTTTCCCTTTAAAGCATCAAATTTAGGGGTTTTCCAACTCTTTAAGGCTTTTGAAGAAGTTAGTTATAGTTTGTAGGCAACGTAATCTGAATCATTCTATCATTACTATATCGGGTAAGACAGTTTTAACGGTATCACGGTTTTATTTCAACTCAAAATGGACAAAATTTGAAAGTACATTGGCATACCGACACAAAAGAACAATTTGTGATCTTGCCCAGACTGGCAGATCCAAATAAGCATCTTGGGGTGTTCATTGGCTTCGCTAACGACCATGAATTTGTTAACAAACTGTATTTTTTGATAGCTTGATCAAATACATCTTTTCCTAGAACCAGGAGCTCAGTCCCAACACCCATAGACTCTTTATCTGAATACTCGAAGCATTTGTCCGCCTTAATTATGGGTAGATGCATCCACTTCTTGCTTACGGGATCAAAGGCTTCCCACTTTAGGAGGTGACAAGCTAAATAAACCCAATGCTCAGTTATGGGATTAAAAAAGTTAATATGCAGGTGGGAAACCGCTACAAATATAAAACATGAGGATGAGAAGATGTCCTAATGAATGTTTAACACATCAATGAAGGAGAAAATGAATGATCAGGACAAGAAGATGCTATTCCGATGAATGTTGAAAACATCAATGAGGGAGAAAATGAAGTAGACGAGTTGGCGAAAAGAAATGCCATAAGATGCTGTAAGGGTTCTTGCACATAAAGATCGGTAAATCTGAACGACTGTTTGCAATGCTGGTTCAAGTACCTGTGAGCAAGAGATTTAATTTTGTGTAACTTTGGTTGAATTTAAATTCGTGTTGCTAATTCTTGACAATGTTTGTGGTTTTCGGATTTGATTATGCATCTTTGAGTGAGTTAGTTACATATATCCAACTGTTTAAGGATTGACTGTGTTATAAGTTGCAAAATTAAGGACTGTACGTATATGAAAATTTAAAATTGAAATGTCGATATCCTGAATTGAAATGTATGAAATCTACTCCAGAAAATAGGTTATTAATTATTTCAAAAGTTTTACAAATACATTAGAGATTGGCAGGTATTCATCAGGCCGAGTTTCGGGTTTCTTCGATGATTCGAATCTAAATTTCACTTCCAATTTGATTCCAATTTGACACACAAATATTTACACTTTTTTATCCCTTAATTTGTATATTTATAGCAGTTAAATTTGGTATAAAATGCTAATAAATTCTACTATTAGAATTAAAATTGTATGATTTATTAGCATTTTATACAAACTAGTGGAATGTCTTGCGTTGCACGACTTCGAACTGGGTTGATGACAGGCGTTGACGGTTAACAAAATCCGTTTTTATTTCTATATATTAATGGGAAAGTGAAAGTGTTTCTATTTAAACGATAAAAGATACAAACCAATCACATTCCATGCCATATCCTTTCTTCAGCAAAACTTCGGGAGCAATATAATCGGTTGTACCGACAGTAGAATAAGCCTACATCGTTACAACCACGAATGTTCTTAGAATCAGCCAGTTTCCTCTGGAGTATGTTACGCCTACACCAAGACACAATTTATATCATCAATTCACATTTCATATATTCAACGAAAAAAGCATAAAGCTCATACCGTTCCCTACGCTCATTCAAATTCTTCATCTGCTCCTTATAATGTTTTTCTATATACAGTTCGCAGCTTCAACTTTCTGTTTAGTAGCATTCGAAGGCGCCTCATCATTCGTTACTCGTAAACCTTCCCTTCCATTACCTCTAACTTCCTTTATAATGGAAAGAGCTGGTACCTTTGATGATATCTCAAGAGCTATAAGCTCTGCTATCGTTCCTGCCTGAAATACAGAGTTGAATTGAAAATTAGATAACTAAACAGTTCATTACTCATAAATCCTGATGTTGTCTCTATACGGCCAAGAGTGTAACTAATTTCAAGGATGCAAACGATTAGAAGGGGCAAAATGGGTTTGTCGGACGGGATCGATAACAGGTTAAAGCTAAAAAATTTGGTACAATTTAAAACAAAAAGGGTCGGGTGTACCAAAAATATTTTTTGTCCAATTTTTATACATTTTTATGAATAATTTGAGTTAAATATGATCACAAAATATATAATTACAATAAAATATAACTATTTTGTTGGTTGTATGCAGAAGCAATATACTTGAGGCGACTTTCAGCCTGTTTAACCCATTTGACCCGTTTCCTTTTTACTCTTAATATTTATCCGCTTGACCCCTTAGAATTAAAATATAACCCGAATCAACCTGGTCATAAGTAAATGAGTCCAAATTGGCACCTCTACGAATAATCGTGATAGTATTACTTGTGATAAGGGAAGAAACTCTTAAATTTTGTGCAAGCTTGACCAAAGTCTTCATGTTTAATTTTCCGTGTTTCTGTAGGGACTGAAAGTAAGGAAAAATAAGAAAAGAGACTGACCTCCCCAGCACCAAGGAACAGGAAAGTGTGATCAGCGAAGCTACCACCAAGTAATTTCAGTGAAGCAAGAAGACCAGCGAGAACAACAACAGATGCAGTCCCCTGCAACCAAAGAAACAAAGTCATCCATGTATACATAGATTACCACAGTAGATTTTCATTAATCAACCATATTATATATATACATACCTGTATATCATCATTGAACACCAGATGAGAGGTTCTATATTTGGCCAACAACTCAAATGCATTGTGGTTTGCAAAGTCTTCAAACTGCAAATTTTAAACAATACCGACATAAGACTGCATACATATATACATAAGTTCAGATGAAGGTTTATAGTTACACAAAATGAATGCTGTATAGTTAATTTTTGACCATAATGGGTTTTCACAAAATGAATGCTATATAGTTAATTTTTAAAAAGATAATGTTTATCAAAAAAAGCTGTATGCAAACCTGACTTTCTCAAATTATAGCATGTAATGCTTTACAACTTCCATTAACTTAGTTTGGTCCAGTCACATGTTTTTTGGAATTGTCATATATAGAGACAACTTGAGAGCATTTACACATACCCTTATGACTTCGTTAGACAACCATATATGATATATGTTAACCGTGGGTAATCCCTTTATAAGTTCCACAAGCAAACCAAATTAAAGGGATGATGTAAATTGACCACATTTCACATTTTCAAAAGACAGTGATTGGTCCAGATAATCATTTTAACTTTAAAAGTTATATCATCGGTTAAATTGATTTTCCACAAAGAAAAGTTACTTTTTAGACGGATACAGCTGTTATACTTGTATGGACTAAATTCGAATAGTTTATTATCAGCATATGTCGAGGATTAACAAAAGCTTACCGTTGCCTCTGGTCATTAGCAGACTCTCGAAATTCAATATCACTATTTTTAAATAATTTTTTAAAATGTACTTATTTGTATGTATTTTAAGCATGGTTTGTATTTGATCCACATTCTCTCTCTCTCCATATATATATATATATATATATATATATATATATATATATAGATTGGGGTTCAAAAGGGATCCCTAATTTTCTAGAGATCTAGAGATCCACTTTTTAACCACCCATTTTTCCTTATATCTTTGTTGTTATTTTTTTTGCTTTTTTTCTAATTTTTTTTTTTTTACTTTTTTCTTTTATTTTTTTATTGACTTTTTTTATTGACTTTTTTTTTTTTTTTTTCCGAAAATCACATTTGATTTTCAATCTTACTTATAAAAATCACATGTGATTTTCAATATACAAATCTTTTATGGGTAAAATCACATGTGATTTTTAACTTACAAACTATTTTGCTTATAAAATCACATGTGATTTTCGAGAAACAAATATTTCAAATGTGACTTTAAAATTTATAAATTTTGGTTTTTGAAAATCACATGTGATTTTCTAAAAAAACAAATTCACGTGTGATTTTAAAATTTATAAATTTTGGTTTTTGAAAATCATATGTGATTTCAATTTTTTACAAAAAAATCACATGTGATTTTGAAAAAATAAATTTAAGTAAAACATAGCAAAAAAAAAAAAAATAAATAAAAAAAAGTATTAAGGGGAAAATGTGTGGCTGAAAAGTGGATCCCTGGATCCCTAGCAAATTGAGGATCTCATTTGAACCTCACCCTATATATATATATATATATATATATATATATATATATATATATATATATATATATATATATATATATATATATATATATATATATATATATATATATATATATATATATATATATATATATATATATATATATATATATATATGGGAGGGTTCTTGTAAAGAGTCTTAAATTTGTAAAAAGTTGAATAAGCATTCTAAGAGTGACATATGACAAGTTTGAAAAAAAAAACTATATTTATTTTTTTAATAAAAAATTAATATTTTTAATAAAAAAAATATTTAAAAAAAAAATAGAATTTTTTTTTTCGAAGTATATTTTTTGTTCTTTGGCTCGAAAAAAGTTATGTACGAAAAAAATATGACACATTTATGATACACACTTATGATGAACATTTATGTATGCATCATAGCTGAATATCATAACCTTTTTGTATGCATCATTAATATAAATCATATTTTTTGTGCATCATTAATGTGAATCATATTTTTTTGTGTGTATCATATGACGTGATAGATGACGTTATCAAAAAAAATTTCAAACTTTTTTTTTTTCCAAAAAATATATTTTTTTAATAAAAAAATATTATTTTTTTATTAAAAAATAAAAGAAATAATTTTTTTTTTAAATGTCACCTAAGCATCCAAATGTCATTCCTACATTGCTTCTCCAACTTTTTATAAATTTGAAACTTTTTATTTGATATACTAGATTATTGTCCCGCGATAGCGCGGAAAAAAATAAAATTTGAATCATAAATCTTATGTTTATGTAGATTTTAATTTATTATGAGAAAATAATGTTGTACGTATAATATATATATATACTTCTACGTTTATATACATATTGTTTATAGTTATAATAACATATACACTTTTTTCTTTATACACATGTTTTGATATTTTGTATTAGGACGATTCTATAAATAAATTATAATTATGTTTTTTATTTTATTAGAGATTGAATGAAAGAATGAATGTACTTATGTATTTTAAAAAGGTGTAAAATGAAAATAATATTTGATGACATCATCAATTTGATCTAACGGCTGAAATCAAAGAAGTTAACCCATCCAACGGGCCTTAATTCGCCATGTGGCATTTAAGGCCCCTATTTTATTATATATTAAAGATATATATATATATATATATATATAGATTGGGGTTCAAAATGGGATCCATAATTTTCTAGAGATCCAAGGATCCCTTTCTAACCACCCATTTTTCCTTATATTTTTGTTCTTTTTTTTTAATTTTCTTCTAAAAGTTTTTTTACTTTTTTCTTTTACCTTTTTATTTACTTTTTTTTTTTTTTTTTTTTTTTTTTTTTTTCCGAAAATCACATTTGATTTTCAACTTTACTTTTTAAAAATCAAATGTGATTTTCAATCTACAAATATTTTATGGGTAAAATCACGTTTGATTTTAAAAAATTATTGATTTTTTTACCAAAATCACATGTGATTTTTAACTTACAAACTATTTTGCTTATAAAATCATATGTGATTTTCGAGAAACAAATTTTTTAAATGTGACTTTAAAATTTATAAATTTTGGTTTTTAAATCACATGTGATTTTCGACAAAAAAATAAAATTCACGTATGATTTTAAAATTTATAAATTTTGGTTTTTGAAAATCACATGTGATTTCAATTTTTTACAAAAAAATCACATGTGATTTTGAAAAAAAAAAAAAAAAGTTAAGTAAAACATAGCAAAAAAAATAAAACCGAATTAAAAAACGAAAAAAAAAAAATGAAAAAAAAAATATATATATATAAAGGGAAAAATGTATGGCTAGGAAGCATTTGTGGTTTTGACCCCTATGTGAATTTGTGTGGCTAAAAAGTGGATCCCTGGATCTCTAGAAAATTGAGGATCTAATTTGAACCTCACCCTATATATATATATATATATATATATATATATATATATATATATATATATATATATATATATATATATATAAACTAAAAGCGAAAAACACAACAAAGTCCAAACCAAAAGGAGAAAACAACAAAATAAAACGAACCGAGAGAAAGCCTATGTGGCCATTTTAGCGAGAGGATATAGCACTCAATCATTCCAATCGTACACTACATTGTAACTATTTTTTTAAAAATAAGATGAAATTCAATTTTGAATATGTCACACTAGAAAAATGATAAATTATTAGAAACATAACTACACATTATATTTTGATTTCCTAATCTATAAACCAATAAAATAAGCTCAATGCTAACTGCATAAGTCGCATATATTATTTAATATCATGTTGCGTCACACAAATCAGTGGCGTAGCCAGGATTTATATTTAGGACGGGCTCAAATGATAACCAAAAATAATTAACATAGCTTATGATACTTAAGATAAATTTTCTTCGTTTAATATATTTATTAAAATGGTAATAAACCATTTATATACACAGTATAACAAAGTTTTGTTAAGAAAAATGAGACAAAGTAAATTAGTTTAATAAGTTGATGTCCAAGTTGGATGGAGCTATGAGAGTTAGGAATTTAGGATGATCAATCATCTATGACTAAATTATGCACATTCACATAAAATACATACATACATTTATCACATACGCATATATAGAAAAGTTACAAACTTGGGACGGGCCATAGCCCACCCTCCTCCTAAAGTGGCTACGCCACTGGCACAAATACGTTACTGGTTTACATTTATTATATATGTATCATATTGTTCGGAATTCAAATTAAATCAAACACTAGTCAATTAATAAAATTCAACACTACATTAATCTTAATCGGTATTTTATATATTCATTTCTATCTTTGGTTATGTTTTGTTTCATTTCTTGAAGTTTGCGTCCCCATTTTAGTTTTGGTTTTTAACAAGTGATAGTATATTGATGAATGAGACAAATATTTTTTTAGAGTAAATTAAATGGATGGTCTTTTTCCTCTTATCAATGTGTCACTTTTCGTCCTATTTTCTGAAAAATTACATGAATAGTTCTTTATTTTGAATTTCTGCACATTGATAGTCCGTTAGGGTTAACTCAATTCTTTTAGTTATATCACAATGACAAATTTACCATTTTTGTCTTATTCGCAAATGACCGTTTTTGTAATTTTTTTTTCTTTTAACTTAAATAACTAAAAAATCCCTTTATATAATTTATTCATTTTATAATTCTCAATGGAAACATATATTCCTACCAAACTCCACGTCACTCTAGATCGATGGTGCCATTTATTGTAATTCTAGTTCGATTGGATAGATTTTTAATTTAAAGATTTATAAGGAAGATGGTATATAGGTCATATTAAAAGTCATTTATAACAAAAATAATTAAAAATGGGAAGAAATGAGAATTTTATTGTTTAAATGGACATATATGATATTATTGATGTCTTGATGGGGATATATGAAATTCCCCCTAATTCCCCCTACAATATTCATCTTTTGAATTAAGTGTTAAAATAGAGAGTATTCCTAAGTACCTAGAAATGAATGCGGAGAAAATAAAAAGGGTTGTTTAAAGAAAAGTATATCGGATGAAGAAAGGGTTATAATAGAAGACGAGCATATAAAGAATAGTGAGATTGCATCATTAAATATGGATACTTGTAATGATAGTGTTAGTAGGGAATATGCTCGATACATATAGCCTATAAGCCCTAAAAAGCTAACACAACACAGTATAAAGGCTAAGTCATTTCTACATCAAGGAAAGGCTCTTAGTCCCTTCCACCCCGGCTCCCGGTTCCGGCTCCCGGTCTTCTGGCTCCCTGCCTCTCGGCTCGCGGCCTCCGGATCCCGGCTCCCGGCCTTCCGGCTCTCAGCTCCCGCCTCCCGGCTCCTGGCATTCCGGCTCCCGGCCTTCTGGCTCCCGGCCTCCAGGTTTCCGGCTCCCGGCTCCCGGCCTCTCGGCTCCCGATATCCCGGGTCCGATCTCCTGGCTCCCGGGTTCCTGGTCCTTGACTTCATTGCTGTTCCCTCTAAGCATTGTGCCAGACGGTCTTAAGCTCCTGCCTTAGGATTCAGACCGTTGGCATCATTATGATGACAATAAAGTCACAAACGTTGGAACCCCATGAATAGCATTCAAGAGCCATGATAAGCCTTTATGGCCAACCGTTTCCCATGTTTGGGATTGTTGGGTATAAATACCCTACCCTGATGCAGTTCAAAGGGACGCTAACATTCCATCCTCTCCACACACAATATTATCTCACCAGAATACCTACTTGCCGTAGTAATCATATTCCGATCACCTTCTTCAACCAACCACTTGACCACCTTAGGCTCGCCAAGAGCTTGATAGGTTTGCACTGCTTAGCAGGAGGTCAAGAGGTTGAACCCCAAACACCCAAGTTACTGAGCCTGCTACTATTTGCTCAAACATTGGCGCCATCCGTGGGACCCGTTTTAGCAACGGTGTTTCATTTCATTTCCATCTTATTTCATTTCTGAATTTCACAAATTCGTCTTCTCCATGGAAGACAGTTGCTATCTCAAATAGGTTTACATAAACCAAAAACAACCACCAACACCCCATTCACCACCCTAGCTAATTACATATAAATGACGAATGAAGAGGTACATCTGCCAATTCTATGGCTGCTATCCTAGAAGGAAAAACACTCAAAACGATACAACACAATCTCCTTTGGCCAGCTTCTCAGGTGAGACACATTGAACAGTAGGCAAAATAAGCATGTAGTTAATGTTGGGAGAATACCCTTACTACTGGGTCAAAATGATAAAATTAGCAAGAATTAGTTCATCATCGGCCTACAATGTCCTACTGGGCAGGCCCTCAACAGTTTGGACCAATTCCATCTACCATCCATGACATGGTCGAATTCCCTATCCTAGTTGGCATAGCCACACTTAGGGACATGATGCCATGTCCAAAATACTAATCCGTCTAAAAAATGTCATAGGCAACCATTGATGTTGGCCAGACACGAAAAAGGTTTAACTTAGTCAGATCTTTGTATCCCACAAAGATATTGAATGCCATGAAGACTTTGAGCCTACAATGTCCAATTGGGCAGGCATGCATTATAAAAGTTTAGAACAATTTCATCCACCATCCATGACATGGTCAAATTCCCTACCCCAGTGGACAGAACCATAATTAGAGACATGATGTCATGATATGGATCTAAAAGTGTCATGGACACGATACAGATCCAAAAGTGCCATAGACACAAGATAGATCTTAAAGTGTCATTAGTAGAATACAGATCTAAGAGTCTCACGGGGCACATTTCAAAATTTTCATGGATAAAGAATAATACGTGTCATTTACACCTAACGAGATCCTGACAGCCTTGGATATGACTTCTGATCGACAACCGCCGACTGGATCGTAATAGGCACCTGGGCATAGTAGCCATCCAAGCATAATAGGCATCTAGACATAATATCCATCATGACATACTAGCAATCCATGCATAATACCTATCCTGACAAACTTGATATTCTTGTCCGGACTTGATATTTTTTGTCCGGACCTGATATTTTTGTCCGACACACTTGATATTTAGTGTCGGACCTTGATATTCGGCCAGCTTGGACAGCCGGCCAATTTGGCAAAAATTTGATATTTTTGTCCGGACTTGATATTTGTTGTCCGGACTTGATATTTTCGTCCGACACACTTGATATTTAGTGTCGACCTTGATATTTGGTCAGCTTGGACAGCCGGCCAATTTGGCAAAAAATTGATATTTTTGTGCGGACTTGATATTTTTCGTCCGGACTTGATATTTTCGTCCGGCACACTTGATATTTAGTGTCGGACCTTAATATTCGGCGCTTGGACAGCCGGCCAATTTAAAAAAAAAAAAAACATAATAATAATAAATTAAAAAAAAAAAAAAAAAAATCTCCTCCCACGGAGGAAATGGTTTTACCTCCAAGAGGGAAACAGTGTTACCTCCCAGGAGAGGAAGGGGTTCCACCCCTCTCTCATCCCTCCAAATGGGAAGGGTTTCATAACCTCACATCCCTTCCAAGAGGGGAAAAAGTTTCACCCCTCCCATCCCTCTCCCTCCAAGGAGGAAGGGTTCCACCTCTCTCAATAGGGGAAAGGTTTAACCACTCTCATCTCTCCCAAGAAGGAAAGGGTTCCACTCCTCCTAAGAGAGGAAAAGTTTCATCATCTCTCATCCCTAAGAGGGAGAAGGGTTTCAACCATCCTATCCCTTCCAAAATGAAAGGATTTCAGCACCATCCAGAGGAAAGCCTTCAATGCCTTTCAGATATAAAGAAATTTAAAAAAAAAAAAAAACAAAAAAATCGGAAAAAAAAAAAAATTTAAAAAAAAATCGAAAAAAAAAAAATCGAAAAAATCGAAAAAAATAAAAAAAAATGAGGAAAGGATTCAATTTCTCCCAAGAGAGAATAATTTCATCTCCCTAAGAGGGGAGAATCCCCCTCCCAATATGAAACGATTTCACATTATCCCAAGTGGGAAGAATTTCACTTCCCATAAGAGAGAAGGGTTTCACTTCTTCCAGGGAATGATTTCACCCTCTCCCAGCAGAGAAGGGTTTCACCTCCTTCCAATACATAAAGATTTCAAGGAAAAATCCTACCATTCCCAAAATAAGAAGGATTTCATCACCTCTCACCCCTCCAAAGGGAGGCGGCCAAGGCTGAGTGCCGGCCTAGGCAATGTGCCGGCCAAGGGGCACGAGTACCGGCCAAGGCATGAGTGCCAGCCAGGTAAGGCGTCGGCCAAGGCACGAGTGCCGGCCACGGTGGGGTATCACATCTCATCCCTCCCAAGGGCAAAAGGGTTTCCATCACCTCCCACCTCTCCCAAGGGGGAGGGTTTCATCACATCCCACCCTCCCAAGAGGGGGAAGGGTTCCAAGTGGGGGAAGAATTTCAGCTCCTCACAAAAATGAAAGGTTTTACCAACTCTCACCCCTCCCAAGGGGGAAGGGTTTCACCGACACGGGATACGAGTGCCAGACCAAGGCAAGAGTGCCGGACCAAGGCACAAGTGCTGGACCAAGGCAAGGCAAGAGTGCCGGACCAAGACACTACTGCCGGACCAAGGCACACGTGTTGGACCAAGGCACGAGTGCCGTCTTGCCAAGGCACAAGTGCCATACCACGTATGTCTGCCCACAAGTGCTCATGAAAGATTTCAACTTCCCTAAGATGAAAGGATTTCACATCCAACAGGAAGGATTTCACCTCCTCCCAACAGGAATAATTTCACCTCCTCTCCCAAGAGAGAGGGATTTCACATCCTCCAGGGAATGATTACATCTCCCCCAAGAGGGAAGGATCTCACCCCCTACCAGCAGGGAATGCTTTCACCTCCTCCCAAGAGAAAAAGCTTTCATCTCCTACCAGCAGGGAAAGGTTTCACCTTATTCACCTCCTTCCAATGAGGGATTTTACCTCATCCTCAAAGGGAAATATCTTACGGAGAAGGATATCCTTTCTCTCAACATAGAAGGATCTTATATCCTCCAAAGAGGGAATGATATAACTCCTTCTGACAGAAAAGGACCGTACCTACTCACAGCAAGGAAGGATCTTACCCCCTCCCAAAAGTGAATGGATTTTGCCTCCTCCCTACCAGCCTACTCATCTTCCGCTCGGCCGCACACCGCCTGTCACCCGACCAGTTTGTCAAGATTTGACAACCAGTCTCAGCACATCTAGCCTATCAACATAAAACAGTGCAGGTGCCATCATCCTTGGCAACAAGTTTTCAAGATAAAAGTAGCAAGGATATCATAGCGGTCAATGAAGGAAGGAAAGATCGAACACCTTATCCCAGGAGCTAGACCATAGGTGAACAAATCCCCAACTAAGAAGGATTGTGGTGGGAAGAAGAAGGAGGACGACATAGATTACCTTAGACGGCCACATATTCACCACACATGATGAACTTGGTATCAACATGGGAAAACATTCTTCAAGGTGATTACTCTCATATTTTATTTCAATTAATAAATACTTTTTGTCAAAATCATGGAATGTCATGTTCAAGAATAACACGTGGTCCGATCTATGTATCCCGCAAAGTCTTGGAAGGCCATGAGGCTGAATAAAATAATATTGGTCTGATCATGTATCCCAATAATACCAAATGAAGCAATACATTTTATTACAAGGTTAGGAATTGCACACACGTGCATACACAATTACATAATTCTGAACAACGTTCAGACCAAGTGCATTGGGGCAAGATGGATATTTAAATCCAAGCCACACATGCACATCATCAAACACATAACTCTGAACAACGTTCAGACCAAGTACCTAGGCTAAGATGGACATTTTTGTCTAGGCCAAACATGCACATCATCATTTTCGTCTTTTCACCTACTTGGGGAAAGGCATACACTTCTCATTGGGAAGCGACAATCCTCGCGAGTAACAAATAAATAAAGGTTAACCAACAAAAAGTGTCATAGGCACAGTGCCACGAGCAAAATATAAACTTTAAAAGATGCTACATGCATCTGAAAAATGTCACAGGCATATAAGAACTTGTCACTGTCATCCAGTTGTCATAGTCACTGTATGTAATAAGCCATGGGCATAACACATGCAACGGGCACACAAGAAAGAGCCATAAGCACAATGATATTGTAATATTCAAAAGGTGTCATAGACACCAACCTAAAATTCAAGAATGTCTTGGACATCTATATGTAACATAGACATCTGACAAAGCTATGAAGCCACATAAATGTTATTGGTCTGATCATCCAATAATACATTATTTTTTCATTTCAAGGTTATATAATGTAAAACCAACACATACAAAATTTATAGCAACATACACGAATAGAAAAAACTACAAATGGTAGTCCAAACATATCATATGATAGAAAAGGGCTAAGTCATACAAATGAAATTGTGTTACAAACACAAAGAGAAAATACTAAGGCTTTCGTGAAATGAGAGTAATGTCTGGCGCAGACATATCAAAACTTTCCACGAGTCAGCTCCTGATTGGAAAAGCTCGAGTCTTCAACATACCATTGTCACACAACATATCCCCGTGACCCAATGGATCGGAATAAGGCAGCACTGCAATCCCAACATCAGGGTAAAGAGTCTGCAAGATGTCTCTTATGCAGAAGAAATGCCTATTGGCATCCCAAGGCACATATATCACGTTAGGATGATTAAGTACGTGATTAAGCACAATCGCGAAGACATCTAATAAATCCCTTTTAGAAGGAATGGCAGAATCCATACATCCCAACCACATTTTGTCTTCCTTACATCGAGTGAGATGGGCATTCTTCTTAGTCAATCTACCTTTGACCATCCAAGTGTGATGCACACAATACAAATCTAAATGTGTCATGGGCACAATAGATAGTCAAAAGTGTCATAGACACATTACTTATCCAAATGTCGTAGTACAATGGAAAGAATACTTGTGATGGACACACTCTGAAGGTTCAAATCCCCATCAGTTTGAAGTCCATATGTATGCACTTAGCAATCTGGCACCATCCTCCTTCATCCACTTCATGAAAGACCTACTTGTGCAGATACTAAAAAATATCATAAACATTAACCATGCAAAGACATGCCAAGCGTGGAAAAGGCAAGGTCAAACCCAAAGCAAAGCCATTAAATGCATGAACTTAGGCTTCAAAACTTTATTTTTTAAAACCTAACTGGGGGGCATGATAGTGTTAGTAGGGAATAGGCTAGATACATATAGCCTATAAGCCCTAAAAAGCTAACACAACACAGTATAAAGGCTAAGTCCCTTCTACATCAAGGAAAGGCTCTTAGTCCCTTCCACCCCGGCTCCCGGTTCCGGCTCCCGGGCTTCTGGCTCCATGCCTCTCGGCTCGCGGCCTCCGGCTCCCGGCCTTCTGGCTCCCTGCCTCTCGGCTCCCGGATCCCGGCCTCCCGGCCTTCCGGCTCTCAGCTCCCGCCTCCCGGCTCCTGGCATTCCGGCTCCCGGCCTTCTGGCTCCCGGCCTCCAGGTTTCCGGCTCCCGGCTCCCGGCCTCTCGGCTCCCGATATCCCGGGTCCGATCTCCTGGCTCCCGGGTTCCTGGTCCTTGACTTCATTGTTGTTCCCTCTAAGCATTGTGCCAGACGGTCTTAAGCTCCTGCCTTAGAATTCAGACCGTTGGCATCATTACGATGACAATAAAGTCACAAACGTTGGAACCCCATGAATAGCATTCAAGAGCCATGATAAGCCTTTATGGCCAACCGTTTCCCATGTTTAGGATTGTTGGGTATAAATACCCTACCCTGATGCAGTTCAAAGGGACGCTAACATTCCATCATCTCCACACACACAGTATTATCTCACCAGAATACCTACTTGCCGTAGTAATCATATTCCGATCACCTTCTTCAACCAACCACTTGACCACCTTAGGCTCGCCAAGAGCTTGATAGGTTTGCACTGCTTAGCAGGAGGTCAAGAGGTTGAACCCCAAACACCCAAGTTACTGAGCCTGCTACTATTTGCTCAAACATGTAACATGTCTGAAATATGACTACAACTTTATCAAAAACGCTTCTAAAAGATTAAATAAAATATAATCTTTAGGTATCGTCTTATTTAGTAACGGTATCTTTTTATGTAAATTAATAGGGAAAAATGTCAAAAAAGATAACATAAAATACAAATTTTGATAATTGGGTGTACGTAAAAACATTTAGAACCAAAAAAGATTATAAAATCTAATTTGTTTTAAAAAGGATTATAAAATCTAATTTGTTTTAAAAAGTGATTATAAAATCTCATTTGTTTTAAAAGAGAATTTTCTAAAATTATAAATCGTTAAAATGAAGTTTTAAAGCTAAATTTTAAGATATGATTAAAACTCTTTTTGAATATGTGATTTTCTCTAATTCCTCGTGACTTTTGGAAAAAAACGAGACACATTATTTAATTTTTTACATGTTGAAAACAAGTTAAAAACTTAACTTTCGCAAATAATCTTTTATTATGCCAAATTCGATTTCTAATCTTTTTGGTTCCAAAATTTTATACACACCCTCAAATGTCAAAATGTGTATTTTATATTACCTTTTTTGGCATTTTGCCCAAATTAAAAAAGTTTTAACGAAGGTTGGATTTGGGTTTTATGGTAACCTTTCGATTATGGTTGTTGTTTGTTTTTATGGGCCTAGTTCAAGACTTTGTAGAGGAGTGTAAGATTTTGCAAATGTTGGATAGTCAAGCTAAAGATGGCATGCTGATGTGTGCCAATATATAAACACTATAATTCTGGGTAAAGTTATATGATATTTTGATTTGCGAAGATGCAGATGCTTTAACATCGTGTTATTTGGAGAGAAAAAGATTTAATTTTATACATCAAAGATTGAAATGGCCCGACGTCAATGCTAGTCTTAACTTATTGAGGTCGGATTATATGTTCTTAGTTAATATAAGTTTAATTGGTTTATTCGAATTTATGATTTACACTGTGTTCCCGAGTTTTTTTTTTAAAGAAAAGAAAAGAAATGGAAAGAATTGGATAGATTAAAAAATAATAATCATGTTTCACAGTTTTTGGAGGGAGAGAAGAGAAACGAAATGGAAAGAAATATATTACCTATTTTCTCTCCTAAACTTCTTCTCAAAATTGAAAAGATTTGAATAGAAATCAAATCCAAGACAATAACAAAAGACATTATTGATTTCAAATATATCTTGCTTGAATTTTCTTTATTATTTTAATATTTTTATGATTTGTTTAATTGATATATAATATTTTTATAATAATAAATATTATTTAAATTAAAAAAATTACATCACATATATCTTACCACGTCTGCAACATTATTTAAATTAGAATAATAAACATTATTTATTATTATTTTATAAATTGTTTATTATTATATAAATATAAATATAAATTATACTCTAACCTATAATTTTTCGAATATATCTCCAAGAAATTGAACTGTATCAGAACTCTATTTTATTATAAAATCTTCATCTCTATCATATAATTCTTTTTTGTGTTTCACAAAATTCTGCAGTCTGTAGCTTACATCAGGAAGTATTCAATTTTTACATCTATATTCTATATACTTGCTTTATGTACGTAGTAATAATCATGTGATTATGAAAAAAAAGATAAAAGTTATCTTGGTTTGACTAAATAACATATTAATTAATACTTTATGATAGAAAATGAATACGTAGTTCATGTGTAAATTTTTTTTGTGTAAATATTGATCTTAGCAAAATTGAAATGATTAATATATATGTGTTCTTCGTTATGATTTTCAAACTGTATGTGTATTTTAGTGATTTTAATTGAGCCAAAGACATTGCATAAGTTTTACATTTACACTTTTAGAGTGCGTATGGTGTGTATGTAGGTAAGGTTAAAACTAGTCGGTGCATCATCATTTTGTATTCTATTTTTTGGTAAAATTTATAACTTACTAATATACTAGTTATGTACTTAACTAATGTGTAAAAAAATATATACCATTCAATATATATATAAATTACTGAATATATTAATAACTATTAAATTTTCGATATTATCTTACATCTTACATTTGAACATTATTCTTGTGTTTTATGTTTTATTTAAGTGATATAATAAAGGGTATAATTGTAAAATAATTATTTTCTTTTATTTACTTTCTGACTCTGCAACACACAGTAAAAAAAAAGTTCCTTTATTTTCTTTGCAACTCTTCCCATCTCGGGAACACGAAAAAAAAAAAAAAAAAAAACTTCTTTTCTCCATTCTTCCTTTCTACTGTTTTATTTTCCCTTCTATTCTTTTCTCCCCTTGTTAAACTCGGGAACACAGTGTTAAGGATGTTTTCGTAGAGTGTTGTAAAAAATGTAAAACTAAAACATAAAAGGTGCATTAAGTACAAAAAAATTGTTGAAATGAACAATATGCTTCACATTTATTATGCAATTTGGAGTATTTATCCAACGGTTAAAATTAGTTGAAATATAAGGATACACGATGACCCCGTTAGATATATCTATATTAACCGATACATTTGGGGCCATTGGATAAATGATCTAACGGGTGTAAACACTTTAGGGTTTGTTTATGGACCTATAAAATCAATAGTTGTCGATAATTAGGGATACCCGCTTTTGCCCATTTCAATAGAGAAACGGCTGCGACGATCATAAAAATTATATTTGATCCCCAATTTGCTTCCTTCGTGGCTAATCGATCTCGAGGTCCTTTTATTTTCAACATCTTTATGTAATTCTTTATGAAATTCTTTATGATTTTTCCTTTTTCATTTGTTTACTTTCAAGTTTCAAACAGTAATATCCTTTTTCATTTGTTTACTTTCAAGTTTCAAACAGTAATATAGTAATATAGTAATATATATATATATATATATATATATATATATATTATCGTTAATCTAATTATTTGTATTAATATGATATGTGCTATATTAGAAATAAATT
Organism: Senecio squalidus; assembly: GCA_910822075.1. Taxonomy (NCBI): domain Eukaryota; kingdom Viridiplantae; phylum Streptophyta; class Magnoliopsida; order Asterales; family Asteraceae; genus Senecio; species Senecio squalidus. The sequence goes on from CAJVGC010000432.1 coordinate 45,056,260, forward strand.
TGCAATCGAATTGAGATTATTCCTTTTTGAGACATTGATTTCAAGGATGGAATAATAAAGTAAAAATTGCGCAATATTCTCTTTGATCCAATATTGATTTTTTCGTAGAGTGTTGTAAAAAATGTAAAACTAAAACATAAAAAGTGCATTAAGTACAAAAACATTGTTGAAATGAACAATATGCTTCACATTTATTATGCAATTTGGAGTATTTATCCAACGGTTAAAATTAGTTGAAATATAAGGATACACGATGATCCCCGTTAGATATAGCTATATTAACCGATACATTTGGGGCCATTGGATAAATGATCTAACGGGTGTAAACACTTTAGGGTTTGTTTATGGACCTATAAAATCAATAGTTGTCGATAATGAGGGATACCCGCTTTCGCCCATTTCAATAGAGAAACGGCTGCGACGATCATAAAAATTATATTTGATCCCCAATTTGCTTCCTTCGTGGCTAATCGATCCCGAGGTCCTTTTATTTTCAACATCTTTATGTAATTCTTTATGAAATTCTTTATGATTTTTCCTTTTTCATTATATATATATATATATATATATATATATATATATATATATATATATATATATATATATATATATATATATATATATATATATATTATCGTTAATCTAATTATTTGCATTAATATGATATGTGCTATATTAGAAATAAATTTGCAATCGAATTGAGATTATTCCTTTTTAAGACATTGATTTAAAGGATGGAATAATAAAGTAAAAATTGCGCAATATTCTCTTTGATCCAATATTGATTTTAAGGTATTTTTTATATTCTTATAATTTTTTTATAATTTCTTTTTTCCATGTAATTTCTTTTTCAATATAATGAAAGTATAACAATCCCTAATTTTTTTTACTTCATCATTTTTTTATAAGCAGATGATTCAATATGACCATATGAGTTTGATAACGCTGGAAGGACCCCTTGGAAGAAAGTGACATGATGTTTTGGTCGTGTTTGTTTTCACAGTGATTTGGGGCTTGCTTTGGTAATTTTAATGGTCATTGTTATTCTTGTTGTTGTGCCACCACAATGCTAACATTGACTACGGCTACGCCAATGTTAACGTTTTCTTTTTATTCCTTGCTTAGATGCTCCAACAGAATAACAACGGAATAGTGATGACCTCAAATTTCTGTGTGCCTTCTTCTACCTCTTCATGATATTCGATATCAACTTTGTGCTCTATGGTGAAGAAACCTGCAATAGTACAAAACAATGTAGATGACTAACCAAGAGATATGACATTCCAATCGTGAAGATGCAAACCCTATCGATTGATGTAAGATTGTGTGGTTCCCACAAGAAACTAAAGTTTTCGATTTGTTTTTATTACTTGGTCGTTTAGTTTCGAGGCATGTCTCGTTGCTTTTATGTGATTTGTTTCATCATACAACTTTTGTAACAAGTATTTAATATAGTTTGTCGGGGTACCGTCCCTTTTACCCCCATAAGAATTTTAGATTATATTAGTTTTAATAAATGTTTATTAATCTTGCAAATAATTGTTATATCGACTATTAAGTATTTTTTTCACTTTCGGCTTTATTTTGATTAGTAAATGTTAACTAGGTGCCAAGCGTATGAATTAGAACATGTGAAGTAAGGAAACTCCGTTTATAATTAAAAATCCTTTTATTTTCAACTTTTCATAAACAGTCCATTCAGTTACACATTATTACTAAGTTGAGCCAAATCAGTAAAAGAAAAGGTAAACAATTTAGCTAGAAAGGAAACTTGCTGATTGTTTCAAAGTTAATGCAAGTATATGCAAGTGTTGTTTGCCTGTTTGGTAAAACCATTGGCATGTTTTAAAAATTTAATATATGAGCTAGAAGTCTTTTGACTCCCATTTGGGCTATGACAACCGTTCTTTTGGGTTATTGCTTGCGCTATCAAGCCATTTAGGAACACATGTTCCTTGTAAAAAAACAAAAAATCTCTAATATTTGGCTCTCGCTCGAACTCTCATCTCCATCTACTTTTGTCAACTATAACGTTAATGCATATTAGTTAAGCATTTTTTTTTAATTATTTGATTCTCATTCCTCCAATAAAAAAAACACCCTTAGACTCGTAATATTACACAATAAGACTAGCAAGTCGAGCAATAAGTTGTTTACGTTCTACAACACAAGACATTTAAATTTACCAAAACGGTCAATTGTATTTTTTTTTTAACAATACATAGAATTGACATTTTGAAATCATTTATTTTCATGGATTTAAACCCATATAAATGGGTTATATAAAGGGTTGGGTTGATGACCCATTGGGCTTTATTTAGTTCGGTACTGTGTAGTCGGAAAACATTCTCTCAAGCACCACGATTGTTAATGTGTTGTTCACCGCAAATCATTGAGTTAGGATCTTGTGTGGTTGTTTTTAACTTATGAAGCATAATCTCTTATACAAGTAATTGAAAGTAAGCATATTGGAAATTCGAGTTATATAAAAAATTTGAGGTGTTGACGTAACATTGTATACCCAAGTAATATAAGTAATTTGATTTGCATATGCTCTAAAAGCTTGTTCTTTGGAGAGCAAAAGATTTGTCTGTTTTTATTAATTGAAGATCAAAATGGCTTGGATGCAATGCTAGTCTTAACTTATTGAGTTCACATTATATACTATTTAGTTAGTAACCTAGTATATGTCAAAATTAGTTTACTCGAACTTATGATTGTAGAATGTTTTTGTCCAAATATATAATGTTATTTTTTTATGTCTTCTAAGTACAAAATATATTATTGAAATTGAAATAAACAATATAATTTACATTTATTATGCAATTTGGAGTAGTGATCTAATCTAACGGCTGAAACGAATCGGAATTTATAAAATACACGATGATCCTCGTTGGATGTGGTTGTATTTACCCGATACATTTCATGCCATCAGATAAAGAATTCGTTTGATCCAACGACTGTTATAACTTTAGGGTTTGTATATGGACCTATAAATTTAATGGTATTCGATAAATATAGATACTCATTTTCGCCCATTTCAATAGAGAGACGGCTGTGGCGATTATAAAAATAATCTTAGATCCCCAATTTGCTTCTTCAATGGCTAATCGATCTAAAATTGGTTCGATCTCAAGATCTGTTTATTTCAACATATTTATGTAATTTGTTTGTGATTTTTCCTTTTCCATTTGTTACTTTCAAGTTTTAAGCACCGACATATCTTTCATCGTTAATATATCTATTTGTAACGTTATGATTCTTGATATTTGTTATATTTGTAGTCCAATTGAGATTATTCCTTTGTAAGACTTATATTGATTTCATGGATGGAAAAACGAAATCAAAAGTAAATGCTATTCTCTTTGATCCCCAATTAGTGTCTTTGTTGGCTAATCGATTAAACATCGATCTAAAGGTATTTTTTTTGTTCACGTAATTTCTTTTATAACTTTTTTCTCCGTTTAGTTAGCCCTTTGTGTATATGTGTTTCTATAAAAATATCTTATGACCTTTAATAATTTGCCTAATTGCAATATAAACCTTTGATAAACTTTTAAGTTTTACATATTTGACAAGTCATGTGTTCTTTATTTCATTCATTCATGATATTTATTTGTTTTTATATCATTATTTTTTATAAACAGTTGATTCAATGTAACCATATGAGTTTGATAAGGGAAGAAGACATTCCATTTAGGTACGGGTCATATAAATCTTAAACTCCGGAACACTTATGTCGTCGAATAACACTATTTAATTATTTATGATTAAATTTAGTTACGAAGTTGTTTGAAACACAAATTTTGATTTCTTATTATCTTATTCAGGCTTTTCTTATCCTAAAAGTTTAAGGGCGACCAGGGCACCTCGTGTATCTCTCTCTTCTTCTTCTTGTTATAGCTACAACATCCGTAAGAGGCAAACATAAGATACTTCTAGCAAGAGCATAACCTGGAAACAGGCCCATGCTATCATCGAGACTAATATCATGATGTTCATCCTTGTTTTGTGTCTTCCAGATCCTTTCCCGCATCTTTAACGGTTGTTCTATAACAATGAGGACAAAAGAGGATGAGGTGTAGTAGTGAAGTGTCTCCCATCACTATCCGTTTTCATCACGAGTTTTAAGTCCACCACTTCATTCCAGTGGCGAAGCCAGGATACAATTGAAGGTAGGTCCTTCAATTTTTTTTAGGACGGGTGGGTTTGGATCAAACGGGTCGGTTTTAGATCAAACGGGACGGGTGGGTTTGGATCAAACACCAAAAATTATAATAACAATTTTGGATAGGTATTTTATTTAAAAATATAATGAAAAAGGTTGATATTTTTTAATATGTCCTCCATAGATTTACAGATTTTAAATACTTTTTATAAAACCTAAAGAATAGTAAAAATATAAAATTTAAAGAATAGTCTAGTGAATGGCAAAATAAAAGGAGTGATGTTGAGGAGGCTTGAACATGAGTCAATAGACACTTCAAAAGTACCTACATTTTATTGCCAAACCATCAGGCTATACCCAATTGTTGATTTGATTTTTATGTATATAATAATATTACCCAGGTCCTTCTTAGTATTTTAGCCAGGTCCTCCGAAAAATTACAACATCGTTACTACACAATTTCAAAATTAACGCAGGTCCTGGGCACTGGCCCAATGCTAAATTCGCCCTTGCTTCATTCACTTGCGCATCTACTCCACTACCACCAACATTATAATTTTTTCGTTTGTTTAAATCAATATTTAAAACCTTTAATTGAGGTTATGGAGTTTAATAAACATATCTACATTTACATTTAATTGTTTACATGTAAGTATTGCAGTCTTTATACTTTTGAAGATAGTTTGAACAAGGTTATTTTATCGTCCGGGGTTTCCATCCCTTTGGATCGGGTGACCAAAGTCAGTAGCGGGTCTGCCTTTTTGGTTGGCGAATTCATGTCTATAATGTATTAAGGGGAATCGAGACCGAAACGAAAGAAAAGATGTAGCCGAGACATTCAACCGAGAACACCCAGACGGGCCAACCGGTTAATAAGGAATTCACGAGGGTGGGTCGCTTCCCCGTGGGCCGGTGGTTTAGAATTCGGGTCGACGGGGCTCCGTTGGTCTTATGGTGGGTTATCCCCTTTCTCGGCTAGTTGGACTTCTTTTGTAGATTAGATTTAATTTTATTTCTCTTACGATTTTTTTGTGAGTTAGGGTTTTCCTTAAAAATATATGTTTTTATAAACACACGGCCAGTATATTAAGAGATGTTTGTTTTCGCCTATTTATGAAATATGAGTTTTTTTTGTCTTTAAGTTATTCTCCATAAGCTCATTTTCTATGACTTGATGTATGTGATTATTATAATTTATAAGCTTTTCACTTAAAAAAACTAATTACGTGTTTCGGCAATAGATTTTGAACAACAACCATTTAAGACAAAATGTATAGCTAGCTAATAAAGATTTCAACAATAATTTTTAATAGATACCCACTTTAGGAAAACAAAACGTAATTATTATTATTATCATTTATAAATTAAAAATGTACCAAGTCTATCATTAGAAAAATCTTAAATTAAATATTAAAATACAGAAATTAAAATAAAAATATCTATATATATGTCTGCAAAAAAACCCTAAAGTAAGGATTTCAAAATTGCACGGCGCCGGAGTGATAAAACAAGCCACCGGCGAATGAATTGTTGATTCACTCTCCCAAGGTCTCTCTCTATATATATATATATAGAGAGAATGAATTTTTGTTTTTATTTTTCGTTATTTAATTTCTAACAAATTGCAAACCCTAGATTCAGCTTATCACAAGCTCAAACGAATTTTGTTTTTAATATCACAGATTTAAGGGATGGAATGGTTTTGGTGGTTGCTTGTAAGATCATGTTTGGTGTTCCGTTTGTCATCGGAATCAGAAAAGCGGAAAGTTATTCTCTCTGATTCAAATGTATATTTCTTTTCGTTATGTTTGTGAAATTACTTTTTATATTTCCGTATCTAATTGCTTATTCGCAAGTCGTTGTATCTGTTTCGTGGTAAATATTAGTTCACAAATAACCTTTTTATGCTCAAATAGCGATTGTTCCTCTTACGGACCAATATGAATTTCGTGATATGTAGCAATTTTATATTTACATACACACATATTTTCTATGAATTTTTCAGGTAAGTGAATCGTGATTTTATTTTAACTCTATTCCCTTCGTATTTATTATTCTTATTTTCAGGTAAATAGATGTGACCATATGAGTTTGATAATGATATCTACATTTCCTTCGATATATGGAAGAAACAGGTATGAATGAGGATCTAACGTTTACTACCATTCATCTATTTTTAATACACATGTTATATATGTCACCTCAATGGTAGCCTAGCGTTAAGAGATGCAACATAAAGGATGTTAGCTTTTTAACATGGGTTAGTTACTAAATTGTTTTGTTTAACATTCGTGAACCTTAACTAACGTTTGCAGTTGCAAAATCGCAAGGAGCGTATGTACAACCAAAACTTGTATCGAAGTATACATGTATATGCGGCATGATGATGGACCAGGAACATCGTCCACTACATGTTCTACATCAGACGGAAAAAGAAAAGCGGTTGAAGATGATAAGGTTTTGTTGATTTTTCATCTGAATGAATTCATTTTCGTTAAATTTATGATTCATAAAATTAGAAACACAATTGTAACATTTATCGACATGTTCTACGTTATATTAGGAGCTACAAATATCGCAATCAGTTCGACAAAAAGCTAGAGGAAGGAAACACAACATCTTTTTTAGGTGTGTTGGACATCAACTTAAACCGAGTTGGAGAGGAATTGTTGACGGTAACTTGTTGAAGAAGCAATATACTCCATGCGAATGCAATCCAATTTGTGAAAAAGACTGCCCATGCCAAAAAAATCTCTTTGCTGTGAGAAGTATTGCGGGTATGTTAATTACTCACTCAAATAACATTTTTACGATCGAATCGTGATTGTTCCTTTTAGGGACCTATATTAATTCTGTGATATATAACAAGTCCATATTTACATACACACGTACCGTCTATGAATTTTTCATTTAAGTGACTCGAGATTTTATATTAACTCTATTCCCTTGTATTAATTATTCTTATTTTCAGGTGAATAGATGTGACCATATGAGTTTGATAATGATATCTACATTTCCTTCGATAAAAGCGAGTTAGGAAACACGTCGTTCGCCAACCCATGATCCCAGTAAGTATTTAAACTGTTTCAACCTCTTTAGATCAATTATAATACCTCTACTTGTTATCACTTTTCAGTTTTTCACTCGGTATTACAAAGAAAATAATAATAATAGAAAATAAATATAAATATCATGCTATAATTGGAAGGATTTGAAGTCCATCGGCCCCGGAGTAACCAAACACGACACTGACTCTCACCACACTATTGCATTTGTGTCACTAATTGATCATATTTTTCTTATTAAAAGTTAACCGTATTTTTATTTGATATCACCGAGTCTGAGAAGAGGGCTTGTTGTGCTGAATGATTGTGTTTGAGGTTTCTTTCACCTTTGATGTTTTCATTGTGACGTGTGTGTTTTCATTCTTTTTCCTGTTTCACCAATATGAATTTACTTTTGATTTTTTTTGTAAACGGGGCAACATTTTTTTTATCTCGGTAGACCAACGTAGTTACACATTTTGTCCCAATTTTAGTCATTAGGTAAATTGGATACAGGCAGAGCCGTTAAAACTTCGCTAACATAGTCTTTCTGGTAATTTTCCCTTTAAAGCATCAAATTTAGGGGTTTTCCAACTCTTTAAGGCTTTTGAAGAAGTTAGTTATAGTTTGTAGGCAACGTAATCTGAATCATTCTATCATTACTATATCGGGTAAGACAGTTTTAACGGTATCACGGTTTTATTTCAACTCAAAATGGACAAAATTTGAAAGTACATTGGCATACCGACACAAAAGAACAATTTGTCCCATTTGGGACAAAACGAAAAGTAAGTTAGATGTATTAGATAAATAACCCTTTAATTTTTGGTGTTGCATTTGAATAATTTTTTCAGTACATTCTACTATTAAATGTCAGGTCCAGTTTTCATGTTCATTGCGGTTTTTGTGAACACAGGATCTCTTTAATCAGCTAGAAATAAACGGAATATGTTGCAATGATGATTTTGAAGCTCCAAGATGGGAGTTGGAATTATTTTACAGAAGAGGAAAACCGTTCAGATCTATCTGACACTGAAATCATGGTCACATCATGGTTGATTGAACTCTCAGCAGGAGTAAACACGAAAAAAAAATCCAATACCGAAACAATACAACCAACTGCTTTAGCATGTAGTTTACCTCAGGCAACCATCCTATGCTTACCCACACTTTCATCAGCTTATCATACTTCTTCACCTCATTTTGTTAAACAATCAGCAGCGTACAATTCATTCTCAACAACAGCCAGTAGCGGTGGAGACATTGAACCCCCACTACCAACGGGGGACATGTTGGGAATTTCTTTCCATTTCGTATTATTCAAATCATACTCTTCTCCACATGAAAATGACTGCGTATCGTTCCCACCACTACCTCCAATGACATAAAACTTTCCATCCAAAAACACTCTTGAACTCATTTTTCGTGGCTAAAGAAGTCTTGGAAGTGTTTCCCAAGCTCCTGTTTCGCTGTTATAACTCTCAACTGTATCAATGATCTTTCCACTTTCATTAATGCCACCTGCAAAGATTGCGATCTTGCCCAGACTGGCAGATCCAAATAAGCATCTTGGGGTGTTCATTGGCTTCGCTAACGACCATGAATTTGTTAACAAACTGTATTTTTTGATAGCTTGACCAAATACATCTTTTCCTAGAACCAGGAGCTCAGTCCCAACACCCATAGACTCTTTATCTGAATACTCGAAGCATTTGTCCCCCTTAATTATGGGTAGATGCATCCACTTCTTGCTTACGGGATCAAAGGCTTCCCACTTTAGGAGGTGACAAGCAAAATAAACCCAATGCTCGGTTATGGGATTAAAAAAGTTAATATGCAGGTGGGAAACCGCTACAAATATAAAACATGAGGATGAGAAGATGTCCTAATGAATGTTTAACACATCAATGAAGGAGAAAATGAAGGATCAGGACAACTGTTTGCAATGCAGAAAACATCAAGAAGATGCTATTTCGATGAATGTTGAAAACATCAATGAGGGAGAAAATGAAGTAGACGAGTTGGCGAAAAGAAAAGCCATAAGAACATAAAGATTGGTAAATCTGAACAACTGTTTGCAATGCTGGTTCAAGTACCTGTGAGCAAGAGATTTATTTTTGTGTAACTTTGGTTGAATTTAAATTCGTGTTGCTAATTCTTGACAATGTTTGTGGTTAACGGATTTGATTATGCATCTTTGAGTGAGTTAGTTACATATATCCAACTGTTTAAGGATTGACCGTGTTATAAGTTGCAAAGTTAAGGACTGTACGTATATGAAAATTTAAAATTGAAATGTCGATATCTTGAATTTAATATAAACCATCGGGGTATGTATGAAATCTACTCCAGAAAATAGGTTATTAATTATTTCAAAAGTTTTACAAATACATTAGAGATCGGCAGGTATTCATCAGGCCGAGTTTCGGGTTTCTTCGATGATTCGAATCTAACTTTCACTTCCAATTTGACTATTACGAGACTCAAATATACAGTCTTTACAATGGGTTGACACACAAATATTTACACTTTTTTATCCCTTAATTTGTATATTTATAGCAGTTAAATTTGGTATAAAATGCTAATAAATTCTACTATTAGAATTAAAATTGTATGATTTATTAGCATTTTATACAAACTAGTGGAATGTCGTGCGTTGCGCGACTTCGAACTGGGTTGATGACAGGCGTTGACGGTTAACGAAATCCGTTTTTATTTCTATATATTAATGGGAAAGTGAAAGTGTTTCTATTTAAACGATAAAAGATACAAACCAATCACATTCCATGCCATATCCTTTCTTCAGCAAAACTTCGGGAGCAATATAATCAGTTGTACCGACAGTAGAATAAGCCTACATCGTTACAACCACGAATGTTCTTAGAATCAGCCAGTTTCCTCTGGAGTATGTTACGCCTACACCAAGACACAATTTTTATCATCAATTTTTATCATAAATCCTGATGTTGTCTCTATACGGCCAAGAGTGTAATTAATTTCAAGGAAGCATGCTTTATAGATTAGTAGTCCCCGATTAAAGGATGCAAACGATTAGAAGGGGCAAAATGGGTTTGTCGGACGGGATCGATAACAGGTTAAAGCTAAAAATTTTGGTACAATTTAAAACAAAAAGGGTCGGGTGTACCAAAAATATTTTTTGTCCGATTTTTATACATTTTTATGAATAATTTGAGTTAAATATGATCACAAAATATATAATTACAATAAAATATAACTATTTTGTTGGTTGTATGCAGAAGCAATATACTTGAGGCGACTTTCAGCCTGTTCAACCCATTTGACCCGTTTCCTTTTTACTCTTAATATTTATCCGCTTGACCCCTTAGAATTAAAATATAACCCGAATCAACCCAGTCATAAGTAAATGAGTCCAAATTGGCACCTCTACGAATAATCGTGATAGTATTACTTGTGATAAGGGAAGAAACTCTTAAATTTTGTGCAAGCTTGACCAAAGTCTTCATGTTTAATTTTCCGTGTTTCTGAAGGGACTGAAAGTAAGGAAAAATAAGAAAAGAGACTGACCTCCCCAGCACCAAGGAACAGGAAAGTGTGATCAGCGAAGCTACCACCAAGTAATTTCAGTGACGCAAGAAGACCAGCGAGAACAACACGAGAACAACAGATGCAGTCCCCTGCAACCAAAGAAACAAAGTCATCCATGTATACATAGATTACCACAGTAGATTTTCATTAATCAACCATTTTATATATATATACATACCTGTATATTATCATTGAACACCAGATGAAAGCAATAAAGCAATATATTTCGCATCAGTGAACGTTTATCAAAAAAAGCTCTATGCAAACCTGACTTTCTCAAATTATAGCATGTAATGCTTTACAACTTCCATTAACTTAGTTTGGTCCAGTCACATGTTTTTTGGAATTGTCATATATAGAAATGAGCTTAAATGACGAAAAGACGGAGAAGCTGAAGAGGTGCCGCGCACCGGTGCAAGGGGTGCTGAGCACCGAGAGTTTGAGTTGGTTTTGGACACGAAAAACAACCCGGTGCTGCGCACCTACCTGATAATTACAAGGAATTTTAATTCGAGTCGAATACGTTTTCCACTTTGCTTTTGCCTATAAATACAAGACCAAATCCGTCCAGAAATTCATTCAATTATTATTCTAAGGCTCTGGAAGAGGTTATTACGTTTAGAAGCAAGGTTCAAGGCAAGGAAGATCATATTTTCGGCTAACGGCGATCACGACAGTTTCGGCAAAATTATTCGTTTGTTCTTTTCTTGTTTTGAATTATTTTCCAGAATGTTTTCTAACAATTTAATTGCTTTTTCAGACCTAGTTATGAGTAGCTAAACTTTCATTATGCTTGTTTGAATAACGGATCCTATTTGAAGTTTAATTAACGTTTTCGATTGTTTATGTTTTTGTGTTTAACCGTTGATCCTTATTTGCTTAAATTTTAGTATATTATCAGAGTTGTTTATATATAATTTGACTAATCAATATTCTAGGTATTCGGGAGGAATCTAGATAGATTTAACAAGTTATATGAAGTAATCGGTCGGTCTATAATCGATTTGAAATTATTAAGATTCGGGAGGACTTAGTAATAACAACGTAGGTAATTAAATTTAAGTGAGTAGGTCTAAGTATTAAGATTCGGAAGGACTTGATAGTTAGAGGAGTTATTCGGGAGGAAACTCTATAAGGTTAAATCACTAAAACGGGCTTGTTGCTTATTGCTTGATTGTTAATAATTATTACTGTATTCGGGAGGAACGGGGTAATTAGAGATAATTAAAGTTAGTAAAAGATTCGGAAGGACTTTTATTATATCTTAGAAGTTTTGTAAACAATCGATTTCGTAACTTTAAACGGAAAATAGGTGAAGTGTCAAACAAGTATACTTTCTCATTATTTGATTAAATCATTAATCTTTCGTTCGATTTTAATTAATCATCACTTTTTCTTAATTACTTGCAATCTTGTGTTACGATAAAAAAAACCCCCAAAAATACTCAGTATTATTAATTCGGAATTTAAAACAAATTAGTCCCTGCGAACGAACCTTTACTTGCTTTAAAACTATATTATATACGGATAGGTCCACTGCCTAGAAGTGTGTAATTGCGTGAAAAAGTAGGTTTAAATTAAGACTAGATTTTACACATCAAGTTTTTGGCGCCGCTGCCGGGGACTGATTTTTCGTTTTTTGTTTCGAATTTGTGATACGATCCTTTTGAGTATTTATTTACTTAAAAGTTACTTTTAATTGTTATAACACCGGTACGTTTTACGCTTTTCTGTTTTTGTCTTTTCAGGTATTTCAGGTAGTTGATGAACACAAGGGCTTCGGGATTACCACTCGCGAGTCCAAAGTCAAATCCAGGAGTATCAAAGAGACGAGGCAAGAGAAGAGGCAACTTATCACTTCAGCCACCACCAAGTTTTGATCAAGTTTCACCCGTCAAGTTTGAAGACATTGCGTCTTCAGAGGAAGGAGGAAGCAGTTCAGACTCAGAGGTCGAAGAAGTGTATTGTGAAGACAAACCGGAACATCAACCAGCTATGGACCCTTTGGACACACCAATGCACCGACGGGCCGAAGCTGAAGCAGTGCCACCCACCCGCGGGTCGGCAATCACCACCCCGGACTTGGGTGAGGATTTTGTTGTCAAGGGTCACCATCTCAAGATGATCCAAGACAACACGTTCGATGGGCGATACAATTCAGATCCGCATAAACACATAGCCAAATTCAACGAGCTGTGTGAGATGTTCAAATACGGTCAAGGCAAAGGCGATCCTGTCAAACTGAGGTTATTCCCTTCGTCTCTCACCGGAGATGCGAAGGTTTGGTTCGAGGAGCTTAATGAAAACTCAATCACCACATGGACGCAAATGCGCGAGACTTTTATCAAAAGATTTTTTCCACCCGCCTTGGGTAGGAAATTACTCAGAGACATCAGAGGATTCCGACAGGAAGATGGAGAGACTTCCACTGAAGCATGGGCTAGACTAAAAGAGATGCTGAGAGGTTGCTATGGTCACGGATTAGGCAAGGACAACATAATTGAAATCTTTTTCTACGGGTTAACCAAGGATTCTCAAAACGAGTTGGATCTAGCCGGAGGAGGTGATTTCATGTAAAAAACTACCAACGAGGCATACAACCTAATGGAAGACAAACTGGTCATAAGCCTATCAATGGAGTATCGAGACGATGGTCGAGGCCGAAAACACAGAGGACAAGTTGCTCAAGCTGAGAGTAGCCATGAAACATACTCGGTAGTTCAAGAGGTCAAGACCTTAGCGGACAGAATTGATAAGCGCATGGGACGAATGGAGAAGGACATACACTTGGTGAAGAATGGATGTGAAGGATGCGGGGGACCTCACTATGCTAGTGAGTGTAATCAAGTGGAGGATGCCAACTAAGCACAATATGGTTATCCTAATCGGGGGTCAAATTGGCAAAACCGCGGAGGTAACTACAACCGCAGTGACAATCGAGACAACGGATGGCAAAGGAATAACACACGCTCCCCACCACGACAAATATACGATCCACCGAAGAACGACGATGAAGATTCCAGCATAAAAGATCTTTTGAAATCGTTCATCAACACCCAAAAATCAACCAATGACGATGTCCGTAACCAATTTAAAGTTTTAACTGAGCAAATCGAGCAAGGACAAAGAAATCAGCAGGCAGCACATCAAGATTTAGAGAGACGGTTCGATAGGATGAACGAGCGGAACTCAAATCGGCAACCGGGCCAAATACCAAGCAATACTCAACCAAATCCACGACAACAGAATCCGGGAAATAACTCCACCAATCAAATACCAAAATATCAACATCCCGGAACACGAGACGGAATGCCACCCTGTCCAAAACACAGAGACGAGCACGTGAATGCAATCACTACACGCTCGGGACATGCTTATGGAGGAAATCAAGCCGAAAATGGTGGAAAACAGGTGCCTGGTGCGCAACACCTACCCACAGGTGCGCAGCACCTCCGGTCTGACCAAGGGGGTGCGCAGCACCAACCTTCTGGTGAGCAGCACCGCGCTACTGAACACCTTGGTGCGCATCACCTAGGTCCTGGTGCGCAGCACCGAGCTGCTGAGCCGATTATTGACGATTTCGAGATCGAGGACGATGAGGAAGAGGCACCACAAGTTCAACCCAAGGCCAAAACACCTGAACCAGTGGAGGAAGTTCCCATTAAAGCTTATAAACCTCATGTTCCATATCCTCAAAGATTACGAAAAGCAAGAATGCGGGAGCAGTACGGTAAATTTTGTGACATTATTAAATCTGTTAATATTAATGTTCCTCTTGTTGATTTGATTGCAGGGATGCCAAACTACGCTAAATTCATCAAGGAGCTGGTCACGAACAAAGGAAAGCCATTGGAGGAGCAAGCCGCATTCTTAAACACGGAATGTTCAGCCTTGGTGAAAAACACGATACCACCCAAGTTGGATGACCCAGAGAGTTTTCTGATCCAGTGCAACTTCAGTAATACATACAGTTGCAGTGCTTTAGCAGACTTAGGAGCTAGCATAAACCTGATGCCGTATTCACTATATGCTAAACTTGCCCTTGGAGTGTTAAAACCCACCAGGATGAGTATCCGCCTAGCAGACAGATCATTTCAGTACCCACGATGCACATGAAGTTTAATAGTTTTGGGTTCGGACTTTTAGGCTCTAAAAAGATTTATATAGTAAAAGTTTATAATTTCTTCTTTTTATGCCATATAAAAGAATTTACTAAAACTTTTTCGGTTCATCACTTTGCATAATTAAAATAGTTATTTAACGTTAACGGTTTTTATTATATTTTTATTCGTCTTTTGATATATATGTTAATTAATAATATCCTATTTCGATCCATATGGTAATTTTGAGCCATAAAGTGCATTAAAATATGGTGATGCATTAAAGTCATTTGATTATGTTCGGGTAATGGTAAATAAAGTTTTTGTTGGCCTTGAACGTGCCTTAGACATTTTGAACAAAATTATTATACAACAATACTTGTGTTTCTCGTAAAATAATAATTAAAAACCAATGTAATATATGTAATGTGTTTCAATGTGGTGTCAACAATTATTTATTCGTGTTTCGATTGCCATGCCGACCCATTGAGTGACTCGACGGAAATTGTACCTCAAGTATGTTTAAAAACGTGACATATTATGTAATACGTGCATGTCATGTATGAAACCCAAACTTACGCCGAAAGTTTATATTAAAACTTTTGAATTTATTTAAGTTAATTAATTCGTGAGTCTAATATTTGGTGTTTATATTAGCGTCTAGTATATAAAAAATAATTCTTAATGAATAGCGTATAATATTTTCTACTTTCGAACGTGTTATATTGTAGAAAACAATTGTTTCATGTTTAAAACTCCATATTCCTATTAAAAATCAATACCATATATTAGGTCTAAAATTTTCTGATCAACTTGTCTTCCGACTATATTATTTGGGCCATAAAAAATTTATACGGGTATTTATAGTTTTTATTCGATTGTTATGTATCACGTTTCTATCATTTCCATTTAATATTTAAAAACAATTAATTCATATTTATTTTATACTAATATTTAAAGGAATCTAAAATTTGGAATGAATTTTTTATATATTTATTTTAAACTTTTAAAATAACATATTTCTCTAACTAAAATTAATAATATTATGTATACCTAACTTGAGTTTAATTTGTATAGTAAAATTTTATTAAACGTAAATATTTTGACACGACTGTATCCCGCGGGTATCCTACTTGTGTCAAATAATGTAACTTTTTGCATTTTGAGATATATGTTATGTTAATCAATTAATTTACATATAATAAATAACTTAGTATTTACTAAAAATAGCTCTTATAATATTGAATGACTATTATTTATTTAAAAATTAAAAATTAGTTTAAATTAGGTCAATATAAATTTTGCATTTTTTGACTGAAGGGTAAATTAATAATTATATTTTACTTAAAAATTTAATATTTAAGTAAAAAGTTAAAATGTTTTATTTATTAGTAAAGATTTTATTTGTCTTCAAGTTATTGTTTACAAGCTCATTTTTATGCCTTGACGTATGTGATAATGATAGGAGCTCACAAGTTTACCTAAGAAATTAATGACCCGTTCCGTCAATAAATTCTTACCGATAACTATTTGAAACAAAATATATAGTCAGTTAATAAAGATTTTAACGATAATTTATAATGTACATTCCCTTTGAAAAGAAAAAAAAAACATATTCAGCATCTATATATATATATTATAAACTAGCTTATTGACGCCTAATAAGCGGAGAATTATACCAAAAAATATATTATATTAACAAAGAACATATAACTTATATAAAAAAATTAATAGAAAGCTATTAGTCATGTAGACAAAATGATTATATTAGCAGATATGAAGTTAAATAAAACATTACTCTGTAATTCGGAAAAAACATTATTAAAAATAAAATAATTATAATATAAAAAAAACTAAAAATATTGCGTAAATTAATAGGACGGAAAAAAAACATAAGATTTTTTATGTGATATGTTTTTTTTTTTATATGCAAAACACTCGTAAAACAATAAAATAATTTTATTTTCTTTTTATAATATATAAAAATTAAAAATATTGGGTAAATAGAACGAAAAAAAAGAAGATGAGTTACATATTTTAATTTCAACTGTTAGATTAAATTAATGATGTCATCATATATCTTTTTCATTTACACTCATATACAATACATAATTGCATTCTTTCCTTAATTTCATCACCACTACAATAAATAAATATTTGTCTCTTATTGTAAAATCTCATAATACAAAATATTAAAATATTTGTATAAACGTAAATGTATATATGTTATTATAGCTATAAACAACATGTGTATAAACATAAATATATATATTTGTTATTATACGTGCAATATTATATATACTCATAATAACTTAAAAAAAACAAGTTCATATATATCTAGTATATAAAATAACAAATAAGTGCGTTAAGAAAATAGCTAATAACTAAATTTTTATACAAATCCTAGCACTTATGTTTTCTAATTAATATAGGTGTAGGATACGTATCTTAAGATGTTGTAAAATTATAAAATACAAAAATAAGACCTTCAAAATTTCGAAAACTAGACATTTGAAATGAGACGGAGTGAATATTAATTATAATATTCAACTTCCGATATGGACAATAGTGTAATCGTTACATATATTTATGTAAAAAGCTAATATTTAAAATATAACATAATTTTTTTATAACATATATTGGAGATATTTTGGTAACCGTACATTATATGGGTATTAAAAAGCAATATATATAAATATATATATATATAGAGGTTACGCTACACTCCATGCTTAAAATACATAGTGGTATAAACACTCCAAAATCAATTCAAAAATATTATAAAGAATGTTTTTTCTAAAACTATTTCGGAGAATCATCCTAAAATAACCTCTACATCATTTTATGAAATAAAAAAAAAATTGATTTTTTTCGAAATTTTTGATTTTAAAAAACTTGGATACATTTTTTCGATAGATGTATTTTTTAGAAAAGTCGATGTATTTTCAAAAATAAGGTGTATTTTAACTCAATTTTTTGTAATATTAATAATAAGATGTAGTTTTATCCATAAATTAAATGCATATTTGAAAATAAGTAGATGCATTTTTTATAAAATTAGAAAAATGCATCTACTGAAAAAATGCATCTACTGAAAAAATGCATCTACTTTTTTTTCCGAAAAAAAATCAATTTTTTTTTATTTCATAAAAAGATTCTGGAGGTTATTTTAGGAAGATTCTTCGAGAAAAATGTGAAAAAACTTTTTTTTTTTTTAACTATTTTTAAATAATATTTTAAAATGGACTTATTGGTATGTATTTTAAGCATGATTTGTATTTGATCCACATTCTCTCTCTCTCTCTCTCTCTCTCTCTCTCTCTCTCTCTCTCTCTCTCTCTCTCTCTCTCTCTCTTTATATATATATATATATATATATATATATATATATATATATATATATATATATATATATATATATATATATATATGTATATATGGGAGGGTTCTTGTAAATAGTCTTAAATTTGTAAAAAGTTGAATAAACATTCTGAGAGTGACATGAGGCAAATTTGAAAAACAAACTATTTATTTAATTTTTTTAATAAAAAAGTAATATTTTTAATAAAAAAATATTTTAAAAAATCGAATTTTTTTTCCGAAGAATATTTTTTTTTTCTTTGGCTCAAAAAAAGTTATGTACGAAAAAAATATGACACATTTATGATACACTTATGATGAACATTTATGTGTGCATGATAGCTGAATATCATAAATTTTTTGTATGCATCATTAATATAAATCATATATTTTGTGAATCATTAATGTGAATCATATTTTGTTTTTTGTATCATATGACGTGACAGATGGCGTTATCAAAAAAAATTTCAAACTTTTTTTTTTCCAAAAATATTTTTATTTTTTAAATGTCACCTAATCATCCAAATGTCGTTCCTACATTGCTTCTCCAACTTTTTACAAATTTAAAACTTTTTATTTGATGTTACTCTATCTATATATATATATATATATATATATATATATATATATATATATATATATATATATATATATATATATATATATATATAAACTAAAAGCGAAAAACACAACAAAGTCCAAGCCAAAAGGAGAAAACGACAAAATAAAACAAACCGAGAGAAAGCCTATGTGGCCATTTTAGCGAGAGGATATAGCACCCAATCATTCCAATTAACAAAGTGCCTCTTGCTTCTATTATGTCACACTAGGCCTATTCCCGCGCGTTGCGCGGTGACAATTTCTAAAGAGATTTGTCACGAACAATGATCAGAATCGGGAGTTCGAACAATATGACTCTGAAACTGAATTAGAACAATATTGATGTGACCACTCAAATAGCTAAGGGATTGACTACAAAAGTCAAATTTTCAAATGCGTATGTAAAAATAAAAAGACATTCCTACGTACAGTATTAGATATTAGATTAGATACATATATAATTCAGCAAACTGCTGCATATTTTCAAGTAAGGTATAGAAAGAATATAACATGTTGTATCACTTGTCTAATCAACAACATGCACATGGACCCTATACCTGCAACAACGAAAACAGACATTACAAAAGGCAATAATTGGGTAGGTTAATACCATAGTCCCTACATAAAACAACTCAAAAAACCAACCTTATCATAGGGTACTTGGAAAAGTCATTGAAAAGATCACAAAAAAACAAACCATCGTTTACAACTAACTCTTTGTTGCACTCTCCACAACTCTTGCAGCACCAACCGGATTGAGTATATAGACGATCAACTGTTGCCAAAACAGTGAAAACATGACGACCAACTGTTGCCAAAATAGTGAAAACATGGTCAGTTACACATTTATAATAATATATAAAAGGTTTCCATCGTTGTACATAAAAAACATGGTAGAAAATATTGTATATTAACTGTTTTCGTGGCGTACCCTTTTTCCGGCTTTTCAAATTTTCAAACAAATTAGAAATTACCTCATCATCAGTTATAACCATCTCCAACCCAAGTAAGACATCACCGAATTTCGTATTTACTGCCTCCCACATTCTACAAATACTTACATGAACAACCCAATCTTCTCTAGTTGGGTCAAGGGCGCCAATCTTGGAGTGAGACATGTTTTTCGAAAGAGACATAATTGTACGTGGTTATGTGGTTTGTTGATGCAAAAGAACTTATATAGAAAAACACAAAAGCACCATTATACTTTACATTATGATAATTAAAACACAGGGCAACCAAAGAGTCAGGCGTTTCAAATGTGTTATTAACTTAGGGTAACTGAACAGTTTAAATATCATTATACCTCACATTATGGTAATTAAAACACAGGGCAACCAAAGAGTCAGGAGTTTCGTGTTATTAACTTAGGGTAACTAAACAGTCTAAAAAATCATTATATCTCACATTATGGTAATTAAAACACAGGGCAACCAAAGAGTCAGGAATATCATTATACCTCACATTATGATAATTAAAACACAGGGCAACTAAAGAGTCAGAAGTTTCAAATGTGTTATTAACTTAGGGTAACTGAACAGTTTACGTATCATTATACCTCTCATTATGGTAATTAAAACATTGGGTAAACAAAGAGTCAGGAGTTTCAAATGCATACGATTCCACTATTTGGAAATTCTCGAATATTAGCCATCCGACGATCCTCCATTATAAGTAAATATAGATTAGAAAATTGATAAATTATTAGAAACATAACTACACATTATATTTTGATTTCCTAATCTATAAACCAATAAAATAAGCTCAATGCTAACTGCATAAGTCGCATATATTATTTAATATCATGTTGCGTCGCACAAATAAGTTACTGGTTTACATTTATTATATATGTATCATATTGTTCGGAATTCAAATTAAATCAAACACTAGTCAATTAATAAAATTCAACACTACATTAATCTTAATCGGTATTTTATATATTCATTTCTATCTTTGGTTATGTTTTGTTTCATTTCTTGTAGTTTGCGTCCACATTTAGGATTGGTTTTCAACAAGTGATAGTATATTGATGAATGAGACAAATATTTTTTTAGAGTTAATTAAATGGATGGTCTTTTTCCTCTAATCAATGTGTCACTTTTCGTCCTATTTTCTGAAAAATTACATGGATAGTCCTTTATTTTGAATTTCTGCACATTGATAGTCCTTTAATCCGTTAGGGTTAACTCAATTATTTTAGTTATATCACAATGACAAATTTACCATTTTTGTCTTATTCGCAAATGACCGTTTTTATAATTTTTTTTCTTTTAACTTAAATAAAAAATCCCTTTATATAATTTATTCATTCTATAATTCTCAATGGAAACATATATTCCTACCAAACTCCACGTCACTCTAGATCGATGGTGCCATTTATTGTAATTCTAGTTCGATTGGATAGATTTTTAATTTGAAGATTTATAAGGAAGATGGTATATTGGTCATATTAAGAGTCATTTATAATAAAAATAATTAAAAATGGGAAGAAATGAGAATTTTATTGTTTAAATGGACATATATAATAGAGTAAATTACACCGTTCGTCCCTAAGGTTTATATGGAATTATGGATTTCGTCCCTAAGTTTGAAAAGTTGCATGGATCGTACTCGTTTCCAAACTAATTACTCATTTCGTCCCTAATCTCAACGTCCGTTAATGACTGCCGTTAGGTTTCCCTCACGTGTAAAACACGTGAGGGTATTTTAGTAATATCCTATTTTGATCCATAAGGTAATTTTGAGCCATAAAGTGCATTAAATTATTGTGATGCATTAAACTCATTTGATTATGTTCGGGTAATGGTAAATAAAGTTTTTGTTGGCCTTGAACGTGCCTTAGACTTTTTGGACAAAATTATTATACAATTTAACTTGTGTTTCCCATAAAATAATAATAATAATAATTGAGTTTCTTTTATAAAACCAATGTAATATATGTAATGTGTAACAATGTGGTGTCAACAATTATTTATTCATGCTTCGATGGCCATGCCGACCCATTGAGTGACCCGACGGAAATTGTACCTCAAGTATGTTTAAAAACGTGACATATTATGTAATATGTGCATGTCATGTATGAAACCCAAACTTACGTTGAAAGTTTATATTAAAACTTTTGAATTTATTTAAGTTAATTAATTCGTGAGTCTAATATTTGGTGTTTATATTAGCGTCTAGTATATAAAAAATAATTCTTAATGTATAGCGTATAATATTTTCTACTTTTTAACGTGTTATATTGTAGAAAACAATTGTTTCATGTTTAAAACTCCATATTCCTATTAAAAATCAATATCATATATTAGGTCTAAGATTTTCTCAACAACTTGTCTTCCGACTATTACTTGGGCCATAAAAAATTTATACACGTATTTATAGTTTTTATTCGATTGTTATTAATATAACAAAAACAATTTAGTTGTTTATGGTTTGAATAGTGTTACCATTGCCAAAAACAACGTTTGTATCTCGTTAAAAATTTGGGTATATTTTTATAAATTATTATATGCGTGTTTTCCTTTTCGACAATTTTCTCACAAAAAAGAAAAGAAAATAAAAAATAACATTATTGGTCAAAGAATCATAATTATAATTTGTGCAAATTTAATAGTGGTTGTCTTTATTTTATATGTTAGTACAAATGAATTTAATATCATATAATAACTTAAAATCTATACACATTATAAAGCATTTGAGGTAAATATTTTAAAGAAGAAAAATAAATAGAAAAATACCTAAATTATCGTTTCCATTTAATATTTAAAAACAATTAATTCATATTTATTTTATACTAATATTTAGATGAATCTAAATTTTGGAATGAATTTTTTATATATTTTTTAAAAACTTTTAAAATAACATATTTCTCTAACTAAAATTAATAATATTATGTATACCTAACTTGAGTTCAATATTTGTAGTAAAATTTTATTAAACATAAATATTTTGACACTGCTGTATCGCGCGGGTATCATCCTAGTGTCAAATAATATAACTTTTTGCATTTTGAGATATATGTTATGTTAATCAATTAATTTACATATAAATTTGTCTATGTTAGATTAAATTAAATTTTGCATTTATTGACTGAAGGGTAAATTAATAATTATACTTTACTTAAAAATTTAATATTTAAGTAAAAAGTTAAAATGTTTTATATATTAGTAAATATTTTATTTGTCTTCAAGTTATTGTTTACAAGCTCATTTTTTATGCCTTGACGTATGTAATTATCATAGGAGCTCACTAGTTTACCTAAGAAATTAATGACGCGTTTCATCAATAAATTCTGACCGAAAACTATTTGAAACAAAATATATAGTTAGTTAATAAAGATTTTAACGATAATTTATAATGGACATTCCCTTTGAAAAGAAAAAAAAAACATATTCAGCATCTATATATTATAAACTACCTTATTGACCCGCCTAATACGCGGAGAATTATATCAAAAAATATATTATATTAACAAAGAACATATAACTTATATAAAAAAAATTAATAGAAAGCTATTAATCATGTAGACAAAATGATTATGTTAGCAAATATGTAATTAAATAAAACATTTACTGTGTAATTTGGAAAAAAACCTTATTAAAAATAAAATAATTATAATATATAAAAAAAACTAAAAATATTGCGTAAATAGGACGGAAAAAAAACATAAGATTTTTTTATATGATATGTTTTCCTTTTATATGCAAAACACTCGTAAAACAATAAAAGAATTTCATTTTCTTTTTATAATATATAAGAAACTAAAAATATTGGGTAAATAGGACGAAAAAGACAGAAGATGAGTTAGATTTAATTTCAACCGTTAGATTAGATTGATGATTTCATCAAATATCTTTTTAATTTACTCCCTTATACAATACATAATTGCATTCTTTCTTTAATTTCATCACCACTACAATAAAAAAAAAATATTTGTCTCTTATTGGACTATGATTTACCTTATTATCTTTACTATATTATAAACCATCTCCTAAAAACTCTTAATCTCTTAAAATTGAAGTAATTGAAATTACTTAGCTACCCTTTTTATACCTTTCTCAAAATTCATCATTTAAAACACTTTACAATTAATGACATTTCCTTAATTACAACAATAACTAATAAATAATAGTAACTATCTTTATCTTTTTTTTTACTAATATATAAAACATTTTTTTTATTAAAATTTTAAATTTTAAGTAAAATATAATTACTAATATACTTAATGAATATAACATATAAACTAATCTTAATTTCCGTTAACTAGTTCTGTTACTAATTTCATAAAAAAATATACCCATATAAAATTAAGGCAATTCAAATTAATTGATATAAAAATTGTATTCATGTAACCAGTATTTTTTAAATTTAAACGTTGTTTGTTGGAGTAACTTTCAAATATTTGATTTATAATCTAAATTTTATAAAATTAGTTGATAGTGTTGTGGTTCGTGTTACTCTATAATTCTAGCAAGATGGTTATCATCAGAAGTTTATATTCTTCTGTTGGTCACCGATAAATCTTAATACCAATAAGCTGAATAATATTACATTTGATACTTTTAAGATTAATAAACCTTGTTACCATATTGATTATCCTTCATTACAACATTCGAAAGTATGTGTACCTAATGGATTCATGGAAACAGGTTGAATTTGAATGTCTTGATGGAAAATATTTTTTTCGGTTTGAAAAGCAGAACGATAAACGATTAGAAAACGTAGTGTTTGAATGGATTTTTAATTTGTTATTGCGTCGTTGAAGGAAAATCAGATTTTGTTTGTAGAAAACATGAGTTTATACGGGAATACTATTCAGTAAATATATTAATTCTCTTTTTGACCGAACGTGAAATTATTAGACGTCACCTATTAAAAAAACAAAATGACATGAAAATTAGACTTTTGTTATGTTCGCGAATGAGCTTAATCCTCAAATGAGTCAACGGAAAATATTCAGCGGGGGTGTTTGTTTCATGAAATCTAGAAAAAAAATGAGTGAATTTGAATTGAATTCATTTTTCATAACATGTTTGTTTGATGTTTATGACGGAATTTAAATCCGTTGGAATCTAAATTTTTCTTTACTTACAAATTTGAGATTCCTTAGGGTAGTGGAGAAGAATTGAGAAAATCGATCATACGACATAATAATTATTATCGCCAAATGGTGGAACCATAAATTGTTACCACAACATTCTTTAAACTATTACACTCCACATATATGTCACGAGACAAATGATAAACTACCATAAATCATTAACCCACTGTAACTTGTTGAATATGATTTTTTTCATCCACTGCATCGCGCGGGTACCATACTAGTTACTATTGTAAAATCTCTTAATACAAAATATTAAAATATGTGTATAAACATAAATGTATATATGTTATTATAGCTATAAACAACATGCGTACAAACATAAATATATATTTGTTATTATATTTGCAATATTGTATACTTATAATAACTTAAAAAAAAAGTTCATATATATATACTATATAAAATAACAAATAAGTGCTTTAAGAAAAAATAGCTAATAACTAAATTTTTATACAAATCCTAGGACGTATGTTTTCTAATTAATATAGGTGTAGGATACGTATCTTAAGATGTTTTAAAATTATAAAATACAAAAATAAGACTATCAAAATTTTGAAAGCTAGACATTTGAAATGAGACAGAGTGAATATTAATTATAACGAGGCGTGCCGACCCGTGCGTTGCACCGGGATTGAGTCATTGGTGAGTCTATGGGCAAAATTGGATTGTTAAGCTAATCCATTCCATTTGAGCATTGTATCAAACAACCGATGCACATAATATTTATAAAACGTTTAAATTTTAAACAAACTTACTTGCTGAGTGCGTTATTTGTTTTGGTTGTTTCGGCATCTTACCACACCACATAAACAATTTGCTTATTAATCGAACAAACTGGTCCTCATGTCTAAGCTAAGTTTATTTAGTTTGCGGTAGTGTTTGTTGTGTAGTCAAAGTCAACAGGGCAATACAAACATTCACCTTTATTGTGGGTTGTAAATTATTTGTTGTCCCTATATTCTGAAAACTTCAAGAGTGGGTGAGTAGTGGGTGTTTTTCTAGGGGTAAAAAGGTCAAATTAACATCATCTACAAAGCTTGTATGGTTAATTTTACGCGATAGAGAAGTTCCTTTACCCCAACACCAACTACATTTAAAACAAATATATCTTACTTGAACTCAAGCAATATGGACCAAATAATTGGGCTTTGAGAAAGTAGCTCAATGGGCTAAATATATATTATATATTAAGGTATTTGGGCCAGTATTTAAAATTTTCCGACATATCTATGTAGTCAAAGTCAACATAACATCATCTACAAAGGTTGTATCGTTAATTTTACCGTTAATGGTAGCTGGTGTTTTTCTAGGGGTAAAAAGGTCAAATTGGGTTGATGTGTCAAAGGTAAAAGCTTCTATGATTACTTCTTATTCTTCTTCTTTGATAAAAGATGAAGTGGCGGTGGTGGCTGAAGGTCCGGTAGGGCGGTCAACGGTGGTGGAAGGTGGTGGTGTTGTCTGGCAATTAGGATTCCTTTAAG
Organism: Senecio squalidus; assembly: GCA_910822075.1. Taxonomy (NCBI): domain Eukaryota; kingdom Viridiplantae; phylum Streptophyta; class Magnoliopsida; order Asterales; family Asteraceae; genus Senecio; species Senecio squalidus. The sequence goes on from CAJVGC010000432.1 coordinate 45,082,683, forward strand.
GAGCATGTGGCATGAAGACATCATTAACAGGTTACACTTTTATTTCAAGTGGGAATAATCTGGGTTAATATATGGGTGAATGGGTTTACCATTTATGGGGGTTGTCATTGTAATTACCTTTTTGGAAGGCCAATTAAAGAGTGGGTAATCCTGTTGATTGTTTATTTGAAATGATGGAAAACAGTTTTGTAAAACTCAACATGAAATAGCACAATAGAATCTGAAATTTGATGTAAGAACATTGCGTTGGCACCATCTGTTTGTGACTGAATGCCCCCATTAAACTGGGCATTTTTTTTTCATTCTATGTGTTTTATGAGTTAGCTTAGGTTTGCAAACACTTCTTTGTACACAATGTTTCGGGTACACCCCTTTAGATGCGGATCTGCATCTGCGGTCATCAAGATCTTTAGCCCATCGGGCCTTGTTACTCTGGATAGGGCCACATATAGCTGACCATGGCTAAAAACCGGATTAGGTAGATAGACGCCTACAATATCTAGGGATTTCCCTTGACTTTTGTTAATCGTCATTGCGTAGCATGGTTTCAGCGGATATTGCCTTCGCTTTAGTACAAACGATTCCGTGTAGTTTCTAATTGAACCTGTTTTATCTGTTGTTAGTTTGATGATTAGAGCTTAGTTGTTTTTGTTTGTTTAATTATGTTTATGAAAACTCGATAGGATTTGTTCGAGTTTCGACGTTGTCGGTTTAGTGTTTATGATAACGGATGAAGTTTAGATGTGCATTGTGCTCTGCTAGTATTTTCCAAATGCTGATATTAGGGATAGTTGACGGTTGGAGATTATAAATTCAGTTTATACTGAAGTTTATCTGTTCTGTTTTTCTAGTTATGCTTCTTGATACTCGATAGGATTTAACTTCTAGCTTTTAGGTTTTATCGGTTTAGGAAATACATGTTAACGGATGAGATGAGATGTGCATTGTACTGTTAGTAATCTCTAAATGATTGAAGCTCCAGAAATTGCATTTGATGAAATTTTGCTTAATTTTTGGGCTAATCATAAATCTAGTTTACCGAGCTTAATTAATTTTGTTTCTCTGATTATGCTTCTGAAAACTCGATAGGATATCTTCTCATTTCATCATTTTCGGTTTAGTATCTACATAATGGTTGAAAGTAGATGTGCATTGTACTGCTAGAATGCTAGTATTCTCCAAATGCTAATTTATTTGTATATTTCATGAAATGATGCTCAAATAAGGGCTAGTTGACGGTCAGAGATTCTGAATCCAGTTTATACTCTAGTCTATCTGTTCTGTTTTTCTAATTATGCTTCTGAAAACTCGATTGGATTTAACTTCCAGTTTCGAGGTTTTTTAGTTTAGTAATTACATGTTAACGAATGAGATGTGCATTGTACTGTTAATAATCTCTAAATGATTGAAGCTGTTAAATCTTGTTACGATTTGAAAAGCTTTGTTAACGTGAAATAGCACAATAGAATCTGAAATTTGATTTAAGAACATTGCGTTGGCACCATCTGTTTGTGACTGAATGCCCCCATTAAACTGGGCATTTTTTTTTTCATTCTAAGTGTTTTATGAGTTAGCTTAGGTTTGCAAACACTTCTTTGTACACAATGTTTCGGGTACACCCCTTTAGATGCGGATCTGCATCTGCGGACATCAAGATCTTTAGCCCATCGGGGCTTGTTACTCTGGATAGGGCCACATATAGTTGACCATGGCTAAAAACCGGATTAGGTAGATAGAGGCCTACAATATCTAGGGATTGCCCTTGACTTTTGTTAATCGTCATTGCGTAGCATGGTTTCAGCGGATATTGCCTTCGCTTTAGCACAAACGGCCATTTTGTTTGTGTTGAAGATAAGATGATTCTATGTATGTCAACCACTTGGCCCACATGCGATCCTGTTAGAATTTTGGCACGAACAATGAACTGACAAAGTTCAGTGATGATCAATCTAGTGCCGTTGCAGAGACCTTTAGACGGGTTAATGTTTCTTAAAAGCATGACTGGTAGTTCCTTTTTCAGAGACAATGCATGTGGTGGGATGCCTGGGAAGTTCAACGTATTAAGGAACTCGGGTGGGAAAAGGTGATGTTGATCAAGCCCTTCAGTTGACCCCTTGCAAACCTCGTCTGCGCTATTATAGGTTACAGATTCACCCGTCAACTTAGTGAACATGTATGCATTGATCGCATCTGCATCTTCATTCCTCGGAGTCAGGATGGCTCTTTCTTTAAGGTAATTGTCGTCATGTTGGCGGTTAATGAAGTCTGGATAAGTCTCAGCTACAATTTGTTCAATTGGCGATTTTGTAGGCTCTATCAGGAATTCATTTGGGATTTCAATCCAACTTGGTTCATCCTCACCGGCTTTAACCTTTGCCGGTAGAATTCCATCACCACATGCGAGGACCCATTGGTTAAATTCTTGTTTTCTACTATCAACCTCTCCTGCGGCGTTGTATTCATTTACTCGCATGCTTCGTGTGAGTCGGTAAACCCTACAATGGCTCCATAGTTCTGACCTGTTTATGCATGCGTCAATAACATCTGGCCTTTTTCCTTTTGGTATGACAGGTAGAATTTGCCTGAAGTCGCCACCCAACAATACTGTCATGCCTCCAAAAACCTTATTCCTTCTGTCTTGTTTGTGGAAGCCGAGTATGTCCCTTAGTGTCTTGTCTAATGCCTCAAAAGCGTATTTTTTGGTCATTGGCGCTTCATCCCAAATGATAAGTTGGACCTCCTGAATTAGTTCGGCTAAGTGGGTGTTTTGCTTAATTCCACATGTGCTATTTTCCAATAGTTCGAGTGGTATAGCAAACCTACTATGAGCTGTCCTTCCACCTGGTAGTAATAGTGACGCTATGCCTAAAAAAATAGTAGTGTTAGTGTTGTGTGCCAATTTAGAAGGTGCGTGTGTGTGGTGAGTGGTTAGCGACAATTGTAAATTCTACCTGATGAAGCAACCGCGAGAGCTAGCTTTCCTTCAGATCTAAGCCTTGAAAGTATCGTTCTATATAAGAAAGTTTTCCCCGTGCCACCTGGACCATAGACGAAGTAAAAGTCCCCTTTCTGGTTATGAACGGAATCAATCACATGTTCATAAATTTCTCGCTGTTCCGTATTAACTGGGGGTGGAGTTGCTGATGCTCAATTCCGCTCTTGTTCATATCAAATGCCAATGCTTCCCTTATGAGTCGGTTGTCGTTCTGCGTTAACAATTTTGGATTAGGTCGTGGAAGTTCTGGAAAATCTGCAAGGCATCTCCCGCTCTTGGTCAATAAGTCTTCAATGTCAACCAAACAATAGTTTCGAATCTGTTCTGGTGAAAGCGTCAACTCTGGGTATTGGAATAGTTTCCTTTTTCTGAATAGAATATCCTCGGATAAAATTTCCCATGTTTCTTCCCATAACTTTAGTGGTCTGCTGACATCACAAAACAATAGAATTGTAACAAACAGGTCTCTCAACTGCGGCCCAAGTGCCCAACCATTTGCCTCGAGTATTGCGCGTGTCCACTCTTTATCATCATTTAGAAGGACGTGTGCGAAACAGGCTGCTTTGAATGTTGCACATAGCCGGTTGTTTACTGTGAGCAAATCTGCAAATTTACGGGGGCCTCTCGCAACATTCAGTAGCATGCGTAGATAATACCGCTCACCTGCAGCTGGTGTTGAGTAAACAACCCTGTCGATGCATTTCTTTTGTTTCCGCGGCAACCACATTTTCTTATCTTCATGCCAGGTATAATATTCTGGAATTTCAGCATACGTATGACGTCTGGCGGGTGGGTGGCGTTCGTTTAAGTCAAACCAATCCGAGAACATGGTGATATTTATACCTTCCTTTTGAAGTAACGCGGGCAAGTTATCTGTATCCTGCAACGTGACCGGGTTTTGATTTTCAAGATGGAAATTTAACTTCATAACTGCTGGATAAGAGTAGTGAATGTCAAATGAGAACATCCGCCACACAGCTTCACACGCGGCCAGATACCTACAATTTAAATAGTTTTTGATTTCATCAACAACCACCACCTGTTCTTGTGTAGCATTAGAACCTCTTTGCACGTTTTCCTGTATAGTAACTGTCGCCCGATCAGGACGTTTGCTCAGATACTTAAATAGGTACTTGATCGCCTTAGACCGGTTGCACCATTCAACATTTATGTGTGCGCGATATTTAAGGAGAAGATACCGGTTGTGAGGCACAACATGTCTATTATCAATCGTGTATTTACCCTTTTGCATACATACCTTGTTATCTCTACGCCTGTAAATTGGGTACCCATCGTCATCAAGTACAGTCTCTGGGTAGTATGCTTTTGGATAATGTTTGGTGCACTTTCCCTCGGTTCTGCATGGTGCGTATCGAACATCTGGGCCACATGGACCATGGATCATGTAGTCAGCAACTACTTTGTGGCCGTCAGGGTCATCCGTTGGTGATGGAAGCTCGACAGATATTATATCGTCTATCTGTGTTGCTGTCTTGCATTTACAGGCATCTTCCAACCATAGCAAAATGTGTGCATGAGGCAGGCCTCTTTTTGGAATTCAATGACATAAACTACTGTAATTAGCAAAAAAAGCAAGTTGTAGTTATATAGTGAGGAAACATAAAATAATATGGTATGTAATATTAGGATCTGAGAATTGTACGTGCTCGGCAGGCACCAAACACTTGATTTTTCTGAAGATCATCCAACAGCTGGGTTAGTTTCAGTTTAAATACCCTTGTACCAATTTCAGGTCTGTCGTGAGCTTTTTGTCCAGGTATAGAAGCAAGCATCTCGCCAATTTCCGGCCACTTCGGATTGGCAGTGAATGTAATGAATAGGTCTGGGTTACCATATGCGCGACATATGGCCATTGCATCTTGGTAATTTTGCATCATGTACCTCGGGCTACTTATAAAACTGGAAGGCAAGACTATTATTTTTCCCAGCCCAGCTGCATTTGTATCACCCTGTGTTACTGCATCGCAAAGATTGTGATACAAATCCACACGCAAGGTAGCCTGGTTATTTCTTGTCCACTTTAGCCTTTGTTCCTCAACAGCACTGAATCCATCTACTAAAAACTGTTGAAATAGGCGGCCTCCTCTAATTAAAGTATTTCCCTCGTCCTTCCGATGTTGTATTGCGTAACAGTAGTATTCTTTCATTGTTACGAACTCACGGATTGTTTTGCGGGAACCTGAGTTGGTATAGTACGGTATCGAGTCATGGAAGCCATTTTCTCCGTATGGAAACAACAATGGATATTGGAGTGCCATGTAGGATGCGTGTAACTCTGATATCCTTTGGGGCTAACAACTTGATGGGTAAAATCTAGTCTTAATTTAAACCTACTATTTCACGCAATTACACACTTCTAGGCAGTGGACCTATCCGTATATAATATAGTTTAAAGCAAGTAAAGGTTCGTTCGCAGGGACTAATTTGTTTAAGTTTTCGAATTAATAATACTGAGTATTTGTGGGGGTTTTTATCGTAACAAAAGTTTGCAAGTAATTAGTAAAAAGAGTTGATTAATTAAAATCGAGCGAAAAGTAATTGATGTAATCAAATAATGAGAAAATATACTTGTCTGACACTTCACCTATTTTCCGTTTAAATTTACGAAATCGATTGTTTTCAAAACTTCTAAGATATAATAAAAGTCCTCCCGAATCTTTTACCAACTTTAATTACCTCTAATTACACCGTTCCTCCCGAATACAATTATAACTATTAATAATCAAGCAATAAGCAACAAGTCCGTTTTTAGTGATTTAATCTTATAGAGTTTCCTCCCGAATAACTCCTTTAATTATCAAGTCCTTCCGAATCTTAACAAATAGACTTACTCACTTAAATTTAATTACCTAAGTTGTGATTACTAAATCCTCCCGAATCCTAGTAATTTTAAACCGATTATAGATCGACCGATTATTTCATACAACCTATTTAATCTATCTAGATTCCTCTCGAATACCTAGAATGTTGATTAAGCAAATTATATATAAACAACTCTGATAATATAGTAAAATTTAAGCAATTAAGGATCACCAATTAAACACAAAAACATAAACAATCGATAACGATAAATAAACTTCAAATAGGATCCGTGGTTCAAACAAGCATAAACGAAATTTAGCTACTCATGATCAAGTCTGAAAAGGCAAATAAAGTTATGGAAATCATACTGGAATAATAGTCTAAAAGAGAAAAGAACAAACGAAGAATTCGACAAAACGTGTCGTGATCGCCGTTAGCCGAAAAGAGATCTTCCTAGCCTTAATCCTTGCTTCTAAACGTGATCTCCAGCTCCCTTAGATGATAATGATAATTGGTGGTGAAAACTGGTCGTTTGGGTTGGTATTTATAAAGATAAATCAAGAAGAAATCGAGTTCGAGTCAAATTACAATTGCTGAAAATCCCGCCAGTGCGCAGCTTCACTTCATAGGTGCGCAGCACCGTGCAATTTTTTTTCCAATATTCAAAATTTACAAAATGTAGATCTCTCTTTCTTCTTTATTCTCCAATTTGAATCACCTAAATCGGATATCGTATGAAGATGTTATGATCAAAACGGTGGAGGTGGTACTGCGTCGTTCTCCTTGTCATATTTCACCATTTTTCGTCTTTTAAACTCATTTCTTCCACCATTTCCACTTCCCAATCATATAAACCTGTAAAATGGACAAAAACACTTTTCCACACGATTAAATGCAAAAACCTATCCTATCCATCGTGTTTAATATGAAAAACAACAGAATATCGCATAGAAATATCTATATAAATATGCGATATCAGGCTCAGTATGATGTTTACTGACGATAATGTCTCGCGTAGGAATTCCGTCGCCAAAATCATTTGTAATAAGCGCTGCCACTTCAGCTACGGTTGGCCCATTGTATTGGGCCGCACTTGTTCTTCCCGAGAGCAATTTCAGTTCCATATTCACAGATGGATGTGAGTGGCACCAATCTCGCGCCATTCGATAAGACTTGGCAATCGCACTATATTGATCCAGCATTTGCAGCAGCCTTTGTAATGTCGGTCTGTCCACCTGACCATCATTTTCATTGTCAATAAAAGCTCCCATCCGATTTCTAACCTCATTTGTTGTGTCAAAGAACCAAAGCTGGGCAAATCTTGGTTGAACACCCTCTTTTGGAAGCAGGGACCCAATTCTATGGTAGTTTTGGCCGTTTATTCGGAAAGTGTAGGGCCCTCTTCCTGTATTAACTGAATGATCAATCCTCGCCCCAAATGATGTGAACCCGAACATGCTATTGTAAACACGTATCTGGTCGCGAAATTTGGCGGTCGCAGGATCATCGTAGTTAAGTAAGTCATGCAATGGCTGTGGCGTAGGTTTGTATTTAGGTAGCCGCACTTTCCCATTCAGGCAGCAGAGAGAGAATGTCGGATTCTTAGCGTTTTTTGCCTTGTTGCTTCTTTCTTCATACCACATAGTTGCATTACAATGGGTATATTCATATGATGATGGGCCAAGGCTAGTGTAGGAGGCATCATAACCTACAGGAACAAATTAAACCAATGTTAGGCACAGTTGTCATAGGCTTTTGGGGAAATATGGCCTGACAACATGCATGGTCTATGCCACATCAAATGATGTTACTAACACTAAAATATATATGCCTTTTTTCCTTGGTTTAATAAGCAAGATGTGTTTGTGGGATCCTAGATTTTAAATAAGCAATCATGTGAGGATGCAAACTAACCGGATGAACATAGTGCTGCTCCTTTCGGGGCTTTCATGGGTTTACGCTTTCTGACCTGTAAGGATGGGTTTTGCCCCAGACCGTCTACTAAGCCGGTAACAAAACTGGCTCTGCTCTTATTTGGTGGTCGAGAGGGCCCTGCAATTATGAGTTTAAACTTCAATTACAGCGTTTGATCATTGCATTATGATGACATATTCCCATGTGTATGTTTACCTGGGCTGTTTAGATTAATTTGTGAAAGCCTAAGACCGCAGTAACTTTGCTTCCTTCCATCTTGTCTAACAATTGTCTTTGAATCAATTGTTACAGAAGTCCTCAGTATGTCAGCAAAAGAGAGGTTTTGTGATGTATTGGAATGAGAAGCCATAGCAAAGGCTGAATGAATGTTGGCTTTTACAGATTCATTAATGGAAATGGTTACAAATGGAGATGGTTAACAGATTGTGTACTTTGGGAAGGTGGATAGAAGGAAGGAGCTGAACAGACATATGTATAGGTTCTTGCCTTAACTACTCTATTTAGTGTTTCAAGTAATGAGATATCTGTATACATTGAAAGGTGTAATGAATTCTTGCATTTACAGATTAACGGAGATGGTTAAGAGTTTGTGTGATTTTGGAAGGCGGATAGAAGAAAGGACATGAACAGATATACCCACAGGTTTCTGTCCTCACTACTTTATTTAGGGTTTCAGTGAATGAAATATGTGTGGACATTAATCTGGTGCAGAATGCTTGTACCCGTGTGCATATCGCATTACTACTCTAGGTATAGGTTTTTGTGACAAAACAGTAGTGTTAACACTATATTAGGTTCTAACTTTCGTGTTACAAAACTAACAATAAGATGACAAATGGCAGTGTAGAGATAGCATTCAAAAGTCAGTTCCAGTGTGTTATTAACAAAACACCGTCTGTGGATTCAGATTTATTGTGCCGTATGAAATCGAGGGTGCAAAAGCTTTATCTTAAACATTGTCTTGTTATGTTCTTTTTTGGTTATTGCACTTCTTTATTTGGCTCTTTGTTTTCAAAACTAAGTTTGTCTTTATAAACATAATTTACCATGAACACAACTTGTTAAATAGAACAATTTATTTTAGCCTAAAATAAGTTGTTGTTTATAGGTATACATGGTTATGCACTAAGGTGTGCAAGTTTGCAAGAGCGATTGATAATGAACACAAATTGTTAAGGAGAAGAATTTATTTAAGCTCCATTTCAAGAACACAATAGCCTAAAAGGAAACAATGTACAATGGTAAGCAAATTACCATGGTTCTTGACTTTGAACACGACCATAGCGTGTGTTGCTGGTTAACTTAAAATGCAACATTAGGAAATATGGCCAAAAGTTATTGACCGCAAACAAAATTCAATATTTCATCATTTGTATCATACACCAAATGTTAGTGGCATAAGCCATAAACCCAACAAAAGAGGTGGAACATTTATTTTAAATTGTCTGATAAACACAAAAACATGACATGAAAATATGTTTCTTGTGCAGAGGTAACATCGGCACTATGCTTCCGGACGCTCGCATCCTAATCCAAGTCTGACTCCTCCACTATGTAGCTGAAAAAAAGAACAATGGACCGTAAGGAGCGTAGCAAACCATATGGAATAAGTAAATAGTAGGGGTAGCCGCTTTGCAAACCTTTTCCTGCGTTTCGAGGATGCACCACCAATCGATGTACCTGACCCGGCGCCTGCAACGGCTGAGCACTCGGTGTCTGAATCCTCAAGATCAACACCAAGATGATGGCAAAATGTTCAGAGTGTTAGCAAGTTGGAAAGGCCAAAGGAAGTACCAATTTTTGAGTTTTGATTTTCTCAAAAATTAGTGATTATATCGAAGCCAAAGCATTACTCACCGAGGACGATTCTTGGACTCTGTATTCTTCAAAGGGGTAATAATGGATGGATTATCGGGTGTTTTTAAGGCCAAACTTGAATGGGCTGCTGGAGATGGCTTCACACCACTCAACCCTCCAGTTTCATCACCACTCGTAGGGCAAACAATGTTCCAGCAGGTAAAGCTCTCATAATCGGCATGTTCAAAATATGACTGAGCCTTTAATTCTAAAGTAAGGCTTGTTCCGACAATGTTGGCTAGAGCAGTTGGTAAGGGTGAATCAGAGATTTCATCCTGAACCTGAAAAATGACCAAGTTAAGTCACATATTTAGGCAACACATGTCCATATACGGGTGTAAGATTAGTAGCTGGTGCTGAATGGACCTGGTCGGCAGCTTGCATGATAGAGTCTGCTGAATATTTCACCACTTTCGTTGCAACCTCATCAAACATTACCACCACGACCGCATTAGTATTGTCAGAAACCTCAAGCTCTAGTCGATACCTGGAGATTGAAATATTGTTAACCAAGGTTCGTGAATGTTTAAGGGGCTTGGTGTATATGACAAATAGCAATACCTCGTGACTGGGTATTCAACTGGGCCGACACATGACTCACACCAAAATGCGCCATTAGACCGAGAAGCCTGCTTCCTGCACTTTTCCCCAGGGCATGAGGGGAAGCTCCACCCTCTTTTTGTCCGGATACCATCAATGCGTACCTCACAATAGAATGTTGCAGCCTGCACAAAGAGAGTGGAATTCAAATTTGCACGGGACTGAAACACATAAGATTGAAGAAACAGATACCGTAAAGCATACGTCATTCTTTATGTTACGTGACCACATCAGCAAATTCTCTAATGTACCAGCTTTAGGCTCAGCAAACTCCAATGGCAATACCTCCCTCGCGTTCTCCTCAGCGCTACAGCACGGCCCTTTGTTTAGAATCATAATTTACAACGGTTACGTTTCGGAAACAAAGAAGTAGGACTGTTTACCTCTCGGTTGGCATGAATGATTTCAATGCAGGGATGCTAGCATCATCCATTAGCATTGTGGATGAACTGCTGGATAAATAGATCCGGTCTGCATAATCCAAATCAACACTTATAGTAAAGGTGCGTTTCGTGATAGATTGGGGGAATTTAAGTATGTAGAAAGCTTACTGTTATATATCTTCACAACAACCGCTGTCAAAACAACTGGGTACACCCCTTTGCAGCGTGTACGCCTTTCAATCAGTTGATCTCCAAGAGCACCCCACAAAGTAACACGTACAGAATGTCCCCTGGCATAAAACGTTGGCATTAAACCATACTGGGCATGGTCCTGCAAAGAATATGGGTATCAAACGGGATTAAAAACACGTACCTGGAATTAGCAAGATAGAAGTCCAGTGTTTTTGAACCCGATCGCTGCTGAACAGATCTACCTACATTTGTGACATATCCTACAACATCTGCAGGTAGTATTCAGAGATGTGAGTCAAGCCTGATTCTTAACATGAAAATAGTAAAATGCATGAAAACATTGGATACACTCACCAATCATGAACTTTTTGTGTGTAAGCTCCAGATCTTCAAGCTCCACCAGCTGAAGTGGATACCTAACGAAACCATCAAGTGGGACATTTGCCTTGCGAACGATCGTGGCTCCATCAAACTCAAGAATAAAAGGAGCATCCTTGTAGATGCGATACTCCTCCTTATCTTGCTGGACCGAAAAGTTCTTGACAAAATAGATCTCACCTTCTTTCAACTTCAAAAACATATGCGCGACAGTCGTGCGACATGTACCGTGCATTGTCTTACCCTGGGACAGAAACCAATAAACAGGTTAAATACATCGTGTGTAAGGGCTTATTACAAACCAATGAACAGGTTAAATAGATCGTCTGTAAGGGCTTATTATTCAAGAAAGCGTAACAAACGGACCTTAGCATCACATAAAACAAAGTCCCTGCTTAGGTAACGGCCAGTTGCCGCATTAACATCCCACGCCCTGCAAAGCATCGCAACGAATGACCCACTGGCACCAATTTCCAGATCATCAAAGATCATCAAAGTACATGTTCTTATTTGCTACTGCATTGGATAAGGACATGGCTACTGACTTATGACAGGTTTGGTAAACAAAGGAAGGATATGGTAAGAGACTAACCTTAGCACCGTTTTTATTCATGAAATTGTAACAAAACTCCCAGTAATGCTTTGTAGGTTTAGGTCTTTTGAGTGCCCCTCTTGAATGTTATTAGGGGTGGCAGTTTTAAGTTATTATTGGTGGCAGTTTCAGTTCATTCCTTTAGGTCTGTAGTTAATAAACAATTGATAATTGATTACGGTGGCAGTTTCAAGTAGGATGCTTGTTTAATGGGTGTGGCAGTTTCAAGTAGGATGGTTGTTTAATGGGTGGTTAAGTAACACAAAAAATATATGGGGTAATTAATACTCAAACTCAAAAAGGGACTCAAGCTTTATATAGATAAAGATATTCAACTTCCGTGATACAACTTAGTTACAATTTAAATATATGGACAATATTGTAATCGTTACATATATTTATGTAAAACACTAATATTTAAAATATAACATAATTTTTTTATAACATTTATTTGAGACATTTTGATAACCGTACATTATATGGGTATTAAAAATTGATATAATATATATAAACTAAAAGCGAAAAACACAACAAAGTCCAAGCCAAAAGGAGAAACGACAAAATAAAACGAACCGAGAGAAAGCCTATGTGGCCATTTTAGCGAGAGGATATAGCACCCAATCATTCCAATTAACAAAGTGCCTCTTGCTTCTATTATGTCACATTAGAAAATTGATAAATTATTAGAAACATAACTACACATTATATTTTGATTTCCTAATCTATAAACCAATAAAATAAGCTCAATGCTAACTGCATAAGTCGCATATATTATTTAATATCATGTTGCGTCGCACAAATACGTTACTGGTTTACATTTATTATATATGTATCATATTGTTCGGAATTCAAATTAAATCAAACACTAGTCAATTAATAAAATTCAACACTACATTAATCTTAATCGGTATTTTATATATTCATTTCTATCTTTGGTTATGTTTTGTTTCATTTCTTGTAGTTTGCGTCCACATTTAGGATTGGTTTTCAACAAGTGATAGTATATTGACGAATGAGACAAATATTTTTTAGAGTTAATTAAATGGATGGTCTTTTTTCTTTTATTAATATGTCATTTTTTGTCCTATTTTCTGAAAAATTACATGGATAGTTCCTTTATTTTGAATTTCTGCACATTGATAGTCATTTAGTCCGTTAGGGTTAACTCAATTCTTTTAGTTATATCACAATGACCAATTTATCATTTTTGTCTTATACGCAAATGACCATTCTTCTAATTTTTTTTTCTTTTAACTTAAATAACTAAAAAATCCCTTTATATAATTTATTCATTTTATAATTCTCAATGGAAACATATATTCCTACCAAACTCCTCGTCACTCTAGATCGATGGTGCCATTTATTGTAATTCTAGTTCGATTGGATAGATTTTTAATTTAAATATTTATAAGGAAGATGGTATATTGGTCATATTAAGAGTCATTTATAATAAAAATAATTAAAAATTGAAAGAAATGAGAATTTTATTGTTTAAATGGACATATATAATATTATTGATGTCTTGAGGGGGATATATGAAATTCCCCCTAATGCCACCTGCAATATTCATCTTTTGAATCAAGTGTTAAAATAGAGAGTATTCCTAAGTACCTAGAAAGTAATGCAGAGAAAATAAAAATTGTTGTTTAAAGAAGAGTATATCGGATGAAGAAAGGGTTATAATAGAAGACGAGCATCTAAAGAATAGTGAGATTGCATCATTAAATATGGATACATGTAACATGTCTGAAATATGACTACAACTTTATCAAAAACGCTTCTAAAAGATCAAATAAAATATAATCTTTAGGTATCGTCTTATTTAGTAACGGTATCTTTTTATGTAAATTAATAGGGAAAAATGTCAAAAAAAGATAACATAAAATACAAATTTTGATAATAGGGTGTACGTAAAAACATTTAGAACCAAAAAAGATTATAAAATCTAATTTGTTTTAAAAAAGGATTATAAAATCTAATTTGTTTTAAAAAGTGATTATAAAATCTCATTTGTTTTAAAAGAGGATTTTCTAAAATTATAAATCGTTAAAATGAAGTTTCAAAGCTAAATTTTAAGATATGATTAAAACTCTTTTTGAAGATGTGATTTTCTCTAATTCTTCGTGACTTTTGGAAAAAAAACGAGACACGTTATTTAATTTTTTACATGTTGAAAACAAGTTAAAAACTTAACTTTCGCAAATAATCTTTTATTATGCCAAATTCGATTTCTAATCTTTTTGGTTCCAAAATTTTATACATACCCTCAAATGTCAAAATGTGTATTTTATATTACCTTTTTTGGCATTTTGCCCAAATTACAAAATTTTTAGCGAAGGTTGGATTTGGGTTTTATGGTAACCTTTCGATTATGGTTCTTGTTTGTTTTTATGGGCCTAGTTCAAGACTTTGTAGAGGAGTGTAAGATTTTGCAAATGTTGGATAGTCAAGCTAAAGATGACATGCTGATGTGTGCCAATATATAAACACTATAATTCTGGGTAAAGTTATATGATATTTTGATTTGCGAAATTGCAGATGCTTTAACATCGTGTTATTTGGAGAGAAAAAGATTTATTTTTATACATCAAAGATTGAAATGGCCCGACGTCAATGCTAGTCTTAACTTATTGAGGTCAGATTATATGTTCTTAGTTAATATATGTTTAATTGGTTTACTCGAATTTATGGTTTAAGGATGTTTTCGTAGAGTGTTGTAAAAAATGTAAAACTAAAACATAAAAGGTGCATTAAGTACAAAAACATTGTTGAAATGAACAATATGCTTCACATTTATTATGCAATTTGGAGTATTTATCCAACGGTTAAAATTAGTTGAAATTTAAGGATACACGATGATCCCCGTCAGATATAGCTGTATTAAACGATACATTTTGGGCCATTGGATAAATGATCTAACGGGTGTAAACACTTTAGGGTTTGTTTATGGACCTATAAAATCAATAGTTGTCGATAATTAGGGATACCCTCTTTCGCCCATTTCAATAGAGAAACGGCTGCGACGATCATAAAAATTATATTTGATCCCCAATTTGCTTCCTTCGTGGCTAATCGATCCCGAGGTCCTTTTATTTTCAACATCTTTATGTAATTCTTTATGAAATTCTTTATGATTTTTCCTTTTTCATTTGTTTACTTTCAAGTTTCAAACACTAATATATATATATATATATATATATATATATATATATATATATATATATATATATATATATATATATTATCGTTAATCTAATTATTTGTATTAATATGATATGTGCTATATTAGAAATAAATTTGCAATTGAGATTATTCCTTTTTGAGACATTGATTTCAAGGGTGGAATAATAAAGTAAAAATTGCTCAATATTCTCTTTGATCCAATATTGATTTTAAGGTATTTTTTATATTCTTATAATTTTTTTATAATTTCCTTTTTCCATGTAATTTCTTTTTCAATATGTAATGAAAGTATAACAATCCCTAATTTTTTTTTTACTTCATCATTTTTTTATAAGCAGATGATTCAATATGACCATATGAGTTTGATAACGCTGGACAGGGGCGAGTTCAGTGTGACTCGAGGCAGGTCCTCGGAGCTACCTTAATTTTCGAATCGTTTAGAAACGATATAGACTTTTTTCGTAGGACATACCTAAAAAAATTAGAAGGACCTGGCTAAGATAATTCTTTTACAAAACTATAACAAAAGATGGTGCCAGTGTAGTAGTTACTCCCTTCTATAATGTTGAATCTTAAATCTTTTTTGGCCAAGGGTTCAAATCTCACCCAACACATTTTTTTTATATTTTTTTTAATTGTTGCTTGGGTTGTATAATTTACAAACAATCTTTTATGTTTTCTAAAATTATCTTTTAATATTCTTTAATTATAACAATTATTCTTGTTGAGTAATAGTATTCATATTTCATTTTACCACAAATATGTGATTAAAACTCATAAATACACAATAAAATTATAAACTTAAAAATTTATCAAGTTTATTAATTATGTTATATAAACCATACATTTTATTTTAAAGTTAGCAAACAACATTGACAATATCATGTTAAGTAAACACGATTTTACTTATTTCCATATTTATTGTTAAAATTCGTGGAACGTATACGCCTTACATAAACTTATATGAAATATTGTGACTTAACTACTTAAGCATTGTATTGTTTGTTAATCGATACTACTTTTATTTTATGTATATTCGTAGTAATCTTCGACCCGATCCGTTTAACATTTCCGAACCGCTTGATTCATTACTTTTTGTCGTCTAAATTGTTTTAGGACCTACCTTCATTACCATCCTAGCCTCGCCACTGACGCTGGAAGGACCCCTCGGAAGAAAGTGACATGATGTTTTGGTCGTGTTTGTTTTCACAGTGATTTGGGGCTTGCTTTGGTAATTTTAATGTTCATTGTTATTGTTGTGCCACCACAATGCTAACATTGACTACGCCAATGTTAACGTTTTCTTTTTATTCCTTGCTTAGATGCTCCAACAGAATAACAACGGAATAGTGATGACCTCAAATTTCTCTGTGCCTTCTTCTACCTCTTCATGATATTCGATATCAACTTTTTGCTCTATGGTGAAGAAACCTGCAATAGTACAAAACAATATAGATGACTAACCAAGAGATATGACAATCTAAACGTGAAGATGCAAACCCTATCGATTGGTGTAAGATTGTGTGGTTCCCACAAGAAACTAAAGTTTTCGATTTGTTTTTATTACTTGGTCGTTTAGTTTCGAGGCATGTCTCGTTGCTTTTATGTGATTTGTTTCATCATACAACTTTTGTAACAAGTATTTAATATAGTTTGTCGGGGAACCGTCCCTTTTACCCCCATAAGAATTTTAGATTATATTAGTTTTAATAAATGTTTATTAATCTTGCAAATAATTGTTATATCGACTATTTAGTTTTTTTTTTTCACTTTCGGCTTTATTTTGATTAGTAAATGTTAACTAGGTGCCAAGCGTATGAATTAGAACATGTAAAGTAAGGAAACTCCGTTTATAATTAAAAATCCTTTTATTTTCAACTTTTCATAAACAGTCGATTCAGTTACACATTATTACTAAGTTGAGCCAAATCAGTAAAAGAAAAGGTAAACAATTTAGCTAGAAAGGAAACTTGCTAATTGTTTTAAATTAATGCAAGTATATGCAAGTGTTGTTTGCGTGTTTGGTAAAACCATTGACATGTTTTAAAAGTTTAATATATGAGTTAGAAGTCTTTTAACTCCCGTTTGGACCATGACGACCGTGCTTTCAGGTTATTGCTTGCCCTATCAAGCCAATTAGTAACACATATTCCTTGTAAAAAAAATAAAAATCTCTAATATTTGGCTATCGCTCGAGCTCTCATCTCCATCTACTTTTTTTAACTATAGCGTTAATATATATTAGTTAAACATTTTTTTTAATTATTTGATTCTCATTCCTCCAATAAAAAACACCCTTAGACTCGTAATATTACACAATAAGACTAGCAAGTCGAGCAATAAGTTGTTTACGTTCTACAACACAAGACATTTAAATTTACCAAAATGGTTTGTATTTTTTTTTTAAATACATAGAATTGACATTTTGAAATCGTTTATTTTGATGGATTTAAACTCATATAAATGGGTTATATAAAGGGTTTGGTTGATGACCCATTGGGCTTTATTTAGTTTGGTACAGTGTAATCGGAAAACATTCTCTCAAGCACCACGATTGTTAATGTGTTGTTCATCGCAAATCATTGAGTTAGGACCTTGTGTGGTTGTTTTTAACTTATGAAGCATAATCTCTTATACAAGTAATTGAAAGTAAGCATATTGGAAATTCGAGTTATATAAAATATGTGAGGTGTTGACGTAACATTGTATACCCAAGTAATATAAGTAATATGATTTGCAGATGCTCTAAAAGCTTGTTCTTTGGAGAGCAAAAGATTTGTCTGTTTTTATTAATTGAAGATCAAAATGGCTTGGATGCTATGCTAGTCTTAACTTATTGAGGTCACATTATATACTTTTTAGTTAGTAACCTGGTATATGTCTAAATTAGTTTACTTGAACTTATGATTGTAGAATGTTTTTGTCCAAATATATAATGTTATTATTTTTATGTCTTCAAAGTACAAAATATATTATTGAAATTGAAATAAACAATATACTTTACATTTATTATGCAATTTGGAGTAGTGATCTAATCTAACGGCTGAAACGAATCGAAATTTAAAAATACATGATGATCCCCGTTGGATGTGGTTGTATTTACCCGATACATTTCATGCCATCAGATTAAGAAGTCGTTTGATCCAACGACAGTTATAACATTAGGGTTTGTATATGGACCTATAAATTTAATGGTATTCGATAAATATAGATACTCATTTTCGCCCATTTTAATAGAGAGATGGTTGTGGCGATTATAAAAATAATCTTAGATCCCCAATTTGCTTCTTCAGTGGCTAATCGATTTAAAATTGGTTCGATCTCAAGATATTTTTATTCAACATATTTATGTAATTTGTTTGTGATTTTTTCCTTTTCCATTTGTTACTTTCAAGTTTTAAGCACCGGTATATCTTTCATCTTTAATATATCTATTTGTAACGCTATGATTCTTGATATTTGTTATATTTGCAGTCCAAATGGGATTATTCCTTTTTAAGACTTATATTGATTTCATGGATGGAAAAACGAAATCAAAAGTAAATGATATTCTCTTTGATCCCCGATTAGTGTCTTTGTTGGCTAATCGATTAAACATCGATCTAAAGGTATTTTTTTGGTCACGTAATTTAATTTATAACTTTTTTCTCCGTTTAGTTAGCTCTTTGTGTATATATGTTTCTATAAAAATATCTTATAATCTTTAATAATTTGCCTAATTGCAATATAAACCTTTGATAAACTTTTAAGTTTAACCTATTTGACAAGTCATGTGTCTTTTATTTCATTCATGATATTTATTTATTTATTTTTTATAAACAGTTGATTCAATGTAACCATATGAGTTTGATAAGGGAAGAAGACATTCCATTTAGGTATGGGTCATATAAATCTTAAACTCCGGAACACTTATGTCGTCGAATAACACTATTTAATTATTTATGATTAATTTTAGTTATGAAGTTGTTTGAAACACAAATTTTGATTTCTTATCATCTTATTCAGGGTTTTCTTATCCTCAAAGTTTAAGGGCGACCAAGGCACCACATGTATCTCTCTCTTCTTCTTCTTGTTATAGCTACAACATTCGTAAGAGGCAAACATGAGATACTTCTAGCAAGAGCATAACCTGGAAACAGGCCCATGCTATCATTGAAACTAATATCATGATGTTCATCCTTGTTTTGTGTCTTCCAGATCCTTTCCCGCATCTTTAACGGTTGTTATATAACAATGAGAATAATAGAGGATGAGGTGTAGTAGTAAAGTGTCTCCCATCACTATCTGTTTTCATCACGAGTTTTAAGTCCACCACTTCATTCACTTGCGCATCTACTCAACTACCACCAACATTGTAATTTTTTCATTTGTTTAAATCAATATTTAAAACCTTTAATTGAGGTTATGGAGTTTGATTAACATATCTACATTTACATTTAGTTGTTTACATGTAAGTATTCAACTCTTTATACTTTTAAACATAGTTTGAACAAGGTTATTTTATCGTCCGAGGGTTTCATCCCTTTGGATCGGGTGACCAAAGTCAGCCGCGGGTCTGCCTTTTTGGTTGGCGGATTCATGTCTATAATGTATCAAGGGGAATCGAGATCGAGACTTAGGAAAGATGTAGCCGAGACATACAACCAAGAACACCCGGACGGGCCACTTTAGGAAAACAAAACGTGATTATTATCATTTATAAATTAAAAATTTACCAAGTCTATCATTAGAAAAATCTTAAATTAATTATTAAAATACATAAATTAAAATAAAAATATATGACAAAAATATCTATATATATGTCTGAAAAAAAAACCCTAAAGGTAAGGATTTCAAAATTGCACGGCGCCGGATTAAGCCACCGGCGAATGAATTGTTGATTCACTCTCCCAAGGTCTCTCTCTATATATATATATATTCTATATTTTTGATTTTATTTTTCATTATTTATTACAAGCTCAAACGAATTTTGTTTTTGCTTGATTGAAACTTCATTAGAATTTTTTTTTTAATATCACAGATTCAAGGGATGGAATGGTTTTGGTGGTTGCTTGTAAGATCATGTTTGGTGTTCGGTTTGTGGTCGGAATCAGAAAAGCGAAAAGTTATTCTCTCTGATTCAAATGTATATTTCTTTTCGTTATGTTTGTGAAATTACTTTTTATATTTCCGTATGTAATTGCTTATTCGCAAGTCGTTGTATCTGTTTCGTGGTAAATATTAGTTCACATTATGATATACACAAATAACCTTTTTATGATCAAATCGCGATTGTTCCTCTTACGGACCAATATGAATTTCGTGATATGTAGCAATTTTATATTTACATACACACATATTTTCTATGAACTTTTCAGGTAAGTGAATCGTGATTTTATTTTAACTCTATTCCTTCGTATTTATTATTCTTATTTTCAGGTAAATAGATGTGACCATATGAGGTTGATAATGATATCTACATTTCGTTCGATATATGGAAGAAACAGGTATGAATGAGGATCTAACGTTTACTACCATCCATCTATTTTTAATACACATGTTATATATGTCACCTCAATGGTAGCCTAGCGTTAAGAGATGCAACATAAAGGATGTTAGCTTTTTAACATGGGTTAGTTACTAAATTGTTTTGTTTAACATTCGTGAACCTTAACTAACGTTTGCAGTTGCAAAATCGCAAGGAGCGTATGTACAACCAAAACTTGTATCGAAGTATACATGTATATGCGGCATGATGATGGACCAGGAACATCGTCCACTACATGTTCTACATCAGACGGAAAAAGAAAAGCGGTTGAAGATGATAAGGTTTTGTTGATTTTTCATTTGAATGAATTCATTTTCGTTAAATTTATGATTCATAAAATTAAAAACACAATTGTAACATTTATCGACATGTTCTACGTTATATTAGGAGCTACAAATATCGCAATCTGTTCGACAAAAAGCTAGAGGAAGGAAACACAACATCTTTTTTAGGTGTGTTGGACATAAACATAAACCGAGTTGGAGAGGAATTGCTGACGGTAACTTGTTGAAGAAGCAATATACTCCATGCGAATGCAATCCAATTTGTGAAAAAGACTGCCCATGCCAAAAAAAATCTCTTTGCCGTGAGAAGTATTGCGGGTATGTTAATTACTCACTCAAATAACAGTTTTACGATCGAATCGTGATTGTTCCTTTTAGGGACCTATATTAGTTCTCTGATATATAACAAGTCCATATTTACATACACACGTACCGTCTATGAATTAAGTGACTCGAGATTTTATATTAACCCTATTTCTTTGTTTTAATTATTCTTATTTTCAGGTGAATAGATGTGACCATATGAGTTTGATAATGATATCTACATTTCCTTCGATAAAAGCGAGTTAGGAAACACGTCGTTCGCCGTCCCATGATCCCAGTAAGTATTTAAACTTTTTCAACCTCTTTAGATCAATTATAGGACTTCTACTTGTTATCACTTTTTAGTTTTTCACTCGGTATTACAAAGAAAATAATAATAATAGAAAATAAATATAAATATCATGCTATAATTGGAAGGATTTGAAGTCCATCGGCCCCGGAGTAACCAAACACGACACTGACTCTCACCACACTATTGCATTTGTGTCACTAATTGATCATATTTTTCTTATTAAAAGTTAACCGTATTTTTTATTTGATATCACCGAGTCTGAGAAGAGGGCTTGTTGTGCTGAATGATTGTGTTTGAGGTTTCTTTCACCTTTGATGTTTTCATTGTGACGTGTGTGTTTTCATTCTTTTTCCTGTTTCACCAATATTACTTTTGATTTTTTTTGTAAACGGGGCAACATTTTTTTTATCTCGGTAGACCAACGTAGTTACACATTTTGTCCCAATTTTAGTCATTAGGTAAATTGGATACAGGCAGAGCCGTTAAAACTTCGCTGACATAGTCTTTCTGGTAATTTTCCCTTTAAAGCATCAAATAGAGCCGTTAAAACTTCGCTGACATAGTCTTTCTGGTAATTTTCCCTTTAAAGCATCAAATTTAGGGGTTTTCCAACTCTTTAAGGCTTTTGAAGAAGTTAGTTATAGTTTGTAGGCAACGTAATCTGAATCATTCTATCATTACTATATCGGGTAAGACAGTTTTAACGGTATCACGGTTTTATTTCAACTCAAAATGGACAAAATTTGAAAGTACATTGGCATACCGACACAAAAGAACAATTTGTCCCATTTGGGACAAAACGAAAAGTAAGTTAGATGTATTAGATAAATAACCCTTTAATTTTTGGTGTTGCATTTGAATAATTTTTTCAGTACATTCTACTATTAAATGTCAGGTCCAGTTTTCATGTTCATTGCGGTTTTTGTGAACACAGGATCTCTTTAATCAGCTAGAAATAAACGGAATATAGGGACCACTCAGGAAGATGGGAGTTGGAATTATTTTACAGAAGAGGAAAACCGTTCAGATCTATGCTTACCCACACTTTCATCAGCTTATCATACTTCTTCACCTCCATTGTTGAACAATCTGCAGCGTACAATTCATTCTCAGCAACAGCCAGTAGCGGTGGAGACATTGAACCCCCCGCCCCCACTACCAACGGGGGACATGTTGGGAATTTCTTTCCATTTCGTATTATTCAAATCATACTCTTCTCCACATGAAAATGACCGCGTATCGTTCTCACCACTACCTCCAATGACATAAAACTTTCCATCCAAAAACATACTTGAACTCATTTTTCGTGGCTAAAGAAGTCTTGGAAGTGTTTCCCAAGCTCCTGTTTCGCTGTTATAACTCTCAACTGTATCAATGATCTTTCCACTTTCATTAAAGCCACCTGCAAAGATTGCGATCTTGCCTAGACCTGCAGATCCAAATAAGCATCTTGGGGTGTTCATTGGCTTCGCTAACGACCATGAATTTGTTAACAAACTGTATTTTTTGATAGCTTGACCAAATACATCTTTTCCTAGAACCAGGAGCTGAGTCCCAACACCCATAGACTCTTTATCTGAATACTCGAAGCATTTGTCCGCCTTAATTATGGGTAGATGCATCCACTTCTTGCTTACGGGATCAAAGGCTTCCCACTTTAGGAGGTGACAAGCAAAATAAACCCAATGCTCGGTTATGGGATTAAAAAAGTTAATATGCAGGTGGGAAACCGCTACAAATATAAAACATGAGGATGAGAAGATGTCCTAATGAATGTTTAACACATCAATGAAGGAGAAAATGAAGGATCAGGACAAGAAGATGCTATTCCGATGAATGTTGAAAACATCAATGAGGGAGAAAATGAAGTAGACGAGTTGGCGAAAAGAAATGCCATAAGATGCTGTAAGGGTTCTTGCACATAAAGATTGGTAAATCTGAACAACGGTTTGCAATGCTGGTTCAAGTACCTGTGAGCAAGAGATTTATTTTTGTGCAACTTTGGTTGAATTTAAATTCGTGTTGCTAATTCTTGACAATGTTTGTGGTTTTCGGATTTGATTATGCATCTTTGAGTGAGTTAGTTACGTATATCCAACTGTTTAAGGATTGACTGTGTTATAAGTTGCAAAATCAAGGACTGTATGTATGAAATCTACTCCAGAAAATAGGTTATTAATTATTTCAAAAGTTTTACAAATACATTAGAGATCGGCAGGTATTCATCAGGCCGAGTTTCGGGTTTCTTCGATGATTCGAATCTAAATTTCACTTCAAATTCTTCATCTGCTCCTTATAATGTTTTTCTATATACAGTTCGGAGCTTCAACTTTCTGTTTAGTAGCATTCGAAGGCGCCTCATCATTCGTTACTCGTAAACCTTCCCTTCCATTACCTCTAACTTCCTTTATAATGGAAAGAGCTGGTACCTTTGATGATATCTCAAGAGCTATAAGCTCTGCTATCCCAGTTCCTGCCTGAAATACAGATTTGAATTGAAAATTAGATAACTAAAGAGTTCATTCCTCATAAATCCTGATGTTGTCTCTATACGGCCAAGAGTGTAATTAATTTCAAGGAAGCATGCTTTATAGATTAGTAGTCCCCGATTCAAGGATGCAACAATTAGAAGGGGCAAAATGGGTTTGTCGGACGGGATCGATAACAGGTTAAAGCTAGAAATTTTGGTACAATTTAAAACAAAAAGGGTCGGGTGTACCAAAAATATTTTTTGTCCAATTTTTATACATTTTTATGAATAATTTGAGTTAAATATGATCACAAAATATATAATTACAATAAAATATAACTATTTTGTTGGTTGTATGCAGAAGCAATATACTTGAGGCGACTTTCAGCCTGTTCAACCCATTTGACCTGTTTCCTTTTTACTCTTAATATTTATCCGCTTGACCCCTTAGAATTAAAAATATAACCCGAATCAACCCAGTCATAAGTAAATGAATCCAAATTGGCACCTCTACGAATAATTGTCATAGTATTACTTGTGATAAGGGAAGAAAGTCTTAAATTTTGTGCAAGCTTGACCAAAGTCTACATGTTTAATTTTCCGTGTTTCTGAAGGGACTGAAAGTAAGGAAAAATAAGAAAAGAGACTGACCTCCCCAGCACCAAGGAACAGGAAAGTGTGATCAGCGAAGCCACCACCAAGTAATTTCAGTGAAGCAAGAAGACCAGCGAGAACAACAGATGCAGTCCCCTGCAACCAAAGAAACAAAGTCATCCATGTATACATAGATTACCACAGTAGATTTTCATTAATCAACCATATTATATATATACATACCTGTATATCATCATTGAACACCAGATGAGAGGTTCTATATTTGGCCAACAACTCAAATGCATTGTGGTTTGCAAAGTCTTCAAACTGCAAATTTTAAACAATACCGACATAAGACTGCATACATATATACATAAGTTCAGATGAAGGTTTATAGTTACACAAAATGAACGCTGTATAGTTAATTTTTGACCATAATGGGTTTTCACAAAATGAATGCTATATAGTTAATTTTTAAAAAGATAATGTGTAAACCATACCTGATTTCCTATAACCATCTTTTGAATTGTCAATTTGTGCCTTGAAACCTGCTTTGGCTTTTGCTTCCTAGTCAAAATATACTATTAGTAACTTCCATTAAAAATATTTTTCTTCATTAAAAAGGAAAAATGTAAATATCGTTGTGTTACTGTTCGGGTAATAGTTGCTATTTCCCCGTCTTTTGCAGACAACTGTGACTCCAACCTCTCAACTTTGGCCTCCAAATTTGATATGTCTGACGAAATCCTGCAACAACACTCAAAGTCTCAAAGATGGAAGCAATAAAGCAATATATTTCGCATCAGCGAACGTTTATCAAAAA
The DNA here is from genome assembly GCA_910822075.1 of Senecio squalidus. Taxonomy (NCBI): domain Eukaryota; kingdom Viridiplantae; phylum Streptophyta; class Magnoliopsida; order Asterales; family Asteraceae; genus Senecio; species Senecio squalidus. The sequence continues at coordinate 45,107,935 of CAJVGC010000432.1, forward strand.
AAGCTCTATGCAAACCTGACTTTCTCAAATTATAGCATGTAATGCTTTACAACTTCCATCAACTTAGTTTGGTCCAGTGATATCGCATATTTATACGTTTATTTCTATGTGATATTCGGTCGTTTTTCATAGTAAACATGATGGATAGGACAACTTGATGGATAGGACAACTTGAGACAACTTAGTTTGGTCCAGTGACATGTTTTTTGGAATTGTCATATATAGAGACAACTTGAGAGCATTTACACATACCCTTATGACTTCGTAAGACAACCATATATGATATATGTTAACCGTGGGTAATCCCTTTATAAGTTCCACAAGCAAACCAAATTAAAGGGATGATGTAAATTGACCACATTTCACATTTTCATTACATGCTTAGTAAGCAAAAGACAGTGATTGGTCCAGATAATCATTTTAACTTTAAAAGTTATATCATCGGTTAAATTGATTTTCCACAAAGAAAAGTTACTTTTTAGACGGATACAAGTGTTATACTTGTATGGACTAAATTCGAATAGTTTATTATCAGCATATGTCGAGGATTAACAAAAGCTTACCGTTGCCTCTGGTCATTAGCAGACTCTCGAAATTCAATATCACTATTTTTAAATAATTTTTTAAAATGTACTTATTGGTATTTATTTTAAGCATTGGTTTGTATTTGATCCACATTCTCTCTCTCTCTCTCTCTCTATATATATATATATATATATATATATATATATATATATATATATATATATATATATATGAGAGGTTTCTTGTAAAGAGTCTTAAATTTGTAAAAAGTTGAATAAGCATTCTGAGAGAGACATATGACAAGTTTGAAAAAAAAACTATATTGATTTTTTTAATAAAAAATTAATATTTTTAATAAAAAAAATATTTTAAAAAAAATAGAAATTTTTTTTTTTTGAAGAATATTTTTTGTTCTTTGGCTCGAAAAAAGTTATGTACGAAAAAAATATGACACATTTATGATACACACTTATGATAAACATTTATGTGTGCATCATAGCTGAATATCATAACCTTTTTGTATGCATAATTAATATAAATCATATTTTTTGTGCTTCATTAATGTGAATCTTTTTTTTTTTTTGTGTATCATATGACGTGACAGATGACGTTATCAAAAAAAATTTCAAACTTTTTTTTTTTTCCAAAAAATATATTTTTTTAATAAAAAAATATTATTTTTTTATTAAAAAATAAAAGAAATAATATTTTTTTTTAAATGTCACTTAAGCATCCAAATGTCATTCCTACATTGCTTCTCCAACTTTTTATAAATTTGAAACTTTTTATTTGATATACTAGATTATTGTCCCGCGATAGCGCGGAAAAAAAATAAAATTTGAATCATAAATCTTATGTTTATGTAGATTTTAATTTATTATGAGAAAATAATGTTGTACGTATAATATATATATATATACTTCTACGTTTATATACATATTGTTTATAGTTATAATAACATATACACTTTTTTCTTTATACACATGTTTTGATATTTTGTATTAGAAGATTTTAGAATAATAATAGGTTAAATTATAGTCCAAATTGAACGATTCTATAAATAAATTATAATTATGTTTTTTATTTTAGTAGAGATTGAATGAAAGAAAGAATATACTTATGTATTTTAAAATGGTGTAAAATGAAAATAATATTTGATGACATCATCAATTTGATCTAACGGCTGAAATCAAAGAAGTTAACCCATCCAACGGGCCTTACTTCGCCATGTGGCATTTAAGGCCCCTATTTTATTATATATTAAAGATTATATATATATATATATATAATATATATATATATATATATATATATATATATATATATATATATATATATATAGATTGGTGTTTAAAAGGGATCCCTAATTTTCTAAAGATCCAAGGATCATTTTCTAATCACCCATTTTTCCTTATATTTTTGTTCTTTTTTTTTTATTAAATTTTTTTTTCCTTTTTTCTTTTACCTTTTTATTTACCTTTTTTTTTTTTTTTTTTTTTTTTTTTTCCAAAAATCACATTTGATTTTCAACTTTACTTTTTAAAAATCAAATGTGATTTTCAATCTACAAATATTTTATGGGTAAAATCACGTTTGATTTTAAAAAATTATTGATTTTTTTTACCAAAATCACATGTGATTTTTAACTTACAAACTATTTTGCTTATAAAATCACATGTGATTTTCGAGAAACAAATTTTTCAAGTGTGACTTTAAAATTTATAAATTTTGGTTTTTGAAAATCACATGTGTTTTTCGACAAAAAAATAAAGAGTTAATTACATAATTGGTCCTTGTGTTTGTTCCAAAACAACGGGTCCAGTCCCTGGGTCACAATTCGTTCGGGTCCAGTCCCTGGAGCCTATCTTTGGTTGCACGTTTGGTCCCTCCCTCTAACGATCGTTAAAAATTATCGTTAAATGTCCCATGTGACAGACACGTGATGGGTAAAATAGACAATTTGCCTTTCTTTTTCCCCGTTCATGAGTTCTTCCCAAATCATCTCCAATCAATTTCCCCCAAATCAAAAACCCTAATTTCCCAATCACCTAATTCCCCACACTAAAACCCCAATTGTTAAATGCCATATATATTGTTAAAACCCTACTTAAAGACCTAATTAGATATAGTATCTAGGTACCTTTCCTTTCTTGACAACTCAGCAAAGCACTTCCTAAAGTACCCAAGTATATGGTTTTTAATTAAAGAAATCTTCGTCTTCAAAAATTCATAAGATATACATATTATCCATTCCTTGTACAATAATAACTACATCTGCTCTCCTCCTACTCGTCATGCAATTTCATAGATGTTACCACACCTCTGCACGACATATCTATGTTACCACACCTCTGCACGGCATATCTGGAACCTGATCAACAGAAAGTTAATTGCCCGTCATCGGGTGAAAAAATAATTATCGATCTTGATAAAGGGAGTAAATACCAATTAAAAAATGGATGACGGATCCTAGAGAATGTCCAATTGGGGTTTTAGTGTGGAGAACTGGGTGATTGGGAAATTAGGGTTTTTGATTTGGGGGAAATTGATTGGAGATGATTTGGGAAGAACTCATGAAGGGGAAAAAGAAAGGCAAATTGTCTATTTTACCCATCACGTGCCTGTCACATGGGACATTTAACGATAATTTTTAACGATCGTTAGAGGGAGGGACCAAACGTGCAACCAAAGATAGGCTCCAGAGACTGGACCCGAACGAATTGTGACCCAGGGACTGGACCCGTTGTTTTGGAAAAACACAAGGATCAATTATGTAATTAACTCAAAAATAAAATTCACGTGTTATTTAAAATTTATAAATTTTGGTTTTTGAAAATCACATGTGATTTCAATTATTACAAAAAAATCCCATGTGATTTTGAAAAAAAAAAAAAAAGTTAAGTAAAACATAGCAAAAAAAAAAAAAACCAAATTAAAAAACGAAAAAAAAAAAATGAAAAAATATATATATATATATATATATATATATATATATATATATATATATATATATATAAAGGGAAAAATGTATGGCTAGGAAGCATTTGTGGTTTTGACCCCTATGTGAATTTATGTGGTTAAAAAGTGGATCCTTGGATCTCTAGAAAATTGAGGATCTCATTTATATATATATATATATATATATATATATATATATATATATATATATATATATATATATATATATATATATATATATATATATAAACTAAAAGCGAAAAACACAACAAAGTCCAAGCCAAAAGAGAAAACAACAAAATAAAATGAACTGAGAGAAAGCCTATGTGGCCATTTTAGCGAGAGGATATGGCACTCAATCATTCCAATCGTACACTACATTGTAACTATTTTTTTTAAAATAAGATGAAATTCAATTTTGAATATGTCACACTAGAAAAATGATAAATTATTAGAAACATAACTACACATTATATTTTGATTTCCTAATCTATAAACCAATAAAATAAGCTCAATGCTAACTGCATAAGTCGCATATATTATTTAATATCATGTTGCGTCGCACAAATACGTTACTGGTTTACATTTATTATATATGTATCATATTGTTCGGAATTCAAATTAAATCAAACACTAGTCAATTAATAAAATTCAACACTACATTAATCTTAATCGGTATTTTATATATTCATTTCTATCTTTGGTTATGTTTTGTTTCATTTCTTGAAGTTTGCGTCCCCATTTTAGTTTTGGTTTCCAACAAGTGATAGTATATTGATGAATGAGACAAATATTTTTCTAGAGTAAATTAAATGGATGATCTTTTTCCTCTTATTAATGTGTTACTTTTCGTTCTATTTTCTAAAAAATTACATGAATAGTCATCTATTTTGAATTTCTGCACATTGATAGTCCGTTAGGGTTAACTCAATTCTTTTAGTTATATCACAATGACAAATTTACTATTTTTGTCTTATTCGCAAATGACCGTTTTTGTAATTTTTTTTTCTTTTAACTTAAATAACTAAAAAATCCCTTTATATAATTTATTCATTTTATAATTCTCAATGGAAACATATATTCCTACCAAACTCCACGTCACTCTAGATAGATGGTGCCATTTATTGTAATTCTAGTTCGATTGGATGGATTTTTAATTTAAAGATTTTTAAGGAAGATGGTATATAGGTCATATTAACTATTAAGAGTCATTTATAACAAAAATAATTAAAAATGGGAAGAAATGAGAATTTTATTGTTTAAATGGACATATATAATATTATTGATGTCTTGATGGGGATATATGAAATTCCCCCTAATTCCCCCTACAATATTCATCTTTTGAATTAAGTGTTAAAATAGAGAGTATTCCTAAGTACCTAGAAATGAATGCGGAGAAAATAAAAAGGGTTGTTTAAAGAAAAGTATATCGGATGAAGAAAGGGTTATAATAGAAGACGAGCATCTAATGAATAGTGAGATTGCATCATTAAATATGGATAATTGTAATGATAGTGTTAGTATGGAATAGGCTCGATACATATAGCCTATAAGCCCTAAAAAGCTAACAAACACAGTATAAAGGCTAAGTCCCTTCTACATCAAGGAAAGATGTAGCCGAGACATACAACCAAGAACACCCGGACGGGCCACTTTAGGAAAACAAAACGTGATTATTATCATTTATAAATTAAAAATTTACCAAGTCTATCATTAGAAAAATCTTAAATTAATTATTAAAATACATAAATTAAAATAAAAATATATGACAAAAATATCTATATATATGTCTGAAAAAAAAACCCTAAAGGTAAGGATTTCAAAATTGCACGGCGCCGGATTAAGCCACCGGCGAATGAATTGTTGATTCACTCTCCCAAGGTCTCTCTATATATATATATATTCTATATTTTTGATTTTATTTTTCATTATTTATTACAAGCTCAAACGAATTTTGTTTTTGCTTGATTGAAACTTCATTAGAATTTTTTTTTAATATCACAGATTCAAGGGATGGAATGGTTTTGGTGGTTGCTTGTAAGATCATGTTTGGTGTTCGGTTTGTGGTCGGAATCAGAAAAGCGAAAAGTTATTCTCTCTGATTCAAATGTATATTTCTTTTCGTTATGTTTGTGAAATTACTTTTTATATTTCCGTATGTAATTGCTTATTCGCAAGTCGTTGTATCTGTTTCGTGGTAAATATTAGTTCACATTATGATATACACAAATAACCTTTTTATGATCAAATCGCGATTGTTCCTCTTACGGACCAATATGAATTTCGTGATATGTAGCAATTTTATATTTACATACACACATATTTTCTATGAACTTTTCAGGTAAGTGAATCGTGATTTTATTTTAACTCTATTCCTTCGTATTTATTATTCTTATTTTCAGGTAAATAGATGTGACCATATGAGGTTGATAATGATATCTACATTTCGTTCGATATATGGAAGAAACAGGTAAGAATGAGGATCTAACGTTTACTACCATCCATCTATTTTTAATACACATGTTATATATGTCACCTCAATGGTAGCCTAGCGTTAAGAGATGCAACATAAAGGATGTTAGCTTTTTAACATGGGTTAGTTACTAAATTGTTTTGTTTAACATTCGTGAACCTTAACTAACGTTTGCAGTTGCAAAATCGCAAGGAGCGTATGTACAACCAAAACTTGTATCGAAGTATACATGTATATGCGGCATGATGATGGACCAGGAACATCGTCCACTACATGTTCTACATCAGACGGAAAAAGAAAAGCGGTTGAAGATGATAAGGTTTTGTTGATTTTTCATTTGAATGAATTCATTTTCGTTAAATTTATGATTCATAAAATTAAAAACACAATTGTAACATTTATCGACATGTTCTACGTTATATTAGGAGCTACAAATATCGCAATCTGTTCGACAAAAAGCTAGAGGAAGGAAACACAACATCTTTTTTAGGTGTGTTGGACATAAACATAAACCGAGTTGGAGAGGAATTGCTGACGGTAACTTGTTGAAGAAGCAATATACTCCATGCGAATGCAATCCAATTTGTGAAGAAGACTGCCCATGCCAAAAAAAATCTCTTTGCCGTGAGAAGTATTGCGGGTATGTTAATTACTCACTCAAATAACAGTTTTACGATCGAATCGTGATTGTTCCTTTTAGGGACCTATATTAGTTCTCTGATATATAACAAGTCCATATTTACATACACACGTACCGTCTATGAATTAAGTGACTCGAGATTTTATATTAACTCTATTTCTTTGTATTAATTATTCTTATTTTCAGGTGAATAGATGTGACCATATGAGTTTGATAATGATATCTACATTTCCTTCGATAAAAGCGAGTTAGGAAACACGTCGTTCGCCGTCCCATGATCCCAGTAAGTATATAAACTTTTTCAACCTCTTTAGATCAATTATAGGACTTCTACTTGTTATCACTTTTTAGTTTTTCACTCGGTATTACAAAGAAAATAATAATAATAGAAAATAAATATAAATATCATGCTATAATTGGAAGGATTTGAAGTCCATCGGCCCCGGAGTAACCAAACACGACACTGACTCTCACCACACTATTGCATTTGTGTCACTAATTGATCATATTTTTCTTATTAAAAGTTAACCGTATTTTTTATTTGATATCACCGAGTCTGAGAGGAGGGCTTGTTGTGCTGAATGATTGTGTTTGAGGTTTCTTTCACCTTTGATGTTTTCATTGTGACGTGTGTGTTTTCATTCTTTTTCCTGTTTCACCAATATTACTTTTGATTTTTTTTGTAAACGGGGCAACATTTTTTTTATCTCGGTAGACCAACGTAGTTACACATTTTGTCCCAATTTTAGTCATTAGGTAAATTGGATACAGGCAGAGCCGTTAAAACTTCGCTGACATAGTCTTTCTGGTAATTTTCCCTTTAAAGCATCAAATTTAGGGGTTTTCCAACTCTTTAAGGCTTTTGAAGAAGTTAGTTATAGTTTGTAGGCAACGTAATCTGAATCATTCTATCATTACTATATCGGGTAAGACAGTTTTAACGGTATCACGGTTTTATTTCAACTCAAAATGGACAAAATTTGAAAGTACATTGGCATACCGACACAAAAGAACAATTTGTCCCATTTGGGACAAAACGAAAAGTAAGTTAGATGTATTAGATAAATAACCCTTTAATTTTTGGTGTTGCATTTGAATAATTTTTTCAGTACATTCTACTATTAAATGTCAGGTCCAGTTTTCATGTTCATTGCGGTTTTTGTGAACACAGGATCTCTTTAATCAGCTAGAAATAAACGGAATATAGGGACCACTCAGGAAGATGGGAGTTGGAATTATTTTACAGAAGAGGAAAACCGTTCAGATCTATGCTTACCCACACTTTCATCAGCTTATCATACTTCTTCACCTCCATTGTTGAACAATCTGCAGCGTACAATTCATTCTCAGCAACAGCCAGTAGCGGTGGAGACATTGAACCCCCCGCCCCCACTACCAACGGGGGACATGTTGGGAATTTCTTTCCATTTCGTATTATTCAAATCATACTCTTCTCCACATGAAAATGACTGCGTATCGTTCTCACCACTACCTCCAATGACATAAAACTTTCCATCCAAAAACATACTTGAACTCATTTTTCGTGGCTAAAGAAGTCTTGGAAGTGTTTCCCAAGCTCCTGTTTCGCTGTTATAACTCTCAACTGTATCAATGATCTTTCCACTTTCATTAACGCCACCTGCAAAGATTGCGATCTTGCCTAGACTGGCAGATCCAAATAAGCATCTTGGGGTGTTCATTGGCTTCGCTAACGACCATGAATTTGTTAACAAACTGTATTTTTTGATAGCTTGACCAAATACATCTTTTCCTAGAACCAGGAGCTGAGTCCCAACACCCATAGACTCTTTATCTGAATACTCGAAGCATTTGTCCGCCTTAATTATGGGTAGATGCATCCACTTCTTGCTTACGGGATCAAAGGCTTCCCACTTTAGGAGGTGACAAGCAAAATAAACCCAATGCTCGGTTATGGGATTAAAAAGTTAATATGCAGGTGGGAAACCGCTACAAATATAAAACATGAGGATGAGAAGATGTCCTAATGAATGTTTAACACATCAATGAAGGAGAAAATGAAGGATCAGGACAAGAAGATGCTATTCCGATGAATGTTGAAAACATCAATGAGGGAGAAAATGAAGTAGACGAGTTGGCGAAAAGAAATGCCATAAGATGCTGTAAGGGTTCTTGCACATAAAGATTGGTAAATCTGAACAACGGTTTGCAATGCTGGTTCAAGTACCTGTGAGCAAGAGATTTATTTTTGTGCAACTTTGGTTGAATTTAAATTCGTGTTGCTAATTCTTGACAATGTTTGTGGTTTTCGGATTTGATTATGCATCTTTGAGTGAGTTAGTTACGTATATCCAACTGTTTAAGGATTGACTGTGTTATAAGTTGCAAAATCAAGGACTGTATGTATGAAATCTACTCCAGAAAATAGGTTATTAATTATTTCAAAAGTTTTACAAATACATTAGAGATCGGCAGGTATTCATCAGGCCGAGTTTCGGGTTTCTTCGATGATTCGAATCTAAATTTCACTTCAAATTCTTCATCTGCTCATATACAGTCGGAGCTTCAACTTTCTGTTTAGTAGCATTCGAAGGCGCCTCATCATTCGTTACTCGTAAACCTTCCCTTCCATTACCTCTAACTTCCTTTATAATGGAAAGAGCTGGTACCTTTGATGATATCTCAAGAGCTATAAAGCTCTGCTATCCCAGTTCCTGCCTGAAATACAGATTTGAATTGAAAATTAGATAACTAAAGAGTTCATTCCTCATAAATCCTGATGTTGTCTCTATACGGCCAAGAGTGTAATTAATTTCAAGGAAGCATGCTTTATAGATTAGTAGTCCCCGATTCAAGGATGCAACAATTAGAAGGGGCAAAATGGGTTTGTCGGACGGGATCGATAACAGGTTAAAGCTAGAAATTTTGGTACAATTTAAAACAAAAAGGGTCGGGTGTACCAAAATATTTTTTGTCCAATTTTATACATTTTTATGAATAATTTGAGTTAAATATGATCACAAAATATATAATTACAATAAAATATAACTGGTTGTATGCAGAAGCAATATACTTGAGGCGACTTTCAGCCTGTTCAACCCATTTTGACCTGTTTCCTTTTTACTCTTAATATTATCCGCTTGACCCCTTAGAATTAAAAATATAACCCGAATCAACCCAGTCATAAGTAAATGAATCCAAATTGGCACCTCTACGAATAATTGTCATAGTATTACTTGTGATAAGGAAGAAAGTCTTAAATTTTGTGCAAGCTTGACCAAAGTCTACATGTTAATTTTCCGTGTTTCTGAAGGGACTGAAAGTAAGGAAAAATAAGAAAAGAGACTGACCTCCCCAGCACCAAGGAACAGGAAAGTGTGATCAGCGAAGCCACCACCAAGTAATTTCAGTGAAGCAAGAAGACCAGCGAGAACAACAGATGCAGTCCCCTGCACACCAAAGAAACAAAGTCATCCATGTATACATAGATTACCACAGTAGATTTTCATTAATCAACCATATTATATATATACATACCTGTATATCATCACACCAGATGAGAGGTTCTATATTTGGCCAACAACTCAAATGCATTGTGGTTTGCAAAGTCTTCAAACTGCAAATTTTAAACATACCGACATAAGACTGCATACATATATACATAAGTTCAGATGAAGGTTTATAGTTACACAAAAATGAACGCTGTATAGTTAATTTTTGACCATAATGGGTTTTCACAAAATGAATGCTATATAGTTAATTTTTAAAAAGATAATGTGTAAACCATACCTGATTTCCTATAACCATCTTTTGAATTGTCAATTTGTGCCTTGAAACCTGCTTTGGCTTTTGCTTCCTAGTCAAAATATACTATTAGTAACTTCCATTAAAATATTTTTCTTCATTAAAAAAGAAAAATGTAATATCGTTGTGTTACTGTTCGGGTAATAGTTGCTATTTCCCCGTCTTTTGCAGACAACTGTGACTCCAACCTCTCAACTTTGGCCTCCAACCTTGATATGTCTGACGAAATCCTGCAACAACACTCACAAAGATGGAAGCAATAAAGCAATATATTTCGCATCAGCGAACGTTTATCAAAAAAAAGCTCTATGCAAACCTGACTTTCTCAAATTATAGCATGTAATGCTTTTACAACTTCCATCAACTTAGTTTGGTCCAGTGATACGCATATTTATACGTTTATTTCTATGTGATATTCGGTCGTTTTTCATAGTAACATGATGGATAGGACAACTTGATGGATAGGACAACTTGAGACAACTTAGTTGGGTCCAGTGACATGTTTTTTGGAATTGTCATATATAGAGACAACTTGAGAGCATTTACACATACCCTATGACTTCGTAAGACAACCATATATGATATATGTTAACCGTGGGTAATCCCTTTATAAGTTCCACAAGCAAACCAAATTAAAGGGATGATGTAAATTGACCACATTTCACATTTTCATTACATGCTTAGTAAGCAAAAGACAGTGGATTGGTCCAGATAATCATTTTAACTTTAAAAGTTATATCATCGGGACGGATACAAGTGTTATACTTGTATGACTAAATTCGATAGTTATTATCAGCATATGTCGAGGATTAACAAAGCTTACCGTTGCCTCTGGTCATTAGCAGACTCTCGAAATCAATATCACTATTTTTAAATAATTTTTAAAATGTACTTATGGGTATGTATTTTAAGATTGGTTTGTATTTGATCCACATCTCTCTTCTCTCTCTCTCTCTCTTCTCTCTCCTCTCTCTCCTCTCTCTCTCTCTCTCTCTCTCTCTCTCTCCTCTCTCCTCTCTATATATATATATATATATATATATATATATATATATATATATATATATATATATGAGAGGTTTCTTGTAAAGAGTCTTAAATTTGTAAAAAGTTGAATAAGCATTCTGAGAGAGACATATGACAAGTTTGAAAAAAAAACTATATTGATTTTTTTAATAAAAAATTAATATTTTTAATAAAAAAAATATTTTAAAAAAAATAGAAATTTTTTTTTTTGAAGAATATTTTTTGTTCTTTGGCTCGAAAAAAGTTATGTACGAAAAAAATATGACACATTTATGATACACACTTATGATAAACATTTATGTGTGCATCATAGCTGAATATCATAACCTTTTTGTATGCATAATTAATATAAATCATATTTTTTGTGCATCATTAATGTGAATCATATTTTTTTTTGTGTATCATATGACGTAACAGATGACGTTATCAAAAAAAATTTCAAACTTTTTTTTTTTTCCAAAAAATATATTTTTTTAATAAAAAAATATTATTTTTTTATTAAAAAATAAAAGAAATAATAATTTTTTTTAAATGTCACCTAAGCATCCAAATGTCATTCCTACATTGCTTCTCCAACTTTTTATAAATTTGAAACTTTTTATTTGATATACTAGATTATTGTCCCGCGATAGCGCGGAAAAAAAATAAAATTTGATTCATAAATCTTATGTTTATGTAGATTTTAATTTATTATGAGAAAATAATGTTGTACGTATAATATATATATATATATACTTCTACGTTTATATACATATTGTTTATAGTTATAATAACATATACACTTTTTTCTTTATACACATGTTTTGATATTTTGTATTAGAAGATTTTAGAATAATAATAGGTTAAATTATAGTCCAAATTGAACAATTCTATAAATAAATTATAATTATGTTTTTTATTTTAGTAGAGATTGAATGAAAGAAAGAATATACTTATGTATTTTAAAATGGTGTAAAATGAAAATAATATTTGATGACATCATCAATTTGATCTAACGGCTGAAATCAAAGAAGTTAACCCATCCAACGGGCCTTACTTCGCCATGTGGCATTTAAGGCCCCTATTTTATTATATATTAAAGATTATATATATATATATATATATATATATATATATATATATATATATATATATATATATATATATATATATATATATATATATATATATATATAGATTGGTGTTTAAAAGGGATCCCTAATTTTCTAAAGATCCAAGGATCATTTTCTAATCACCCATTTTTCCTTATATTTTTGTTCTTTTTTTTTTATTAAATTTTTTTTTCCTTTTTTCTTTTACCTTTTTATTTACCATTTTTTTTTTTTTTTTTTTTTTTTTTTCCAAAAATCACATTTGATTTTCAACTTTACTTTTTAAAAATCAAATGTGATTTTCAATCTACCAATATTTTATGGGTAAAATCACGTTTGATTTTAAAAAATTATTGATTTTTTTTACCAAAATCACATGTGATTTTTAACTTACAAACTATTTTGCTTATAAAATCACATGTGATTTTCGAGAAACAAATTTTTCAAGTGTGACTTTAAAATTTATAAATTTTGGTTTTTGAAAATCACATGTGTTTTTCGACAAAAAAATAAAGAGTTAATTACATAATTGGTCCTTGTGTTTGTTCCAAAACAACGGGTCCAGTCCCTGGGTCACAATTCGTTCGGGTCCAGTCCCTGGAGCCTATCTTTGGTTGCACGTTTGGTCCCTCCCTCTAACGATCGTTAAAAATTATCGTTAAATGTCCCATGTGACAGACACGTGATGGGTAAAATAGACAATTTGCCTTTCTTTTTCCCCGTTCATGAGTTCTTCCCAAATCATCTCCAATCAATTTCCCCCAAATCAAAAACCCTAATTTCCCAATCACCTAATTCCCCACACTAAAACCCCAATTGTTAAATGCCATATATATTGTTAAAACCCTACTTAAAGACCTAATTAGATATAGTATCTAGGTACCTTTCCTTTCTTGACAACTCAGCAAAGCACTTCCTAAAGTACCCAAGTATATGGTTTTTAATTAAAGAAATCTTCGTCTTCAAAAATTCATAAGATATACATATTATCCATTCCTTGTACAATAATAACTACATCTGCTCTCCTCCTACTCGTCATGCAATTTCATAGATGTTACCACACCTCTGCACGACATATCTATGTTACCACACCTCTGCACGGCATATCTGGAACCTGATCAACAGAAAGTTAATTGCCCGTCATCGGGTGAAAAAATAATTATCGATCTTGATAAAGGGAGTAAATACCAATTAAAAAATGGATGACGGATCCTAGAGAATGTCCAATTGGGGTTTTAGTGTGGAGAACTGGGTGATTGGGAAATTAGGGTTTTTGATTTGGGGGAAATTGATTGGAGATGATTTGGGAAGAACTCATGAAGGGGAAAAAGAAAGGCAAATTGTCTATTTTACCCATCACGTGCCTGTCACATGGGACATTTAACGATAATTTTTAACGATCGTTAGAGGGAGGGACCAAACGTGCAACCAAAGATAGGCTCCAGAGACTGGACCCGAACGAATTGTGACCCAGGGACTGGACCCGTTGTTTTGGAAAAACACAAGGATCAATTATGTAATTAACTCAAAAATAAAATTCACGTGTTATTTAAAATTTATAAATTTTGGTTTTTGAAAATCACATGTGATTTCAATTATTACAAAAAAATCCCATGTGATTTTAAAAAAAAAAAAAAAAAGTTAAGTAAAACATAGCAAAAAAAAAAAAAAACCAAATTAAAAAACGAAAAAAAAAAAAATGAAAATATATATATATATATATATATATATATATATATATATATATATATATATATATATATATATATATATATATATATATATATAAAGGGAAAAATGTATGGCTAGGAAGCATTTGTGGTTTTGACCCCTATGTGAATTTATGTGGTTAAAAAGTGGATCCTTGGATCTCTAGAAAATTGAGGATCTCATTTATATATATATATATATATATATATATATATATAAACTAAAAGCGAAAAACACAACAAAGTCCAAGCCAAAAGAGAAAACAACAAAATAAAATGAACTGAGAGAAAGCCTATGTGGCCATTTTAGCGAGAGGATATGGCACTCAATCATTCCAATCGTACACTACATTGTAACTATTTTTTTTAAAATAAGATGAAATTCAATTTTGAATATGTCACACTAGAAAAATGATAAATTATTAGAAACATAACTACACATTATATTTTGATTTCCTAATCTATAAACCAATAAAATAAGCTCAATGCTAACTGCATAAGTCGCATATATTATTTAATATCATGTTGCGTCGCACAAATACGTTACTGGTTTACATTTATTATATATGTATCATATTGTTCGGAATTCAAATTAAATCAAACACTAGTCAATTAATAAAATTCAACACTACATTAATCTTAATCGGTATTTTATATATTCATTTCTATCTTTGGTTATGTTTTGTTTCATTTCTTGAAGTTTGCGTCCCCATTTTAGTTTTGGTTTCCAACAAGTGATAGTATATTGATGAATGAGACAAATATTTTTCTAGAGTAAATTAAATGGATGATCTTTTTCCTCTTATTAATGTGTTACTTTTCGTTCTATTTTCTAAAAAATTACATGAATAGTCATCTATTTTGAATTTCTGCACATTGATAGTCCGTTAGGGTTAACTCAATTCTTTTAGTTATATCACAATGACAAATTTACTATTTTTGTCTTATTCGCAAATGACCGTTTTTGTAATTTTTTTTTTCTTTTAACTTAAATAACTAAAAAATCCCTTTATATAATTTATTCATTTTATAATTCTCAATGGAAACATATATTCCTACCAAACTCCACGTCACTCTAGATAGATGGTGCCATTTATTGTAATTCTAGTTCGATTGGATGGATTTTTAATTTAAAGATTTTTAAGGAAGATGGTATATAGGTCATATTAACTATTAAGAGTCATTTATAACAAAAATAATTAAAAATGGGAAGAAATGAGAATTTTATTGTTTAAATGGACATATATAATATTATTGATGTCTTGATGGGGATATATGAAATTCCCCCTAATTCCCCCTACAATATTCATCTTTTGAATTAAGTGTTAAAATAGAGAGTATTCCTAAGTACCTAGAAATGAATGCGGAGAAAATAAAAAGGGTTGTTTAAAGAAAAGTATATCGGATGAAGAAAGGGTTATAATAGAAGACGAGCATCTAATGAATAGTGAGATTGCATCATTAAATATGGATAATTGTAATGATAGTGTTAGTATGGAATAGGCTCGATACATATAGCCTATAAGCCCTAAAAAGCTAACAAACACAGTATAAAGGCTAAGTCCCTTCTACATCAAGGAAAGACTCTTAGTCCCTTCCACCCCGGCTCCCGGCCTTCTGGCTCCCTGCCTCTCGGCTCGCGGCCTCCTGCTCGCGGCCTCCCGGCCTCCCGCCCTTCCGGCTCTCAGCTCCCGCCTCCCGGCCTTCTGGCTCCCGGCCTCTCGGCTCCCGATATCTCGGGTCCGATCTCCTCGCTCCCGGGTTCCTGGTCCTTGACTTCATTGCTGTTCCCTCTAAGCATTGTGCCAGACGGTCTTAAGCTCCTGCCTTAGGATTCAGACCGTTGGCATCATTATGATGACAATAAAGTCACAAACGTTGGAACCCCATGAATAGCATTCAAGAGCCATGATAAGCCTTTATGGCCAACCGTTTCCCATGTTTGGGATTGTTGGGTATAAATACCCTACCCTGATGCAGTTCAAAGGGACGCTAACATTCCATCCTCTCCACACACACAGTATTATCTCACCAGAATACCTACTTGCCGTAGTAATCATATTCCGATCACCTTCTTCAACCAACCACTTGACCACCTTAGGCTCGCCAAGAGCTTGATAGGTTTGCACTGCTTAGCAGGAGGTCAAGAGGTTGAACCCCAAACACCCAAGTTACTGAGCCTGCTACTATTTGCTCAAACGTTGGCGCCATCCGTGGGACCCGTTTTAGCAACGGTGTTTCATTTCATTTCCATCTTATTTCATTTCTTAATTTCACAAATTCGTCTTCTCCATGGAAGACAGTTGCTATCTCAAATAGGTTTACATAAACCAAAAACAACCACCAACACCCCATTCACCACCCTAGCTAATTACATATAAATGACGAATGAAGAGGTACATCTGCCAATTCTATGGCTGCTATCCTAGAAGGAAAAACACTCAAAACGATACAACACAATCTCCTTTGGTCAGCTTCTCAGGTGAGACACATTGATCAGTAGGCAAAATAAGCATGTAGTTAATGTTGGGAGAATACCCTTACTACTGGGTCAAAATGATAAAATTAGCAAGAATTAGTTCATCATCGGCCTACAATGTCCTACTGGGCCGGCCCTCAACAGTTTGGACCAATTCCATCTACCATCCATGACATGGTCGAATTCCCTATCCTAGTTGGCATAACCACACTTAGGGACAGGATGCCATGTCCAAAATACTAATCCGTCTAAAAAATGTCACAGGCAACCATTGATGTTGGCCAGACACGAAAAAGGTTTAACTTAGTCAAATCTTTGTATCCCACAAAGATATTGAATGCCATGAAGACTTTCAGCCTACAATGTCCAATTGGGCAGACATGCATTATAAAAGTTTAGAACAATTTCATCCACCATCCATGACATGGTCAAATTCCCTACCCCAGTGGACAGAACCATAATTAAAGACAGGATGTCATGATATGGATCTAAAAGTGTCATGGACACGATACAGATCCAAAAGTGCCATAGACACAATATAGATCTTAAAGTGTCATTAGAGAATACAGATCTAAGAGTCTCACGGGGCACAATTCAAAATTTTCATGGATAAAGAATAATACGTGTCATTTACACCTAACGAGATCCTGACAGCCTTGGATATGACTTCTGATCGACAGCCGCCGACTGGATCGTAATAGGCACCTGGGCATAGTAGCCATCCAAGCATAATAGGCATCCATACATAATATCCATCATGACATACTAGCAATCCATGCATAATACCTATCCTGACAAACTTGATATTCTTGTCCGGACTTGATATTTTTTGTCCGGACCTGATATTTTTGTCTGACACACTTGATATTTAGTGTCGGACCTTGATATTCGGCCAACTTGGACAGCCGGCCAATTTGGCAAAAATTTGATATTTTTGTTCGGACTTGATATTTTTTGTCCGGACTTGATATTTTCGTCCGACACACTTGATATTTAGTGTCGACCTTGATATTTGGCCAGCTTGGACAGCCGACCAATTTGGCAAAAAATTTATATTTTTGTGCGGACTTGATATTTTTCGTCCGGACTTAATATTTTCGTCCGACACACTTGATATTTAGTAATCATATTCCGATCACCTTCTTCAACCAACCACTTGACCACCTTAGGCTCGCCAAGAGCTTGATATGTTTGCACTGCTTAGCAGGAGGTCAAGAGGTTGAACCCCAAACACCCAACTTACTGAGCCTGCTACTATTTGCTCAAACATGTAACATGTCTGAAATATGACTACAACTTTATCAAAAACGCTTCTAAAAGATCAAATAAAATATAATCTTTAGGTATCGTCTTATTTAGTAACGGTATCTTTTTATGTAAATTAATAGGGAAAAATGTCAAAAAAGATAACATAAAATACAAATTTTGATAATTGGGTGTACGTAAAAACATTTAGAACCAAAAAAGATTATCAAATCTAATTTGTTTTAAAAAAAGGATTATAAAATTTAATTTGTTTTAAAAAGTGAGTATAAAATCTCATTTGTTTTAAAAGAGAATTTTCTAAAATTATAAATCGTTAAAATGAAGTTTTAAAGCTAAATTTTAAGATATGATTAAAACTCTTTTTGAATATGTGATTTTCTCTAATTCCTCGTGACTTTTCGAAAAAAACGAGACACATTATTTAATTTTTTACATGTTGAAAACAAGTTAAAAACTTAACTTTCGCAAATAATCTTTGATTATGCCAAATTCGATTTCTAATCTTTTTGGTTCCAAAATTTTATACATACCCTCAAATGTCAAAATGTGTATTTTATATTACCTTTTTTGGCATTTTGCCCAAATTAAAAAAGTTTTAACGAAGGTTGGATTTGGGTTTTATGGTAACCTTTCGATTATGGTTGTTGTTTGTTTTTATGGGCCTAGTTCAAGACTTTGTAGAGGAGTGTAAGATTTTGCAAATGTTGGATAGTCAAGCTAAAGATGGCATGCTGATGTGTGGCAATATATAAACACTATAATTATGGGTAAAGTTATATGATATTTTGATTTGCGAAGATGCAGATGCTTTAACATCGTGTTATTTGGAGAGAAAAAGATTTAATTTTATACATCAAAGATTGAAATGGCCCGACGTCAATGCTAGTCTTAACTTATTGAGGTCAGATTATATGTTCATAGTTAATATAAGTTTAATTGGTTTACTCGAATTTATGATTTACACTGTGTTCCCGAGTTTTTTTTTAAAGAAAAGAAAAGAAATGGAAAGAATTGGATAGATTAAAAAATAATAATCATGTTTCACAGTTTTTGGAGGGAGAGAAGAGAAACGAAATGGAAAGAAATATATTACCTATTTTCTCTCCTAAACTTCTTCTCAAAATTGAAAAGATTTGAATAGAAATCAAATCCAAGACAATAACAAAAGACATTATTGATTTCAAATATATCTTGCTTGAATTTTCTTCATTATTTTAATATTTATATGATTTGTTTAATTGATATATAATATTTTTATAATAATAAATATTATTTAAATTAAAAAAATTACATCACATATATCTTACCACGTCTGCAACATTATTTAAATTAGAATAATAAACATTATTTATTATTATTTTATAAATTGTTTATTATTATATAAATATAAATTATACTCTAACCTATAATTTTTCGAATATATCTCCAAGAAATTGAACTGTTTCAGAACTCTATTTTATTATAAAATCTTCATCTCTATCATATAATTCTTTTTTGTGTTTCACAAAATTCTGCAATCTGTAGCTTACATCAGGTAAGTATTCAATTTTTACATCTATATTTTATATACTTGCTTTATGTACGTAGTAATAATCATGTGATTATGATTAAAAAAGATAAAAGTTATCTAGGTTTGACTAAATAACATATTAATTAATACTTTATGATAGAAAATGAATACGTAGTTCATGTGTAAATTTTTTTTTTATAAATATTGATCTTAGCAAAATTGAAATGATTAATATATATGTGTTCTTCGTTATGATTTTCAAACTGTATGTGTATTTTAGTGATTTTAATTGAGCCAAAGACATTGCATAAGTTTTACATTTACACTTTTAGAGTGCGTATGGTGGGTATGTAGGTAAGGTTAAAACTAGTCGGTGCATCATCATTTTGTATTCTATTTTTTGGTAAAATTTATAACTTACTAATATACTAGTTATGTACTTAACTAATGTGTAAAAAAATATATACCATTCAATATATATAAATTACTAAATATATAAATAACTATTAAATTGTCGATATTATCTTACATCTTACATTTGAACATTATTCTTGTGTTTTATGTTTTATTTAAGTGATATAATAAAGGGTATAATTGTAAAATAATTCTTTTCTTTTATTTTCTTTCTGACTCTGCAACACACAGTAAAAAAAAGTTCCTTTATTTTCTTTGCAACTCTTCCCATCTCGGGAACACGAAAAAGAAAAAAAAAAAAACTTCTTTTCTCCATTCTTCCTTTCTACTGTTTTATTTTCCCTTCTATTCTTTTCTCCCCTTGTTAAACTCGGGAACACAGTGTTAAGGATGTTTTCGTAGAGTGTTGTAAAAAATGTAAAACTAAAACATAAAAGGTGCATTAAGTACAAAAACATTGTTGAAATGAACAATATGCTTCACATTTATTATGCAATTTGGAGTATTTATCCAACGGTTAAAATTAGTTGAAATATAAGGATACACGATGATCCCCGTTAGATATAGCTATATTAACCGATACATCTGGGGCCATTGGATAAATGATCTAACGGGTGTAAACACTTTAGGGTTTGTTTATGGACCTATAAAATCAATAGTTGTCGATAATTAGGGATACCCGCTTTCGCCCATTTCAATAGAGAAACGGCTGCGATGATCATAAAAATTATATTTGATCCCCAATTTGCTTCCTTCGTGGCTAATCGATCCCGAGGTCCTTTTATTTTCAACATCTTTATGTAATTCTTTATGAAATTCTTTATGATTTTTCCTTTTTCATTTGTTTACTTTCAAGTTTCAAACAGTAATATATATATATATATATATATATATATATATATATATATATATATATATATATATATATATATATATATATATATATATATATATATATTATCGTTAATCTAATTATTTGCATTAATATGATATGTGCTATATTAGAAATAAATTTGCAATCGAATTGAGATTATTCCTTTTTGAGACATTGATTTAAAGGATGGAATAATAAAGTAAAATTGCGCAATATTCTCTTTGATCCAATATTGATTTTAAGGTATTTTTTATATTCTTATAATTTTTTTATAATTTCCTTTTTCCATGTAATTTCTTTTTCAATCTGTAATGAAAGTATAACAATCCCTAATTTTTTTTACTTCATCATTTTTTTATAAGCAGATGATTCAATATGACCATATGAGTTTGATAACGCTGGAAGGACCCCTTGGAAGAAAGTGACATGATGTTTTGGTCGTGTTTGTTTTCACAGTGATTTGGGGCTTGCTTTGGTAATTTTAATGGTCATTGTTATTCTTGTTGTTGTGCCACCACAATGCTAACATTGACTACGCCAATGTTAACGTTTTCTTTTTATTCCTTGCTTAGATGCTCCAACAGAATAACAAACGGAATAGTGATGACCTCAAATTTCTCTGTGCCTTCTTCTACCTCTTCATGATATTCGATATCAACTTTGTGCTCTATGGTGAAGAAACCTGCAATAGTACAAAACAATGTAGATGACTAACCAAGAGATATGACATTCCAATCGTGAAGATGCAAACCCTATCAATTGGTGTAAGATTGTGTGGTTCCCACAAGAAACTAAAGTTTTCGATTTGTTTTTATTACTTGGTCGTTTAGTTTCGAGGCATGTCTCGTTGCTTTTATGTGATTTGTTTCATCATACAACTTTTGTAACAAGTATTTAATATAGTTTGTCGGGGTACCGTCCCTTTTACCCCCATAAGAATTTTAGATTATATTAGTTTTAATAAATGTTTATTAATCTTGCAAATAATTGTTATATCGACTATTAAGTATTTTTTTCACTTTCGGCTTTATTTTGATTAGTAAAGTTAACTAGGTGCCAAGCGTATGAATTAGAACATGTGAAGTAAGGAAACTCCGTTTATAATTAAAAATCCTTTTATTTTCAACTTTTCATAAACAGTCCATTCAGTTACACATTATTACTAAGTTGAGCCAAATCAGTAAAAGAAAAGGTAAACAATTTAGCTAGAAAGGAAACTTGCTGATTGTTTCAAAGTTAATGCAAGTATATGCAAGTGTTGTTTAATATATGAGCCAGAAGTCTTTTGACTCCCATTTGGGCCATGACAACCGTTCTTTTGGGTTATTGCTTGCGCTATCAAGCCATTTAGGAACACATGTTCCTTGTAAAAAAACAAAAAATCTCTAATATTTGGCTCTCGCTCGAACTCTCATCTCCACTACTTTTGTCAACTATAGCGTTAATGCATATTAGTTAA
Organism: Senecio squalidus; assembly: GCA_910822075.1. NCBI lineage: Eukaryota > Viridiplantae > Streptophyta > Magnoliopsida > Asterales > Asteraceae > Senecio > Senecio squalidus. Next base: position 45,130,142 of record CAJVGC010000432.1, read on the forward strand.
GCATTTTTTTTAATTATTTGATTCTCATTCCTCCAATAAAAAAAACACCCTTAGACTCGTAATATTACACAATAAGACTAGCAAGTCGAGCAATAAGTTGTTTACGTTCTACAACACAAGACATTTAAATTTACCAAAACGGTCAATTGTATTTTTCTTTAACAATACATAGAATTGACATTTTGAAATCATTTATTTTCATGGATTTAAACCCATATAAATGGGTTATATAAAGGGTTGGGTTGATGACCCATTGGGCTTTATTTAGTTCGGTACTGTGTAGTCGGAAAACATTCTCTCAAGCACCACGATTGTTAATGTGTTGTTCACCGCAAATCATTGAGTTAGGATCTTGTGTGGTTGTTTTTAACTTATGAAGCATAATCTCTTATACAAGTAATTGAAAGTAAGCATATTGGAAATTCGAGTTATATAAAAAATTTGAGGTGTTGACGTAACATTGTATACCCAAGTAATATAAGTAATTTGATTTGCATATGCTCTAAAAGCTTGTTCTTTGGAGAGCAAAAGATTTGTCTGTTTTTATTAATTGGAGATCAAAATGGCTTGGATGCAATGCTAGTCTTAACTTATTGAGTTCACATTATATACTATTTAGTTAGTAACCTAGTATATGTCAAAATTAGTTTACTCGAACTTATGATTGTAGAATGTTTTTGTCCAAATATATAATGTTATTTTTTTTTATGTCTTCTAAGTACAAAATATATTATTGAAATTGAAATAAACAATATACTTTACATTTATTATGCAATTTGGAGTAGTGATCTAATCTAACGGCTGAAACGAATCGGATTTATAAAATACACGATGATCCCCGTTGGATGTGGTTGTATTTACCCGATACATTTCATGCCATGAGATAAAGAATTCGTTTGATCCAACGACCGTTATAACTTTAGGGTTTGTATATGGACCTATAAATTTAATGGTATTCGATAAATATAGATACTCATTTTCGCCCATTTCAATAGAGAGACGGCTGTGGCGATTATAAAAATAATCTTAGATCCCCAATTTGCTTCTTCAATGGCTAATCGATCTAAAATTGGTTCGATCTCAAGATCTGTTTATTTCAACATATTTATGTAATTTGTTTGTGATTTTTCCTTTTCCATTTGTTACTTTCAAGTTTTAAGCACCGACATATCTTTCATCGTTAATATATATATTTGTAACGCTATGATTCTTGATATTTGTTATATTTGCAGTCCAATTGAGATTATTCCTTTGTAAGACTTATATTGATTTCATGGATGGAAAAACGAAATCAAAAGTAAATGATATTCTCTTTGATCCCCAATTAGTGTCTTTGTTGGCTAATCGATTAAACATCGATCTAAAGGTATTTTTTTTGTTCACGTAATTTCTTTTATAACTTTTTTCTCCGTTTAGTTAGCCCTTTGTGTATATGTGTTTCTATAAAAATATCTTATGACCTTTAATAATTTGCCTAATTGCAATATAAACCTTTGATAAACTTTTAAGTTTTACATATTTGACAATTCATGTGTCTTTAATTTCATTCATGATATTTATTTGTTTTTATATTATTATTTTTTATAAACAGTTGATTCAATGTAACCATATGAGTTTGATAAGGGAAGAAGACATTCCATTTAGGTACGGGTCATATAAATCTTAAACTCCGGAACACTTATGTCGTCGAATAACACTATTTAATTATTTATGATTAAATTTAGTTACGAAGTTGTTTGAAACACAAATTTTGATTTCTTATTATCTTATTCAGGCTTTTCTTATCCTAAAAGTTTAAGGGCGACCAAGGCACCTCGTGTATATCTCTCTTCTTCTTCTTGTTACAGCTACAACATCCATAAGAGGCAAACATAAGATACTTCTAGCAAGAGCATAACCTGGAAACAGGCCCATGCTATCATCGAGACTAATATCATGATGTTCATCCTTGTTTTGTGTCTTCCAGATCCTTTCCCGCATCGTTAACGGTTGTTCTATAACAATGAGGATAAGAGAGGATGAGGTGTAGTAGTGAAGTGTCTCCCATCACTATCTGTTTTCATCACGAGTTTTAAGTCCACCACTTCATTCACTTGCGCATCTACTCCACTACCACCAACATTATAATTTTTTCGTTTGTTTAAATCAATATTTAAAACCTTTAATTGAGGTTATGGAGTTTGATAAACATATCTACATTTACATTTAATTGTTTACATGTAAGTATTGAAGTCTTTATACTTTTGAAGATAGTTTGAACAAGGTTATTTTATCGTCCGGGGGTTCCATCCCTTTGGATCGGGTGACCAAAGTCAGTCGCGGGTCTGCCTTTTTGGTTGGCGAATTCATGTCTATAATGTATTAAGGGGAATCGAGACCGAAACGAAAGAAAAGATGTAGCCGAGACATTCAACCGAGAACACCCAGACGGGCCAACCGGTTAATAAGGAATTCACGAGGGTGGGTCGCTTCCCCGTGGGCCGGTGGTTTAGAATTCAGGTCGACGGGGCTCCGTTGGTCTTATGGTGGGTTATCCCCTTTCTCTACTAGTTGGACTTCTTTGTAGATTAGATTTAATTTTATTTCTCTTACGGTTTTTTTGTGAGTTAGGGTTTTCCTTAAAAATATATGTTTTTATAAACACACGTCCAGTATATTAAGATGTTTGTTTTCGCCTATTTATGAAATATGAGTTTTTTTTGTCTTTAAGTTATTCTCCATAAACTCATTTTCTATGACTTGATGTATGTGATTATTATAATTTATAAGCTTTCCACTTAAAAAAACTAATTACGTGTTTCGGCAATAGATTTTGAACAACAACCATTTAAGACAAAATGTATAGCTAGCTAATAAAGATTTCAACAATAATTTTTAATAGATACCCACTTTAGGAAAACAAAACGTAATTATTATCATTTATAAATTAAAAATGTACCAAGTCTATTATTAGAAAAATCTTAAATTAAATATTAAAATACAGAAATTAAAATAAAAATATCTATATATATGTCTGCAAAAAAAACCCTAAAGTAAGGATTTCAACATTGCACGGCGCCGGAATTGTTGATTCACTCTCCCAAGGGATGGAATGGTTTTGGTGGTTGCTTGTAAGATCATGTTTGGTGTTCGGTTTGTCGTCGAAATCAGAAAAGCGGAAAGTTATTCTCTCTGATTCAAATGTATATTTCTTTTCGTTATGTTTGTGAAATTACTTTTTATATTTCCTTATCTAATTGCTTATTCGCAAGTAGTTGTATATGTTTCGTGGTAAATATTAGTTCACATTATGATATACACAAATAACCTTTTTATGCTCAAATCGCGATTGTTCCTCTTACGGACCAATATGAATTTCGTGATATGTAGCAATTTTATATTTACATACACACATATTTTCTATGAATTTTTCAGGTAAGTGAATCGTGATTTTATTTTAACTCTATTCCTTCGTATTTATTATTCTTATTTTCAGGTAAATAGATGTGACCATATGAGTTTGATAATGATATCTACATTTCCTTCGATATATGGAAGAAACAGGTATGAATGAGGATCTAACGTTTACTACCATTCATCTATTTTTAATACACATGTTACATATGTCACCTCAATGGTAGCCTAGCGTTAAGAGACATGCAACATAAATGATGTTAGCTTTTTAACATGGGTTAGTTACTAAATTGTTTTGTTTAACATTCGTGAACCTTAACTAACGCTTGCAGTTGCAAAATAGCAATGAACGTATGTACAACCAAAACTTGTATCGAAGTATACATGTATATGCGGCATGATGATGGATCAGGAACATCGTCCACTACATGTTCTACATTAGACGGAAAAAGAAAAGCGGTTGAAGATGATAAGGTTTTGTTGATTTTTCATCTGAATGAATTCATTTTCGTTAAATTTATGATTCATAAAATTAGAAACACAATTGTAACATTTATCGACATGTTCTACGTTATATTAGGAGCTACAAATATCGCAATCTGTTCGACAAAAAGCTAGAGGAAGGAAAAACAACATCTTTTTTAGGTGTGTTGGACATAAACATAAACCGAGTTGGAGAGGAATTGCTGACGGTAACTTGTTGAAGAAGCAATATACTCCATGCGAATGCAATCCAATTTGTGAAGAAGACTGCCCATGCCAAAAACAATCTCTTTGCTGTGAGAAGTATTGCGGGTATGTTAATTACTCACTCAAATAACATTTTTACGATCGAATCGTGATTGTTCCTTTTAGGGACCTATATTAATTCTCTGATATATAACAAGTCCATATTTACATACACACGCACCGTCTATGAATTAAGTGACTCGAGATTTTATATTAACTCTATTTCTTTGTTTTAATTATTATTATTTTCAGGTGAATAGATGTGACCATATGAGTTTGATAATGATATCTACATTTCCTTCGATAAAAGCGAGTTAGGAAACATGTCGTTCGCCGTCCCATGATCCCAGTAAGTATTTAAACTTTTTCAACCTCTTTAGATCAGTTATAAGACTTCTACTTGTTATCACTTTTCAGTTTTTCACTCGGTATTACAAAGAAAATAATAATAATAGAAAATAAATATAAATATCATGCTATAATTGGAAGGATTTGAAGTCCATCGGCCCCGGAGTAACCAAACACGACACTGACTCTCACCACACTATTGCATTTGTGTCACTAATTGATCATATTTTTCTTATTAAAAGTTAACCGTATTTTTTATTTGATATCACCGAGTCTGAGAAGAGGGCTTGTTGTGCTGAATGATTGTGTTTGAGGTTTCTTTCACCTTTGATGTTTTCATTGTGACGTGTGTGTTTTCATTCTTTTCCCTGTTTCACCAATATGAATTTACTTTTGATTTTTTTTGTAAACGGGGCAACATTTTTTTTGTCTCGGTAGACCAACGTAGTTACACATTTTGTCCCAATTTTAGTCATTAGGTAAATTGGATACAAGCAGAGCCGTTAAAACTTCGCTGACATAGTCATGACTTGGCATGATTAAGGTCAAGCTGTGTTGATATTCTTCTTTCTTGTAATTTTGAAGAAGTTAGTTATAGTTTGTAGGCAACGTAATCTGAATCATTCTATCATTACTATATCGGGTAAGACAGTTTTAACGGTATCACGGTTTTATTTCAACTCAAAATGGACAATTTGAAAGTACATTGGCATACCAACACAAAAGAACAATTTGTCCCATTTGGGACAAAACGAAAAGTAAGTTAGATGTATTAGATAAATAACCCTTTAATTTTTGGTGTTGCATTTGAATAATTTTTTCAGTACATTCTACTATTAAATGTCAGGTCCAGTTTTCATGTTCATTGCGGTTTTTGTGAACACAGGATCTCTTTAATCAGCTAGAAATAAACGGAATATAGGGACCACTCAGGAAGATGTTGCAATGATGATTTTGAAGCTCCAAGATGGGAGTTGGAATCATTTTACACTCAGGAATATAGGGATCTATCTGACACTGAAATCATGGTCACATCATGGTTGATTGAACTCTCAGCAGGAGTAAACACGAAAAAAAATCGAATACCGAACCAACTGCTTTAGCATGTAGTTTACCTCAGGCAACCATCCTATGCTTACCCACACTTTCATCAGCTTATCATACTTCTTCACCTCCATTGTTAAACAATCAGCAGCGTACAATTCATTCTCAACAACAGCCAGTAGCGGTGGAGACATTGAACCCCCACTACCAACGGGGGACATGTTGGGAATTTCTTTCCATTTCGTATTATTCAAATCATACTCTTCTCCACATGAAAATGACTGCGTATCGTTCCCACCACTACCTCCAATGACATAAAACTTTCCATCCAAAAACACACTTGAACTCATTTTTCGTGGCTAAAGAAGTCTTGGAAGTGTTTCCCAAGCTCCTGTTTCGCTGTTATAACTCTCAACTGTATCAATGATCTTTCCACTTTCATTAACGCCACCTGCAAAGATTGCGATCTTGCCCAGACTGGCAGATCCAAATAAGCATCTTGGGGTGTTCATTGGCTTCGCTAACGACCATGAATTTGTTAACAAACTGTATTTTTTGATAGCTTGACCAAATACATCTTTTCCTAGAACCAGGAGCTCAGTCCCAACACCCATAGACTCTTTATCTGAATACTCGAAGCATTTGTCCCCCTTAATTATGGGTAGATGCATCCACTTCTTGCTTACGGGATCAAAGGCTTCCCACTTTAGGAGGTGACAAGCAAAATAAACCCAATGCTCGGTTATGGGATTAAAAGGGTTAATATGCAGGTGGGAAACCGCTACAAATATAAAACATCAATGAAGGAGAAAATGAAGGATCAGGACAAGAAGATGCTATTCCGATGAATGTTGAAAACATCAATGAGGGAGAAAATGAAGTAGACGAGTTGGCGAAAAGAAATGCCATAAGATGCTGTAAGGGTTCTTGCACATAAAGATCGGTAAATCTGAACAACTGTTTGCAATGCTGGTTCAAGTACCTGTGAGCAAGAGATTTAATTTTGTGTAACTTTGGTTGAATTTAAATTCGTGTTGCTAATTCTTGACAATGTTTGTGGTTTTCGGATTTGATTATGCATCTTTGAGTGAGTTAGTTACATATATCCAACTGTTCAAGGATTGACTGTGTTATAAGTTGCAAAATTAAGGTCTGTACGTATATGAAAATTTAAAATTGAAATGTCGATATCTTGAATATAATATAAACCATCGGGGTATGTATGAAATCTACTCCAGAAAATAGGTTATTAATTATTTTAAAAGTTTTACAAATACGTTAGAGATTGGCAGGTATTCTTCAGGCCGAGTTTCGGGTTTCTTGGATGATTCGAATCTAAAGTTCACTTCCAATTTGACTATTACGAGAGTCAAATCTACAATCTTTAATATGGGGCGACACACAAATATTTACACTTTTTTATCCCTTAATTTGTACATTTATAGCAGTTAAATTTGGTATAAAATGCTAATAAATCCTGCGATTAGAATTAAAATTGTATGATTTATTAGCATTTTGTACAAATTTAACTACTCTAATAAATGTATAAACTAACCAAAAAGCTTGTTGTCTTATGGCATAAACCTTTGATAAACTTTTTAGTTTTATATATTTGGTAAGTCATATATCTTTTGTTTCATTTAAGTCTTGTATGGAACCTCCACGATGCAACGACGACAAAAGACATGAAGTTTAATAGTTTTGGGTTCAGATTTTTAGGCTCTAAAAAGATTTATGTAGTAAAAGTTTATAGTTTCTTCCTTCCTTTTATGCCATATAAAAAAATTTACTAAAACTTTTTCGGTTAAAATTAAAATAGTTATTTAACGTTAACAGTTTCTATTATATTTTCATTCGTCTTTTGATATATATGTTAATTAATAATATCGTATTTCGACCCATAAGGTAATTTTGAGCCATAAAGTGCATTAAATTATGGTGATGCATTAAACTCATTTGATTATGTTCGGGTAATGGTAAATAAAGTTTTTGTTGGCCTTGAACGTGCCTTGGACTTTTTGAACAAAATTATTATACAATTTAACTTGTGTTTCCCGTAAAATAATAATAATAATAATTGAGTTTCTTTTTAAAAACCAATGTAATATATGTAATGTGTAACAATGTGTCAACAATTATTTATTCGTGCTTCGATGGCCATGCCGACCCATTGAGTGACCCGACGGAAATTGTACCCCAAGTATGTTTAAAAACGTGACATATTATGTAATACGTGCATGTCATGTATGAAACCTGTTGGGAAAATCAACGATTTAGCCCAAGTTAATAAATCTGTTCATTAAAGTCTTAGTCGTTGAGTCTGAGTGACTCTGAGTCTGAGTGACTAGAATAAGCTAAGGCATTGTGGAGCTGACTAGTCAACTCCATAATGAAAAACGTAAGGCGTAACTTTAAGTAATTCTGTTAGATAAAATCTTTTATCTTTGTAGAAGATTTTCTAAGATTTATCCTTATCAAGCTCACTATTATTGTGTATAAATAGTGAGCTTGAACATTGTAAACCTTGCACCTTTCTACGAAATATAACTGTGTGTTATAATCATTCTTTGTTATTATAAATTCCGCTATAATAATCTAGGAAACTGAGTAATCAATCGATTAATAATAATTAATGTCGAAATACTTATTTGTGATTGATTAGCTAGTGTTTGAGATCTTATTGAGACCTAACAACTGGTATCAGAGCAAATAAGATTTAAATTTTAATAAATTTATAAATCTTAAACGATCAATATATATAATCTCAAACAAACAATGTCATCATCTTCAAACACACATGCAATGGCTGGAAAAGGAATTCCTGTATTCAATGGACATAATTTTGCCCATTGGAAACTTAAAGCCGAGTGGCATCTCTCAGGAATTCATGAGGAAATGATAAGAATAGTGACTGAAGGACCCATTATTCCAGGAAAGCACATTGATGAAGTCAAGGAAGGTGACAAAATTGTTCAACGTGCAAGATGGGTTCAAACTCCTAAATCACAATGGACATATCAAGACAAGCTGTTGTTCA
>CAJVGC010000432.1:45138792-45174472 GCA_910822075.1 Senecio squalidus
TCTAATTTCTCTCTATTTATCTATCAATGGCGAATGCAAATATGGTTCTTCATGTTACAGCTCGTATGATTCCAGGCGCAGATTTTCAAAACAGGGTACAAATCAAGGACAACAACAGGGTGGCAACTGCTGACATTCCCGCTAATTGCCAACACAGGGGATTTGAGCAACTGATTCAATACATGAAGGGACATCCCCTCTATGGAGCCTTCTTTTGTGAAACCACAATGTATCCATCGGTACTGTGTGAATGGTGGTATACTTGCACTGCAAACGATGAAAAGACCGCCCTCACTGGCACGTATAATGATGGGAGACATACGATCACCATCACTGAAGAGACCATTCGTGCAGCTTTAATGCTTCCTACGCTTAGTGAAGCAGGTGAAGGAGGTTTCCAGGTCAGACGGACCAAGCAGCAAGCTCGAGCTGAGGCTTTCCCTCTAATTGGTCAGCCTGAAATTCAAGGGGTTATTCAATACAAATTTTTTACTGGCAAGTGGAAATTCTTATTTTCCATGATCACGAGGTGTTTGGGGGGTACATCGGGCAGTTTGGATCAGATGAATGAATTTGAAACCCATTTGTTTCATTCCATGGTCACGGGTCGAAGAATCTCCTTCTCACAACTCTATTTCGATGAGATTCTCTCCCTTGCCCTGAAATCTAAACGACCGAATGATGTTCCATTCATTCGTGTCCTTTCACTCAGTTTTGAGGAAGCCATGGGAAAAGAAATATATGATCAGCTTGAACAAACCTTTTATGCATGTGATCTCCCCAGGCTGACTCCAAAAATCTTTACTTACATCCACATTACTGAGGATGAGGCTGGGTTAACCCCCGTTATGCTTCAATGGATTGACAATCCATTTATAGATCATGAACTCACTGAGTCTGACTCTTCAGACTCAGAGGTTCAACCTGATAGAATTGACGGGGAAATTGAGGGAAATATCCATGCAGCAGATGCTGAGGTAGAGATGGGTGGGGTAGGGCAAGATGAGGCTGACTCAGGTATGCAATTCAATCTTTCACCTCCTCAGTCTGAGAGTATTCCCCCTCAGTCTGAGAAGTCCACTCCCAAACTTGATGTCTTAGCACATCAAGCGACCAATCTTTCGTACTCACCAAGTTCGTTTGAAAAAGCACTCACATCAAGCCCCACCATAAATCGAGCACTAATGGACTCCCTTTTCCATGAGGCTGAGAGTTCTGAACTCCCCTCCAGTGCTGTAGATCAATTCGCTTTTCCTGTGCTAGAGCAGGAGGTGAATCTGACTACCCAGAAGCCCAATATAGCGTAAGTCAACTTGGAGTCACACGTTTCTGCTGCCACACTGACACATGTGGTAAGCATTGAAGAAGATATTCCCCTCCTGAATATCCCTGTACTTAGTATGGGACCACCCCCTTCAGTTTCAAAGCCAGTTTCAAAGGCTATTTTCACTAGCTCTATGCTAGTTCACGAAAAGGTACCATCAAATCTCTCACACTCTAATGAACAAGTCGTCAATGCCTCACTTCCCAAACTGAGTGAGGTACAGACTTCCTTTTCTACGGCTAAGGATCATTCTCCTAAACAACAGGGAGGGAGTGAAGCTGTACCACCTGTTTCAAATCCTACTGTCACAATTCTCCCTCAGTCTGAGGTTGATTTGACTGTTCCTGTGCTGTTACAAGCCATTAAGGACATGTCAACTCAGTTTGATGTCAAGCTGAGTGCAATGCAGACTGAGTTACAAGCATTGAAATATCATAATATTGAGGAGATGAAGGAGTTGAAGGGAATGGTGCTGAAGGTGACTTCTGAGATCAACATGCTGAGAAAGGGGAAACAAGTTGCAGAGGATACACAAGGGGATGCTCAGACTCAGGGGGAGAAAACAATTATACCAACTGATGAGTCTGACCTTCATGATGAGTCTGACCTTCCCCAGCAAAATTTGAAAAGAAAGAGGGATGAAGGGGGGAAGAAGTACTACAAGACCTCAAGGTTCAATTTGAAAACTGGTCAGTCTGAAGTATCTTATGAGACTGACTACAATGATCTATCAAGCAGTGAGTCTGAGAAAGAGGATAAGAAGGGAAAAGAGAAAGTTGGAGCTGATAGTGATACTGAACAACAAACTGATGAAGAAATTGAGATGGAACAACCCCCAAATGCACAGTCTGAAATAGAAATTGAAATACAGAAAAGAAGAGATGAAGCTGAGAGACTGGCTAAGCTTCAGAGGTATGCTCATAACTCTGGAATGACTGTTGAACAATACAAAGAGTATGTCAAAGGGTTGTATATGGAGAAATTTGATGAAAATCCACAAGATCAATCAATGAAAGCAGTTGAAGATCTTGAAGCTGAGATGAAGGAATAAGAAGATTTGGCTGTTGAAGAAGAACATATGAGGGTAGAAGCTGACAGATTAATGGCCAAACAGGTGTTTAGAGAAGAAGCCAGACTTGACTTTATTGAGACAAATTTCACACTGAGGAAGTATAAGAATAAAATTCAAAACTTGGAGTGTGTAGATACTGGAGGATCTGACCTCATGCTAGTCTGTTATCATAAAGAGGGATCTTTTAGGGTTGGAGTACACAGACTGCAAACATTGGGGTTAGAGGAATGGAAAGAGATTGCCAGTCTGAGCTCAGGAATAACTAATGTTGCTCACAGAATGGATGTAAAAAGAGAAGCAGTATCGAATGTCAATGTAGCTCATGTGTTGAAGCTGATATCTGATGAGGATTATAGGGCATTTTGTACTATCCATAGAGTAAGAGATGGAGCTAAATCTCTTGGTCTTGAAACAAGCTACATGCATCTTGTTCCTAAAGATGTCACATTTCAAGACAAGACGTATGTTAAGACTGAAAAGCATGAGGGCTTGTGTTATGTAGATTGTGGGGGAGAGGAATGCTTCCAAGCCAAAGACAGACTGAATAGGGCTTCCATCTACCATTGCATTGCTTTGCTTAACGAATGTGAGTCTGATCAATGCCTACTCTTCCGAATGAAGCTGATTAGTTGGTTATTTAATAACCTTAGAAGAATTGAATAGATGGGGCCTTTGATGGACAAGGTGGATCTGATCAAGAAGGAGTATCAAATGCTATTCCATAAATCCGAAGCTGAAATGGAAAAACTGCTTGCTTGGAAAACAGAGCGGCTAAAATGGGCAAAAGAAGTGAACAAGCCTACGCCATGGGAGATGTCGTTGAAGAAGAAAAGGTCTGTCAAGAAGAGGAAGTAATGTGTATTATGTGTCCTTTTGTTCACAAACAATTTTTATGTAAACAGTTTTAGTTTGTGTTTATTTTTGGTGCATAATTTGTAAAAGACTTTAATCTAAACAGATAGGGGGAGATTGTTGGGAAAATCAACGATTTAACCCAAGTTAATAAATCTGTTTATTAAAGTCTTAGTCGTTGAGTCTGAGTGACTCTGATTCTGAGTGACTAGAATAAGCTAAGGCATTGTGGAGCTGACTAGTCAGCTCTCAGCTCCATAGTGAAAAACGTAAGGCGTAACTTTAGGTAATTCTGTTAGATAAAATCTTCTATCTTTGTAGAATATTTTCTAAGATTTATCCTTATCAAGCTCACTATTATTGTGTATAAATAGTGAGCTTGAACATTGTAAACCTTACAACTTTCTACGAAATATAACTGTGTGTTATAATCATTCTTTGTTATTATAAATTCCGCTATAATAATCTAAGAAACTGAGTAATCAATCGATTAATAATAACCAACGTCTAAATACTTATTTGTGATTGATTAGCTAGTGTTTGAGATCTTATTGAGACCTAACAAAACCCAAACTTACGCTGATAGTTTATATTAAAACTTTTGAATTTATTTAAGTTAATTAATTCGTGAGTCTAATATTTGGTGTTTATATTAGCGTCTAGTATATAAAAAATAATTCTTAATGTATAGCGTATAATATTTCTACTTTTTAACGTGTTATATTGTAGAAAACAATTGTTTCATGTTTAAAACTCCATATTCCTATTAAATACCATATATTAGGTCTAAAATTTTCCGATCTACTTGTCTTCCGACTATGTTATTTGGGCCATAAAAAATTTATAAGCGTATTTATAGTTTTTATTCGATTGTTATTAATATAACAAAACTAATTTAGGGAATGCTTGGTTGAAGGTAATAGTAGTTAATGAATGGAAATGAAAATGATTGATGGATGTTGGTTTGTTATAAAGCAATCAATCATTACCCATTAATGAGTAATATTCATTACCGTTTAAACTGAGGTTAATGAAAACTAGTTAATGATTATATTCCCATTATCTTTCCCATTGCCATTCCCAAACTTGAACCAAGCATGCCCTTAGTTTTTTATGGTTTGAATAGTGTTACTATTGCCAAAAACAATGTTTGTATCTCGTTAAAAATTTGGGTATATTTTTATAAATTATTATATGCGTGTTTTTCCTTTCGACAATTTTCACACAAAAAAGAAAAGAAAAGAAAAAATAACATTATTGGTCAAAGAATCATAATCATAATTTGTGCAAATTTAAGAGTGGTTATCTTTATTTTATATGTTAGTACAAATTAATTTAATATTATATAATAACTTAAAATCTATACACATTATAAAACATTTGAGGTAAATATTTTAAAGATGAAAAATAAATAGCAAAATATCTAAATTACCATTCTTCATTAATAATTAAATTTAAAAACTCATTTATCGTTTCCATTTAATATTCAAAAACAATTAATTCATATTTATTTTATACTAATATTTAATTCATATTTGTTGTATACAAATATTTAAATGAATCTAAATTTTGGAATGAATTTTTTATATATTTATTTTAAACTTTTAAAATAACATATTTCTCTAACTAAAAATAATAATATTATGTATATCTAACTTAAGTTCAATATTTATAGTAAATTTTTATTAAACGTAAATATTTTGACACGGCTGTACCGCACGGGCATCCTGCTAGTGTCAAATAATATAACTTTTTGCATTTTGAGATATATGTTATGTTAATCAATTAAACTACATATAATAAATAACTTAGTATTTACTAAAAATAGCTCTTATAATATTAAATGACTATCACTTATTTAAAAATTAAAAATTAGTTTAAATTAGATCAATATAAATTTTGCATTTATTGACTGAAGGGTAAATTAATAATTATACTTTAATTAAAAATTTAATATTTAAGTAAAAAGTTAAAATATTTTATATATTAGTAAAGATTTTATTTGTCTTCAAGTTATTGTTTACAAGCTCATTTTTTATGCATTGACAAATGTAATTATCATAGGAGCTCACTAGTTTACCTAAGAAATTAATGACACGTTTCGTCAATAAATTCTGACCGATAACTATTTGAAACAAAATATATAGTTAGTTAATAGAGATTTTAACGATAATTTATAATGGACATTCCCTTTGAAAAGAAAAAAAAAACATATTCAGCATCTATATATTATAAACTAGCTTATTGATCCGTCTAATACGCGGAGAATTATATCAAAAAATATATTATATTAACAAAGAACATATAACTTATATAAAAAAATTAATGGAAAGCTATTAGTCATGTAGACAAAATGATTATGTTAACAAATATGAAGTTAAATAAAACATTTACTGTGTAATTCGGAAAAAACTTTATTAAAAGTAAAATAATTATAATATATAAAAACTAAAAATATTGCTTAAATAGGACGGAAAAAACATAAGATTTTTTTATATGATATGTTTTCCTTTTATATGTAAAACACTCGTAAAACAATAAAATAATTTTATTTTCTTTTTATAATATATTAAAAAACTAAAAATATTGGGTAAATAGGACGAAAAAAACAGAAGAAGAGTTAGATATTTTAATTTTAACCGTTAGATTAGATTGATGATGTTATCAGATATCTTTTTCATTTACACCTTTTATATAATATATAATTGCATTCTTTCTTTAATTTCATCACCAGTACAATAAAAAAAATATTTGTCTCTTATTGGACTATGATTTACCTTATTATTACTACTGTAAAATCTCTTAATACAGAATATTAAAATATGTGTATAAACGTAAATGTAAATACGTTATTATAGCTATAAACAATATGCGTATAAACATAAATATATATTTGTTATTATACTTTCAATATTGTATACTCATAATAACTTTAAAAAAAAAAAGTTCATATATATCTATTATATAAAATAACAAATAAGTGCTTTAAGAAAATAGCTAATAACTAATTTTTTATACAAATCCTAGGACTCATGTTTTCTAATTAATATAGGTATAGGATACGTATCTTAAGATGTTTTAAAATTATAAAATACAAAAATAAGACCTTCAAAATTTTGAAAACTAGACATTTGAAATGAGACTGGAGTGAATATTAATTATAATATTCAACTTCCCTGATACAACTTAGTTACAATTTGAATATATGGACAATATTGTAATCGTTACATATATTTATGTAAAAAACTAATATTTAAAATATAACATAATTTTTTTTATAACATGGAGACATTTTGATAACCATAAATTATATGGGTATTAAAAACCAATATATACTATTACTTATAATCTAAGGGAACCAAACATTTAAGGTGTGAGTTATCTCAAATAGTGGAATGATATGCATTTGAAACTCCTAAATCTTTAGTTGCCCTATGTCTTAATTACCATAATGGAGACTTTTACTATGTCCTAACTCTTTAGTTGCCTCATGTTAAAATCCTAACTTTTTAGTTGCCCCATCTTTTAATATATGTTTTAATTACCATAATGGAGAGTTTTACTATGTCCTAACTCTTTAGTTGTCTCATGTTAAACTCCTAGCTCTTTAGTTGCCCCATCTTTTAATATATGTTATAATTACCATAATGGAGAGTTTTACTATTTCCTAACTCTTTAGTTGCCCCATGTTAAACTTCTAACTCTTTAGTTGCCCCATCTTTTAATATTTGAGTTTAAGTACCATAATGGAGAGTTTTACTATGTCTAAACTCTTTAGTTGCCCCATGACCTATAAATAACGGCTTTGTATTCCTCTTGCAAAATGATCCAGGCGTTGGCAGCTATACAAATTAGTATTGACAAGTTGGTTGGCATGCCGTTGACCGATGGCCTACAAGACCATGTTTTCACTGTTTTGGCAACAGTTGATCGTCTATATACTCAATCGGGTTGGTGCTACAAGAGTTGTGGAAAGTGCATCAAAGAGTTAGTTGTAAAAGATGGTTTGTTTTTTTGTGATCTTTGCAATGAATTTTGCAAGTACCCTATGATAAGGTTGTTTTTTTGAGTTGTTTTATGTAGGGACTATGGTATTAACCTACCCAATTCCTGCCTTTTCTAATGTTTGTTTTCGTTGTTGCAGGTATAGGGTCCATGTGCATGTTGTTGATGAGACAAGTGATACAATATTTACCATTTTCAATTCCGTGGCGGAGAAGGTCTTTGATAGTTGTGCCAACAAACTGGTGAATCGATTGGGCATTGGCAATGATGGTTTCCTCCAGAGTTATTCAGTTTTGGTGGCCAGACTTTTGAATTTAAGGTTAGACTCCCAAATTACTTCACTAGGGACCTAGACTTCCACCATTACAGGGTTGTTGGTATATACGAAATCCACATGCCCCCGAATTATTGCATTCGTTCTCTACGCAGGAAGAAGGTATGTGTCCTTATTGGTTACTCATATTTTAAATATGTCTAGAAATGTGTTTCCCTTACTTTGTATCCTTTTCTGTTGCCCCCATCGTAGCTCAAACAGCTTGCGAATTTCTATCACGTGGATCCACTGTTTCTTGTGGACACTCGTGAGGATGCTCCTACAAAATTGGTTGGTTTCGTTGAAAGTGTTGGGTCGGTTTCCAAAGGTGGTGACGTCGCAGACATTTATGCCCCTTCAAAGAAAAGGGTCTGAGTTGCAGGAAGTTAGTAATAATATGTTGAAGTCAAACATCCCGTTTTACTGTTGAAGTTAGTAATAATATATTTGATCTAAGTTGAGATTGGCTTTACGGTCGTGATGTAGTAATAGTAGTTAGTTAAAAATACTAGAAAGTAGCAGGAAATAGGCACAAACCATGTGTTTTAATTTTAGAAAGTAGCAGGTCGACAGCAGTTAAAGACACAAAACTCTCGATTCTGATCATTGTTCGTGACAATTCTCTTTGGAAATTATCACCGCGCAACGCGCGGGGATACGCCTAATAATATATATAAACTAAAAGCGAAAAACACAACAAAGTCCAAGCCAAAAGGAGAAAACAGAGACAAAATAAAACGAACTGAGCGAAAGCCTATGTGGGGCGTTATAGTGAGAGGATATAGCACCCAATCATTCCAATTAACAAAGTGCCTCTTGTTTTGCCCCCTCTCTCTCTCTCTCTCTCACACACACACACACATTGACTCTCTTTCTCATGCACATATCGCCCATAGCACCACACAACAAACCCCCGAAAAACATTTAGTGGTCGAAAACGGACTAGAGAAAGTTGCCCTTAATGATACTAGAAAGATTGAGTGGGGCTGTGATGTGGTCCGACCAATCCAATTCAATAGCCAGAAATTAAGAAAGGAAAGAGAGAGAATTTAAAGGAGAGAGTTGGGACAATTTTCTGCATAATTCTATTGATAAACCAACGATTACATATAAATGAAACCATAATTAAAAACTACCCATATGAAAGAGATCGTTGATCACCACTCCTATATTTTAGGAACACTCCTAGGAATACTAATGGACACACACAACTGGAAATAAGCTAAACAAATAAAACTAAACAAATAATTTATAAGACTAAACAAATAACTAAGTTGCAACATTGACTTTGGTACGTATTAGACTGTGAGAGATATATTCCACCAACTAAAAACTTTAATATAATAAATAATTAGTGATGTATAATAAAAATGTTACTACAAAAAATAAAAATCATACACTACATGGTAACTATTTTTTTTTTTAAAATTAGATGAAATTCAATTTCGAATCTGTCACATTAGAAAACAAATAATAAATTTAGAAACATAACCACATATTATATTTTGATTTCCTATTCTATAAACAAATAAAATAAACTCAATGCTAACTACATAAATCACATATATTATTTAATATCGTGTTGCGCACCACAAATACGTTACTAATTGTCATTTATTATGTATGTATCATATTGTTCGGAATCCAAATTAAATCAAACACTTGTCAATAAATAAATTCAACATTACATTAATCTTAATCAGTATTTTATATATTTATTTATTTATATCTTTGGTTATGTTTTGTTTCATTTCTTGTAGTTTGCGTCCACATTTAGGATTGTTTTTAGTTTTGGTTTTCAAAAAGTGATAGTGTATTGATAAAATATCATAAATATTTCTTATAATTGATTATTATTTACAAACTATTATTTTAAAAAGAAAATTAGCATCATTGCATCAACCATCCTCCTATTATTTTTATTTGTCCCCGGTCGTCCTTTATCACATAAAAAACAAAAATACCCTTTATTTATTTTCTATAGTTATTAACATTTTAAATTTCTTTTTGTTTCTTTTTTTTTTTTACCAAACACATATCAACAAATTACAAAAACTCCTAAATCCAAACTAATCTATACTATATTATAATGAATCTCCACTTAGAGTCTTAATCCCTTAATTTAAGTAATTGAAATTACCTTAATACCCTTAATCTATATTTATTATTATTTAACTCAAACAACACTCTCTCTCCTAATTAATTTAAAAAAAATTTAACATCTATCATAGTAACTTATAATTCCTATGTAATTAAAAAAAAATTAAAATACTTTATATTTAATTTAAAAACTTTCAAAATTATAAATTTTATTTTATAACCCAATAAACTTAAAATAATTAAAAGATTAATGCATTTTTTCTACTAAAATACGTATACTAAATCTACACTATAATATAATCTATTTCTACTATGTTATAAAACATTTCCCACATAGTCTTAATTCTCTAAAACCTTAGTAATTGAAATTACTTAACTACGGTTTTTATATCTCTCACCACATATCATTATTCAAAATAACTTATAATTAAATAATGTTGGTTAATAAAGTTTTAGCCTTGTAGAGTAAATGAACGGAAAGATATTTTAAACATGTAGACTTAGAAGTGTTTATTTACCATAATAGCAATAACCAATTTCGTTTATATTGATTAAAGAATTTATGATTGGAAACCAAAACCGACATGTAAGTCCATACCGTAATTAACGGTATTTATTTGTTAACTGTGACGTCCCGTCAATTTGAAGTACTTATGTTACCGTTATTATTTATATTTTATTCGCAATTGTTTTGACCCTTGAATTTCGCTTTGTTTTGCTCACGATTTATTATTGAGAATCGGGTTTTATGTTATTATTTTGATTCGTCCCTTGAGACGTAAGTTGATTTTTATCTAAGTGCCTTATAGTTAGTATGCTCATGGAAATAAGTTAGGAGGTTTATGCCAAATTGTCGGTTAACGTATCCCTATCCTTAAGAAATCGTGCTTTGCTCGTGTTTATGTTATTACCGAGAAGTATGTATTTCCATTTTGGAATTTAAATTGAATCATATAATGAATTACAATACCAAGAATACCTATAATGAACTTGTCTAAGTTCATATGTAAAACAATCGAGAACTCTAAACAACGAACGTGCGTAACCATAACTTATAACGAAAAATGAAATTTTGTTGTAGGCCGAGTTTCTCTCTTTGAGGAGCGCCGGTACTTTTCGTTAAAAAGGGAAAGATGCTAAATGCATTATGTTGATGAGTTGAGTAGCATATCGATTATGTTTGTGAGATTCGTTACCATCCGGGTAAGGGGAATGTATCAGCTAATGCGTTGAGTCGCACAAAGTCGGCTAAGCCGGTGAGAGTACACACCATGATGATTTCGACTCAGTCGAGCTTGAAGGCTCGCATCGTTCAGGCTTATCAGGAAGCTCTCACCGAGGATTGTATCATTGGATTATCGTAGATCGGTTGACTAAGTCAGCACGTTTTCTGCCTATTCGAGAAGATTACCGAATAGAGAAACCTTTTAGATTGCTTATTGACGAGATTTTTCCGTCACTCCTGATCGTGACGCGCGTGTTTGGACTTGGGCGGAAGTTGGGGATCGACTTTTTCTGCTAGCCGAGTTTTTATACTACAATAGTTACCGCCCCATCTTTGTTGCGCGCCGCTTGAGGCTCTTTACTGTCATATGTGTAGGTCTCCACTTTGTTGGGCTAAGATTGATTTTAGCTAGATTAAGGGTCCGGAGTTGACCCCGGAGACTACCGATAAGATCTTAGATTAAGGATCATCTTTTTGCCACTAGAAATCGTCAGGAGTATTACGCAGTTTTGCGTCGGAAACCTTTGGAATTCAAAGTCGTCGATGTGGCGTTATTGAAAATTTCTCCGTGGAAGGATGTGTTTTGTTTTGAGAAGCGCAGCAAGTTAAGTCCACGTTTAAGGGTCCTTTTAGAGCCTTGTCTCGTATTGGCCCAGTGGCATGCCATCTTGAGTTGCCACCTGAGTTGTGCGGTGTGCACAACATACTTCGCGTATCGCACCTCAAGAAGTGCCTTGTTGGCGAGTCGTTGATTATTCCTTTAGAGAGACTACACTTGGATGAGTCGCTTCGCGGTTAGAGGAGCCGGTAGAAATCGTTGACCGAGAGGTTAAGCGCCTGCGGCGGAGTCGGTTTCCTATTGTGAAGGTCCGATGGAACTCTAAGTATGGCGCTGAATTTACGTGGGGACGGGAGGATGGAATGCAGCGGAAATTTCCCCATCTTTTTTCTTCTAGTGATGCTCATTAGTAATTTCGAGGACGAAATTCTTTTAACTGGGGGAGGCTGTGACGTCCCGTCAATTTGAAGTACTTATGTTACCGTTATTATTTATATTTTATTCGCAATTGTTTTGACCCTTGAATTTCGCTTTGTTTTGCTCACGATTTATTATTGAGAATCGGGTTTTATGTTATTATTTTGATTCGTCCCTTGAGACGTAAGTTGATTTTTATCTAAGTGCCTTATAGTTAGTATGCTCATGGAAATAAGTTAGGAGGTTTATGCCAAATTGTCGGTTAACGTATCCCTATCCTTAAGAAATCGTGCTTTGCTCGTGTTTATGTTATTACCGAGAAGTATGTATTTCCATTTTGGAATTTAAATTGAATCATATAATGAATTACAATACCAAGAATACCTATAATGAACTTGTCTAAGTTCATATGTAAAACAATCGAGAACTCTAAACAACGAACGTGCGTAACCATAACTTATAACGAAAAATGAAATTTTGTTGTTGGCAGACCGAGTTGCTCCGCAACTCATTCTCTTGCGCCGCAAGAGGGTGCAGATCAGCAACTTGTGTTTTTCAAACTTTTGCAATTTCTCCTTGACGTGCCTAACTTATCCATTCCGGGTTTTTCCTTGCCCAAAGGCTTTTTGAGTCCAGTAATAAGTCCCTAACACCCCTTGATTCATCCCCACTTTCATTTCATAATTCACACACAACTCACTTCTCACTCTCTCTCTTTCCTTTGAAGAACACACACACACACAAACACAAACACTCCTCCCCTTTTCTTCTTGAACCTGTGATTTCCAGAGTTAATACACATATTTCACCACCATAAAAGTGTTGTTTTTCATCAAGAGAAGTAGAGTTCTTTCATCCATTTGGAGGTTTACTTGGGTTATAACGTTTTCGGGTCGAAATCACCGTCTCACATCAAGATCTTCATCACATCTAGCTTGATCTTCAAATCTTCACTTTCTTTGGGGTATAATAACTTGAACTTTCTGTATTTTATAAATTTTATTCATTGCATGTATCATCTAGCTAAAGAAAATGAGTTTTTAAAGAGTTTGATGGTAAAATATGTATAAAAATCAAGTTTTGGTAAAAATGTGTATGGATCTTGATTAAATGATGATAAAAGCTTTACAAAATGGTTATTTGAAAGTGTTTTTGAACATATTATGACTTGCATGTCCAAATCTACCATCAAAAGTCGATTTATTAAACAGGAAAAACGTTTTCGGTGGGAATCTGCCCAGGAGTTGCGCCGCAACTCTACCTGTTGCGCCGCAACCTGGGGTCAGATTACCCATTTTCGTTTTGTTTCACTATTAATCGTAACCGTAAGCTTGTTTTCGTAAGAACTGGTATTAACGGATGGTGTATTGTGTTTTGGAGTTAGAAATCTCATCACCACACCATCAAAGGATTTTGTCTCGGGTTCCTAATTTGCTAAATTGCGGTTGCTATCGGTAAGAATTGACTTTCTTCCAAATTTCTCATTTTTCATATGTTCGGTTTTAGCCTTGAAAAATGGTTAGGAATAAATATTAGACAAACACATGTTATAATTTCGGATTTGGACAACTTTGGACTAAAAGACGTTAAAATGTGAATTTAACCATAAGTAACGTATTTAACTTATATCATATTATTTATTATGAGAAAGACTTATTTAGTCTTGAAAATGCAATTGTTGTTAAGCGGGAAAGTGTACGGAAATTGGACTAATAATTTACGATGCGGAAGCGCTGCCGAAATTCATTTCACGCCTTTTTACGACTATAAAACACTAATATGAGTAAACTTGTGCATAAAAGTAATATATTACATTATAACATCGTCCTTGGACTCAAAGACGCTAACATATTTATAAAAGCCATAATATTACTTAAAACGAATGTTTTAACCCCTTTTAACAAATAAACCTACGTTTCATAACACGTTCGTAATCTAAAATTATCAAATGGCGTTTTACGACAAACTCTTGGTGAAATGGTTTTGGAGATCATATTACCCTTGTATTTTGAAAAATAAGACTTTAAATTATCCTAAGTGTCAAATTGGACTTTTAAATTGATTTTGACTTTAATAAGTCAACATAAATGACATTTGACTTTCATAAGTCAACACCTGTGACTTTGACTTTTATAAAGTCAACATTCCTTACGTTTGACTTTGACCAAGTCAACATTGTTTCCGTCGAGCTTGGTCGATCTATTGAAACTTGATAAAGATATTCTATTAACCGATACTCCTAGTAATCATTTTCGATTCGGATTATCAATTTTTCCAATTGACGATTATGACGTGGAATGCCGATATCTCTCCGGACGGTCCTGTTTGACGCGGAACATCGCCTTCTAAATACGTCACCTTATTTAAACTTATTAATATTTGGATTATCTTTTTAACTTAATCTTAACCGACAAGGCTAAACCGGACCTAGACTTATAGAGATACTGAGACTATGTTGTTTATTGTTTTAAGGCACTTAGGCGGTGAAGTTGTAACTCTGTGTTGGTGTACCCGATTCATTTGCTGGAATTGTATTGTGAGTTATTCGTAGCCCTTGGCTTACTGTTTTTGGGCTGTAAAGCGTATTTTAAAACTGTCTGCGTATGCGGAATGTTATTAATCATCTTGTAGTGTATTTTAAAACTGTCTGCGTATGCGGAATGATATTGATTATCTTGTTACCCAGTGATTTAGGTCTGCCTTAGATTAAGTATCATTAGGCTCGAGGAGCCTCCCCTTATACACTTGATTAAGCATTTGCCCGCGGTTTCATATATACAGATCTGTTTGGGTTTGACCAAACCCTCATCGCCCGCTAGGACGTACCTAGGAGTAGGTGTTATGGCCGTATTTCATATTTGGTTGCCTTTGGATTGATACCCCTTAGGATAGGGGTTAATTTACGTGGTCAGGTTCAGTGTATGATAGTCTAGGCATGGTACCTCTCACTATTGGATTGAAAAACAAGATATGGTTTGAAATGATTTGATATTTTGAAAGGTTGATGTTTAATGAAACTTGTCGATGGGTCACTTTTACTTTAAAATTGCGAATAATTCACCAACATGTTGTTGATGTCGTTTTAACGCTTTGCAGGAAATTGAGGATTTCCGTTGATCATGCCATAATTTATTTTCGGATCGCTTGCTTTTGGGAAATTTGAATTTAAATTGTTTATTGTAATTTCCATGACGATCCATTGTTTATTTCTTTTGGAATTGTATTGGTACTTGGCGTCTCATCGCCTTTGACTTTATGATGTATTTTGTAACATTTGGCATGATCTATTTAATTTGATGTTTTTTTTATCGGTTATATTGTTGTAATCTTGACTCTTGATATTATAACTGGAACATCTCGCGTTTCCGCTTCCAAGCGGGGTGTGACAGAAGTTGGTATCAGAGCCAAAGGTTATAGCAAACCGAGTGATTTTAATTGAGTAAATCACTTGGACTATGACCATAGGCTTTTTAAATCGATTTTTACTCTGATTGCAATGTGTGCACTATTTTTCATACGTGTTTAATTTCGCGTTGTGTTTTGGCATTTGGCCTTGTTTTCGTGTCGCACACATTTGCTGATCGAGTTTTCTCTTCCTTTTATTTTAGGACGATGGCGCCTAAGAGGAGAGTTGCGACACGAAGTTCTACGAGACGCGCTACTGTGAATCCGAGAGCGAGTGCTAATACCGCGACTCCGAATGCGAGAGCGAATAACGCGGAGACGAATACGACACCGAACATCAGGCAATTATTCGCTGAGGAATTTGCAGCAATGATGCCAATTATGATCGCTCAGATTAAAGATAGTATCTGTATGGGAAGTGGTGGTTCGGCTCCTGAGAATCCCGAGCCGACTGCTAATAATGATGGTCCCGAAATTGTGATTAATGGATCGGGTGGAGCAGAGGGCTCAGCTCGACGCGCTGGGTGCACTTTGAAGACGTTTATGAGCTGCAAGGCCCCTGAATATAAGGGCAATGAGGGAGCAACTGGAACGCTCCAATGGATGGAGAAGCTAGAGTCTATCTTTGATGCTGTGGGATGTGCGGACGAGGATCGAGTCCGATTTGCTGCATTTGTATTTCAAGGTACGGCTCTGACGTGGTGGAATTCAATCGTTAATGTGCGAGGCCGAGCTGAGATCAGCAAGATGACTTGGGATTAGCTAAAGGAGTTGATGATTATCGAGTATGTTCCCGAATCTGAGATTCAGAAGTTGGAGGACGAATTGTGGAACTTGACCATGGTTGGGTCAGACATCCAGGGGTACACTTCGCGTTTTCACGCTTTGTCCCAGCTAGTGCCGCACTTGGTCCGACCGGAGCTTAAACGTATAGGTCGCTACACTCACGGATTACCCCCAGCAATCCGTAAGAGTGTCCTATCCAGCAAACCGAGCACTTTTCAGAGCGCGGTGGAAATTGCGATTACTTTGACTCAGAACGCGGTCCGTGATGGTGAGCTACCCCCGATAGTGGTTAAGCAAGACTCCAGGGAGAAACGGAGTGGGGGATCCCGTCAGAACGATTCACGGAAAAGATTCAGGAGGCAGGGTACTCCTCAAGTTGTGCATGCGTATGCTGCTGCGATACCCGGTGCCCAGGGTAAGCACCCGAAGTGTGGACGATGTGGCAACTACCACGCCGAGGAGGTGAAATGTTGGGTATGTACCAAGTGTAACAAGCTAGGGCACACCGAGAGGTTTTGTAAGACCCCGAGGGGAAAATGCTTTGAGTGTGGGTCTGCTGAGCACCTCAGGAACAAGTGTCCCAGGCGAAAATCTTCTGGTACGAATTCTTTTCTTATCTAAAGTCAGCCTGCACATATATTCTGCTTGATTCTAATGTTTGGCTTTAAATTCCTTGTATTGTGAACTTCTCTTTTCTCTTATGTTATTTTTATTTTTACGCCCTTTTTGCGTTGACACCGAAGAGCCTCCATCTGTAAAGAAGTCGACGAGACGAGGTTGTCCTACGAGTGCGTTTCCGAGAGATTCGACTCCAGATTTTTTTTATTTTATCCGTCACTTCGCTTCGACTTAGTAATCATTGATACCAAACCAAACTGTAATAAAGACTCTTCAAAAATCTTTTCGCTAACTTTTCAACTTTAGTGGGAGAATTCTGCAATTGCATGATTCGCTTCCAACTACGCGTAACTTGATCAACTACGCCTAGTTCGAAACAAATTATGCGAGAACGGAACGCAACTGCTATTGTTAACCGTTTTTGAGTCATAAAATTTTCAATTCTACCTATTCCAGATTTTAGTCCGTCATTCGAAGAATTTCACATCCGATGCGTTTAGGACTATGATTCTTTGCACGCCCTTAACCTTAGCGTCTTCCTTCGAAATAGAGTTAGCCGTTGGTGAGTTTTTCTGGCTACCGAAGCTCTTTCTGCCTATTGTTTTGATTCCGATGACCATTCTTTTCCTACCGACTCGATTCCGATCGCCTTAGGTAGATTCGACGTATTATTAGCATGGGTTGGTTGTAGACACACCGTGTAGAGGTTATATGTTGCGAGAAGATTATCCGCATACTGTTATAGCAGGAAGACTGTTGTTAGGACAAGGGGATAAGGCGGGGAAGCGCCTTAAAGTTGTCTCAGGATTGGAAGTTCGGGAGTACATCGAGTGGGATTGTTCACTCTTTCTTACACATCCGTGGTTCGTGAAATTCCCGATGTGTTCCCAGAGGACTTACTTGGATTACCCCTAGTCAAGGAGCAGAGTTTTGGATTGATGTAGTTTAGAGAGCAGCGCCAGTGGCGAAGGCTCCTTATCGGTTAGCACCCTCGGAGATGTAAGAACTATCGAAGCAGATATAGAGATTGGTGGACAAAGGCTTCGTTAGGCCGAGTTTCTCTCTTTGAGGAGCGCCGGTACTTTTCGTTAAAAAGGGAAAGATGCTAAATGCATTATGTTGATGAGTTGAGTAGCATATCGATTATGTTTGTGAGATTCGTTACCATCCGGGTAAGGGGAATGTATCAGCTAATGCGTTGAGTCGCACAAAGTCGGCTAAGCCGGTGAGAGTACACACCATGATGATTTCGACTCAGTCGAGCTTGAAGGCTCGCATCGTTCAGGCTTATCAGGAAGCTCTCACCGAGGATTGTATCATTGGATTATCGTAGATCGGTTGACTAAGTCAGCACGTTTTCTGCCTATTCGAGAAGATTACCGAATAGAGAAACCTTTTAGATTGCTTATTGACGAGATTTTTCCGTCACTCCTGATCGTGACGCGCGTGTTTGGACTTGGGCGGAAGTTGGGGATCGACTTTTTCTGCTAGCCGAGTTTTTATACTTCAATAGTTACCGCCCCATCTTTGTTGCGCGCCGCTTGAGGCTCTTTACTGTCATAAGTGTAGGTCTCCACTTTGTTGGGCTAAGATTGATTTTAGCCAGATTAAGGGTCCGGAGTTGACCCCGGAGACTACCGATAAGATCTTAGATTAAGGATCATCTTTTTGCCACTAGAAATCGTCAGGAGTATTACGCAGTTTTGCGTCGGAAACCTTTGGAATTCAAAGTCGTCGATGTGGCGTTATTGAAAATTTCTCCGTGGAAGGATGTGTTTTGTTTTGAGAAGCGCAGCAAGTTAAGTCCACGTTTAAGGGTCCTTTTAGAGCCTGTCTCGTATTGGCCCAGTGGCATGCCATCTTGAGTTGCCACCTGAGTTGTGCGGTGTGCACAACATACTTCGCGTATCGCACCTCAAGAAGTGCCTTGCTGGCGAGTCGTTGATTATTCCTTTAGAGAGACTACACTTGGATGAGTCGCTTCGCGGTTAGAGGAGCCGGTAGAAATCGTTGACCGAGAGGTTAAGCGCCTGCGGCGGAGTCGGTTTCCTATTGTGAAGGTCCGATGGAACTCTAAGTATGGCGCTGAATTTACGTGGGGACGGGAGGATGGAATGCAGCGGAAATTTCTCCATCTTTTTTCTTCTAGTGATGCTCATTAGTAATTTCGAGGACGAAATTCTTTTAACTGGGGGAGGCTGTGACGTCCCGTCAATTTGAAGTACTTATGTTACCGTTATTATTTATATTTTATTCGCAATTGTTTTGACCCTTGAATTTCTCTTTGTTTTGCTCACGATTTATTATTGAGAATCGGGTTTTATGTTATTATTTTGATTCGTCCCTTGAGACGTAAGTTGATTTTTATCTAAGTGCCTTATAGTTAGTATGCTCATGGAAATAAGTTAGGAGGTTTATGCCAAATTGTCGGTTAACGTATCCCTATCCTTAAGAAATCGTGCTTTGCTCGTGTTTATGTTATTACCGAGAAGTATGTATTTCCATTTTGGAATTTAAATTGAATCATATAATGAATTACAATACCAAGAATACCTATAATGAACTTGTCTAAGTTCATATGTAAAACAATCGAGAACTCTAAACAACGAACGTGCGTAACCATAACTTATAACGAAAAATGAAATTTTGCTGTTGGCAGACCGAGTTGCTCCGCAACTCATTCTCTTGCGCCGCAAGAGGGTGCAGATCAGCAACTTGTGTTTTTCAAACTTTTGCAATTTCTCCTTGACGGGCCTAACTTATCCATTCCGGGTTTTTCCTTGCCCAAAGGCTTTTTGAGTCCAGTAATAAGTCCCTAACATCCCCTTGATTCATCCCCACTTTCATTTCATAATTCACACACAACTCACTTCTCACTCTCTCTCTTTCCTTTGAAGAACACACACACACACAAACACAAACACTCCTCACCTTTTCTTCTTGAACCTGTGATTTCCAGAGTTAATACACATATTTCACCACCATAAAAGTGTTGTTTTTCATCAAGAGAAGTAGAGTTCTTTCATCCATTTGGAGGTTTACTTGGGTTATAACGTTTTCGGGTCGAAATGACCGTCTCACATCAAGATCTTCATCACATCTAGCTTGATCTTCAAATCTTCACTTTCTTTGGGGTATAATAACTTGAACTTTCTGTATTTTATAAATTTTATTCATTGCATGTATCATCTAGCTAAAAAAAATGAGTTTTTAAAGAGTTTGATGGTAAAATATGTATAAAAATCAAGTTTTGGTAAAAATGTGTATGGATCTTGATTAAATGATGATAAAAGCTTTACAAAATGGTTATTTGAAAGTGTTTTTGAACATATTATGACTTGCATGTCCAAATCTACCATCAAAAGTCGATTTATTAAACATGAAAAACGTTTTCGGTGGGAATCTGCCCAGGAGTTGCGCCGCAACTCTACCTGTTGCGCCACAACCTGGGGTCAGATTACCCATTATCGTTTTGTTTCACTATTAATCGTAACCGTAAGCTTGTTTTCGTAAGAACTGGTATTAATGGATGGTGTATTGTGTTTTGGAGTTAGAAATCTCATCACCACACCATCAAAGGATTTTGTCTCGGGTTCCTAATTTGCTAAATTGCGGTTGCTATCGGTAAGAATTGACTTTCTTCCAAATTTCTCATTTTTCATATGTTCGGTTTTAGCCTTGAAAAATGTTTAGGAATAAATATTAGACCAACACATGTTATAATTTCGGATTTGGACAACTTTGGACTAAAAGACGTTAAAATGTGAATTTAACCATAAGTAACGTATTTAACTTATATCATATTATATATTATAAGAAAGACTTATTTAGTCTTGAAAATGCAATTGTTGTTAAGCGGGAAAGTGTACGGAAATTGGACTAATAATTTACGATGCGGAAGCGATGCCGAAATTCATTTCACGCCTTTTTACGACTATAAAACACTAATATGAGTAAACTTGTGCATAAAAGTAATATATTACATTATAACATCGTCCTTGGACTCAAAGACGCTAACATATTTATAAAAGCCATAATATTACTTAAAACGAATGTTTTAACCCCTTTTAACAAATAAACCTACATTTCATAACACGTTCGTAATCTAAAATTATCAAATGGCGTTTTTACGACAAACTCTTGGTGAAATGGTTTTGGAGATCATATTACCCTTGTATTTTGAAAAATAAGACTTTAAATTATCCTAAGTGTCAAATTGGACTTTTAAATTGATTTTGACTTTAATAAGTCAACATAAATGACATTTGACTTTCATAAGTCAACACCTGTGACTTTGACTTTTATAAAGTCAACATTCCTTACGTTTGACTTTGACCAAGTCAACATTGTTTCCGTCGAGCTTGGTCGATCTATTGAAACTTGATAAAGATATTCTATTAACCGATACTCCTAGTAATCATTTTCGATTCGGATTATCAATTTTTCCAATTGACGATTATGACGTGGAATGCCGATATCTCTCCGGACGGTCCTGTTTGACGCGGAACATCGCCTTCTAAATACGTCACCTTATTTAAACTTATTAATATTTGGATTATCTTTTTAACTTAATCTTAACCGACAAGGCTAAACCGGACCTAGACTTATAGAGATACTGAGACTATGTTGTTTATTGTTTTAAGGCACTTAGGCGGTGAAGTTGTAACTCTGTGTTGGTGTACCCGATTCATTTGCTGGAATTGTATTGTGAGTTATTCGTAGCCCTTGTCTTACTGTTTTTGGGCTGTAAAGCGTATTTTAAAACTGTCTGCGTATGCGGAATGTTATTAATCATCTTGTAGTGTATTTTAAAACTGTCTGCGTATGCGGAATGATATTGATTATCTTGTTACCCAGTGATTTAGGTCTGCCTTAGATTAAGTATCATTAGGCTCGAGGAGCCTCCCCTTATACACTTGATTAAGCATTTGCCCGCGGTTTCATATATACAGATCTGTTTGGGTTTGACCAAACCCTCATCGCCCGCTAGGACGTACCTAGGAGTAGGTGTTATGGCCGTATTTCATATTTGGTTGCCTTTGGATTGATACCCCTTAGGATAGGGGTTAATTTACGTGGTCAGGTTCAGTGTATGATAGTCTAGGCATGGTACCTCTCACTATTGGATTGAAAAACAAGATATGGTTTGAAATGATTTGATATTTTGAAAGGTTGATGTTTAATGAAACTTGTCGATGGGTCACTTTTACTTTAAAATTGCGAATAATTCACCAACATGTTGTTGATGTCGTTTTAACGCTTTGCAGGAAATTGAGGATTTCCGTTGATCATGCCATAATTTATTTTCGGATCGCTTGCTTTTGGGAAATTTGAATTTAAATTGTTTATTGTAATTTCCATGACGATCCGTTGTTTATTTCTTTTGGAATTGTATTGGTACTTGGCGTCTCATCGCCTTTGACTTTATGATGTATTTTGTAACATTTGGCATGATCTATTTAATTTGATGTTTTGTTTATCGGTTATATTGTTGTAATCTTGACATTTGATATTATAACTGGAACATCTCGCGTTTCCGCTTCCAAGCGGGGTGTGACATTAACAAATGGGTCAAATTCATAAAAAAGTTCGATTACAAACCGTGCAAAAATTGATGGAGAATAGGAAGTCGAAAGAGGTTCATCTTAAAAATGATTCCTAAGTTTGTTTTGTAATTTGTTTGATGTAGAATGGGAAGTCGGGTCAACACATACACACTTATGTCACACATGTTGGTCCTAATTATACTTGATGAGGTTTCATATGCTAAAAATGTTTATTTATTTATGTTTAAGTGTAGGGCTGAAAAAAATAACTGAACTATCTGAGATCAGACCTTAAGAAAGGTTGGGTATTCTCTTAAGAAGAAACCATCATTATGGACATACATGCTCAAATAGGTTTTTACTCATTTTCTTTAAAAAATATGAGACCATTTTATACTATCTTTATCTTTTAAAAGCTCTTACTTCTAGGTAGGTTTATTTGTCATTACAATGTTATGTTGTAGATAGTCAACAATTGCAAGAAGCTTACCAAGAAGAACCGATAACGAGATATAAAACTATTAGAGAACTCGATTCAAGAAAAAAAGAGTGTAAAGTGAGTTTGAAACAAACAAGAAATAGAAAAAAACGACTATTGATGGGCAAATGTTTTAACAAGTACAAGGACAACAAAAATTGCAACAAACTATATTTTCTATCTTTTAAAAGTTCGTATCTATACGTATCTTCACGTTTTACATTATGATTGGAGTTTAAATACATTTTATGTTTTTATCTTTTTGCGTATTTAATTTCCGTTGTTAAATATTCGTAATATAATTATATCAAATAGTTTATTATTCCCGCTGCACCGTGCGGGTACTATACTATTATTATTTAAATCAAACAACACTCTCTTTCCTAATTAATTTAAAAAAATTTAACATCTACAAATTAACTTATAATTCCTATGTTACTAAAAAAAAATTAAAATACTTTCTATTTGATTTAAAAACTTTCAAAATTATAAATTTTATTTTATAACCCCATAAACTTAAAATAATTAAAATATTATGCAATTTTTTCTACTAAAATACGTATACCAAATCTACACTATAATATAATCTATTTCTACTATATACAAAACATTTCTCACATGGTCTTAATTCTCTAAAACCTTAGTAACTGAAATTACTTAACTACCGTTTTTATATCTCTCACCACATATCATTATTCAAAATAACTTATAATTAAATAATGTTGGTTAATAAAGTTTTAGCCTTGTAGAGTAAATGAACGGAAAGATACTTTAAACATGTAGACTTAGAAATGTTTATTTACCATAATAACAATAACCAATTTCGTTTATATTGATTAAAGAATTTATGATTTGAAACCAAAACTGACATATAAGTCCATACCGTAATTAACAGTATTTATTTGTTAACAAATGGGTCAAATTCATAAAAACATTCGATTACAAACCATGCAAAAATTGATGGAGAATAGGAAGTTGAAAGAGTTCATCTTAAAAATGATTCATAAGTTTGTTTTGTAATTTGTTTGATGGACAATGGGAAGTCGGGTCAACACATACACACTTATGTCACACATGTTGGTCCTAATTGAACTTGATGAGGTTTCATATGCTAAAAATCTTTATTTGTTTATGTTTAAGTGTAGGGCTGAAAAGAATAACCGAACTATCTGAGATCAGTCCTTAAGAAAGGTTGGGTATCCTCTCAAGAAGAAACCATCATTATGGATATACATGCTCAAATAGGTATTTACTCATTTTCTTTAAAAAATATGAGACCATTTTATACTATCTTTATTTTTTAAAAGCTCTTACTTATAGGCAGGTTTATTTGTTATTACAATGTTATGTTTTAGATGGTCAACAATTGCAAGAAGCTTACCAAGAAGATGCGACACAACCCTTACCGCTGCGTTCGCAGCCAAATTGTCACCCCATAACCACTTCCCGTCTGAAGGCCTAGCGCGGAGCACCCACCTCTTCTACGGCGCACCCAACTCGTCTCACTAAACGGTTTTTGATTGCTTCTTTGCTCTGGCGTAGCGCCTTCTGTTGCGTCGCGGCAAGCTTCCTATCATCCAAACGCGTCGCAATATTGTCTAGTATGTGAACCACATCATTCTTTGGTTTGGCGACAGAGTAAAGCGATGAGAATGTGAACCCCACTTGAATATTATTTTCTTTTTCATACGTAACCGTTTTAAAAAAATAACTGTTGAAAATAAAAATAACCATTGAATGACTAGTTTTGAATAAAACAAAATTAATTATTCTTTTTAAATCCTTTAATCTATATATATATTACCATTTTCATCAATTTAAGACCCAATTCATAAAACAACCAGAATTTACAAAACAACCACAAATCATATAAGAATGGATTTCGACTCTGGCATCGAAAATTCTATGGCACTCGGTCCAAATGACATACTTTATTAATATGTTTGGAACTGATTCCCCGCCAACGGCACCAAGCTGATTATTTCCTAGAAACCGAGAAACCGTCGCAAATAATTTGTTTGACGGATACTTTGCCGACGAACCAACATTTTCGTCGGAATATTTTCGTCGTCGTAATCAGACGAGAAAAAAAATTGTTTCTCTATATATGTCTATCTATAAACATCTTATGTGCAACATCTGATACTTGACTGTTTTACATATTTTTAACGTTTTTCATAAGTGCACTTCCACCATAAGCGAATTGACGTACGATTGTGTCGTCTATGTGTTTGATGAATATTTACATGTGGGTCAACAAACATAATATGATTTTTCGGACAACTTCACCAATTTTATGTTTCATATCTTATCACCTAAGTACTTAAGAAAACTAACAGTAGAATATGTGCTATGTTTACAACAACATCATGCCGAGATACATAGTTTTCTGGGTATGCTCGGAAGCATCGATTGTATGCACTAGGCTTGGAAGAATTGTCCAGTGGCGTGACATGGTCAATACATACGAGGTGATCAACGATCATTCTCGAAGCGGTTACATCTTATGATATGTGGATTTGGCACACTTACTTTGTCAATGCAGGTTCGAATGACATCAACGTCACGAATGTTGAGATATATTTAACGATTTACTTCAAGATGTGGCTCCAACAGTAACGTACAATATTAACGGGCGTAATCTCACAAAAGGGTATTATCTCGCCGACAAAATTTATCCGGTATCAAGACTTCATATCGTATAAGATCCGATGACGGACGAAGAAATAAGGTTTTCGAGATTCCAAGAATCTGCAAGAAAATATGTGGATTGAGCATTCAGTGTGCTTCAAGGGCGTTGTGAAATCACTAAAACCCCCGCAAGAGCCTATAGTAGCGACAAGATTAAACGAATCATGTATTGTTCGGTGAATTTACACAACATGATTGTAACGTCCTGGTTTTCAAAAATCACGTTTTACAAAAACTTTTTAAGTTATAAGACTTTTACACAGCGGAAACATAATAAAACATAATAAAGCGGTTCCTAAACATCTTCATACAAACCATACGTTACTTAGTTACAAAATCAAAAGCTTTCTAAAAGCATATAACAAAACTATACGAATGGGGACAACGTCTACCCCAAGCAATCCCGCCTCACCAGGCTAGCGTCTAGCACCCTACGAGCAAAAGACACATTTGAAAAGAGTATCAGTAAAGCTGGCGAGACAATAAACTTAGTAAAGACTGTAAAACATTTCATAAAATATTTAACTTCAAAGTCCCAAACCATACCCGCACCCATCGCAGACGGATAGGTTACAATTCAATAAATAAACAATAATAAAGTGAACAGGTAAATGATTCTCATCTCATAATCAAATTACGCACTAAAGTCAATATCTTACGTTTGGGATCCATCTCTTGTCCAAACGTCATCTATCACAATTTGGGTCCATCTTATGCCCAACAATCATCTTTCTAAAGCGGGGTCCATCTCTTCCCCCATGGGACTACAATCTCGTTCGCTACTCGCACATTCCTGCATGTTATTATAAGCATTGGGGCGCGACTCCCAATCTCTATAATAACCCGAAATGTAGGCTTTCACTACTCCGACGTTACATACGATGCGTTGTCGTTAAGGAGGGTTCCACGGTGTGTCAACTTATACACCTCCCCACTCCCACGTGATGTATCCGGCTGACCCTCATCTCAATGGTCATACATCACTCCAGTATGAGATTACATCTCAGTACCGCGTGTTACAAGGGAGGTCTAGAATTCCCCGTAACCAACTTTCTTAGGCTAGCACTTTTCTACCTAGTCGGTCAAACTAGGTTAATCTATCTACGAGCAGCTACCTACCACCCGTAACCCATGCCTCTTATGCAAAACTATGTCATACTACATATAGTGCATAAAACAATAACAATAAGCAATTGCTAAGACAAAACAAGGGCCACAATCAAATATGTACGTCATCTCAATGTACAACAATAATAATAAATATTATAAATGTATGTCATCACATTATACACCAATAAAACACGAGTAGCTACAACTACTCGATCAAAGTACGATTACGTTATCCTGTTAAAATGGTTCATCTTAAATCGATCATACGTCTTCTCATCTTTTAAAACGTATTTACATCTTTCCAAAACGTTTTACATCTTTTAAAACGTTAACTCATCTTTAAAAACATCTTTTGTCTTAAAGCTCGGTTTTTAAAACGATATTGTACTCACCTCAGTCCTCGACAAACGGAACCGCCCAAGCGATGCAAACACAGTCAACCTGATCATAACATACCCGTTAATAAGATCGTAAAAACTAATTATTACCGATTTAGGCTTATTTAGCCAAACGCTCATTTAACCATAGAGCCGACCTCTTAACCTTTTCAACATACTCGTATAGACTATATAACACCTCTAAAATATATATCTATAGTTTGAAGGACTACGATTCACTAATAAACTTTTTACACAATAGAAACTCATTTTTCTAACATAAATTCTGCACAAATCAGCACCAAGTTGCTATTTTGACTCGCGTTTTTGACCTATTTGTGAGTCAAATGAGCTTAAACATTCTAAAGACGAGTTAAAGTACACATGCACACCTTTAAAACGATATATTGTACACCTCCATAGGATATACGATGAGACTTCTACAGCCCTCACAAAACAGCCACTTGCTGTTTTCTGTTTTATTAAAATTTCAACCCAAACCGACCCGTTCGTAATCCATAACATACAACTCGAATTTTGGGTTCTTACAATCATTTCTAAGACTTAATTACTATATAATTCAACCATCTAAATTCAACGATACGCAACCCCAATCAATTAGACTAGGAAAACCATAACATGCAAAGGTTATAAGTTATACCTTAACTTTTTTGAACCGGGTATCGAATCGACCCGAAACGAACAACCACAAAACCCACTTTTGCTTACACCAAAACGTTCCTTATGCTTCCAGGAGCACGATGGTGCTTTCGGTTTTTAAAACGGTCTACTAATGAACTCTCTAGGCTTGATTTTTGGTTGATGGAAGTTTTTTTGTATTTTCTTCTGTTTCTTGTTTTCTCCGTCGCACACACATACACCAAAATGCAGAGAATCTGCATTCCCACTAACTCAAGCATATATATAATTATATATTTTTAAACTTTACCCTCAAATTTGAGACTAAACCACATATCCCCGTGGACCAAACTCGTTACAAAAAGAGTCTTAACTCAAATTTAGGATGTTACAATGATAATCCATGACAACGATCGCAACATGTGTCAATTGGAGGAAGATTATATGGGAAACGTGGAAAATAGGTCGACACGTACGTGGGCAGACAGACTTGGAACATATAGACGTATGGACAGAGAGTTGCGTGATCGACAAATGCATCATACACTTCGTAGTTCTCTTATCCAACACATTGCGCACCTCTCACCAACTTTTCATAAACGTTAGTTATTTTAGTAATTGTATTTTTTTTTAATAATTGTAATGTTTCCTTTTTATTTAATGAATGTTCTTTTTTGTCCAATAAATATAATGTATTTATTTATTGAATTTATATTTAAAAAAATAATGTATGGGGAACATAAAAACTAACTGAAAGGTTACTTTTAATAGTGACTTACTCAATTCTAGTCTATTTAATGTCTACCGACGTTACGTTGAGTTAATAAAAACTAATCATATTAGTTTTGGTTACCATTGTGAGTGGTTTGAGTCTTTAGACATTAAAAATGTTTTTATCATACCAAACGTCTTATAATATTAAGTTAGTTCCATATTATGCAAAGGTATGTCCAAAGTATGATTTCCGTTAAGTTTCAAATAACTCGGTAAATCAGCAGGTCCAAGGTCTACCTACAGTCCAAATATATGTCTACAACTTTAAATTGTTGAGCTACATGAGTCAATGAGTAGTGTTTGGGCTTGCTAGAAAGTTACTTCTAAGAGTTGCTGTTTGGCATAGGTACTTTATTTGTCATGTGATCTGAAAAATGTAGTTTTCCGAAAATAAACCTTTACTAGATTACTACACCGGCAGTGTACCCTTGTCAGTTGTAAAATAGTATTGGCAAATATCGGGTTCGAACACAGGGATTATTTATAATTGAAAGTTTTAGTTTTATAATAACACGTAACAAGTAACAAGTAACAAGTGGGTTTTAGTCTTAAGAAGACTTGATTATACTAACAATGAAAATATTCTTGAATTCAAATATGGATAAAAAGACGCTTGCTTGGACCGTTCACGAATATGTGTTATCTCTTAAGTGTGAAAATGTCGATAAACTTCTAATGTAAAATCCTAAGTTCCTTTCGAATACCGGATTTCTCCAATTACCTAACCATGCAACGATTCCTTTCGAATACCGTTAACACCTCAAGTAATTGTGCATAAAGTTTCAAGCCGATATGTGAGAATTAACCTATAAGCTTCCTTTCGAATAGCTTACTAACTCCTAAACCGATTTCTCTTAATTTAGTAGCTAGCGTTCGTGTTAATACCTACTTGTTCAAATCGTTGTTAATGATTCCTTTCGAATATCATAAACTTATAATCAACTAAAGACCGGCCGATTATTTCGTTCCTATTTTAGTAAAAATTACGGATTCCTTTCGAATACCCGTTTTTAGATTACCAAACAAGAGTATAAACAATTTTAACAAGATAATTAAGATATTAACCCAAACGGATCCCCGATTAACCTCTACACATCATTCTAATTTCACACCCAAAATCTAACACATAAACGATCACAAATCCAAGCAAACGTTTAAAAAAAATTAGCAACTCATAATTGTAACAAAGCCAATCAAATATGTAAAAGACATAATTCAATTGCAAATGTGAAATAGATAAAAGTTCAATACCAAAATCTGGAAAATAGGTTCCAAGTATCTCCAAAATAACAAAGTAGAAACTAAAGTAACGATTGTTCAAACTTGAAATTACGATTATGATAATTCCTTTGATTCTCCTTGCTAATTGATGATTATGGACTGAAAATATGAGTGATGATGATAGTGTTTCTGTCCAGAAAATCGTCCCTATGTAATTGCCCCACTAACTCTTGGGTTCCCACATAATTAGCATTAAAGAAACAGAATTATAACTGCCAGCACTTCTCTTGCGCCGCAACTCACTTTCTTGCGCCGCAAGTCCAATAAATGTCTTGAGCCAGCACGTTGTTCACTTGCGCCGCAACTCAGCCTTGTTGCGCCGCAAGTCGTCTTCAGTACGCTCCACAAATCTCTTGTCAAGCAGTTGCGGGGCAGCTAGTAGAAATGGCCAAGGCAACTAGACGATTTGTTCCCTGCCTTGTCTTTCTTTGCATCTTTTGGTCCCAACTTGCCTCCTTTGACTCCAAACATAACTCAAAACCTATAAAACAAACTTTACACAAAGTATAAGCAATACGGGGCCTATCCATTACGTTTTGGACTCTAAACATAACATATATCGCTATGAAATACTCGTATAAATGAGCGATATCAAACCCCCCATACTTAAGCATTTGCTTGTCCCTAAGCAAATCCGACTCAAACCTACTAACAATTTTACAAAACATACAACTTGAGAAAAGATAAGGAATCACGGGCTCAAACATTTAACTAAATTCCGGTGTTAGAAATTAAAGATATGCGTGAAATTGCTAGATCGTAAACCAAAGCTACTAAATTACTTAAGTAAACAAAAACCGCAATTTTCTAATGTTAACTCCTAATTCTTCCCCTAGTTTAGATATGTCTAAATAATCACCCCTTTTCCCTCACTCTCCAACCGAAATTAGAGCGATCAGCCTTTACGGCCGACCCCTTACGCCTTACTTTCGGGGGAACCCTTAAAATATCACTAAGCATTTTCTTCATTTGAGTACTTCTTTCTTTTGAGAATCATTTGGTTAGTCTACATCTTTTTCTTTTCCTCTCACTTTTGTTCACTTCAAATATTATAGATTTGTGTTTATATATTTTCTTTGAAGTGAACGGGTATAACGGGATTTGAGTCTTCGTTATAGTGAGGATCAATTTCTATTTTGTTGACGGGAAAGACCTATGGCCTTTTTCTTCGCCTCTAATTCTCCAAGGGCTTAAATGATACTAGGATTCCCCAACTACCCCCGAAAGGGTGCAAGGACTACAAGGGCTCGGTACTAAGGATATCTATCTAGATTTTTGATTTTTCGGGGAAACTTAAGGAACTAAAATTAGAAAACCTAAATTCTTATTTACAAGTATTTTATTAACTAAAGATGTTCCTAAACAATTTCATGTTAAAGTACCGGAATTAAGTTATACCAGCCCCTATCATCTTCCCTAACTACATTTAAGCGTTTTTTTTTTTTTTTTTTTTAAAGACTCTAAATGACTCAAATGGGACTAAAATAAACGTAATGGATATAGGGGACAACACTAACTAATTTTCCGACTAACCCCCCATACTTGAATAACACATTGTCCCTAATGTGTTCCATCAAAAGCAAAACTAACTAACTTAAGGGAAATTAAACTAAAACTAAAAATTCAAAAATAAAAGAAAGAAAGAAAAACAAAACCGTGCGAGTTCCTTTGGATGTGGCATGATTTCCGAATCTACTCCGCACGTGCTGAACTTAATGCCAGACTTGTTAAGGTACAAAACACAAAAAAAAAAAAAACAAACACGTTAATTAGCACAATTTTAAAACATCCTAACAAATAAAAGTAGAAATTGTTCCAAACACAACCAAACACAACGGAAAGTAAAATAGTTCAACATCACATAGTACAATAACAATCAAGCCAACAAACGGCTTCCTTCCTTCACTCTTCTTCATCGGGAGGTAACGGGTTGAACAACGGTGGCGGGTTGTACTCGGTCCACCCACTAGATGACCCAGGATTATGCTAGTGGTATTGGGTCGTAGTCAGGTATTCCCACATAGGCTGGTAACGTTCCATGTGGTAGTGAGCGTATTCCCCGACCCGGTTCACCTCTCGGCGGGTCCTATCAACCTCCCGCCTAATATGCGACACATCAACATGTGTCGCGTCCACCTGTCGCCCAATGCGATACATCTCGTGCATCATCGGGTTAAAGTCGAATGGGCCAAGTGGTGGTGGTACTGCTCCCTCAGTGTTCTCGTTCCCCACATCCTCCTCATTATCTTCCTCATTTGCTTCCTCGTCTTCTACATTCTCTTCAACCTGCACATGACCAACATAAACTCTGTTTGCTGTTACAATCTTAGCCCTAAACAAATCATTCATCGTGATCACTTTCCAACCCACAGGTGGACTACACTGTCGAGTCCCCGCTTGGGTCATCACACCCAGATTCTTCGCTATCCTCGTAATAAAATGCCCACAAACCATTGGCCCCACTAACTGTCTTCCTGACCCTTTCTCATTCATATACTCCGCTAATGCCCACGGTGCATTCACATATTGTGTCGGGTCCCTCTTATCAAAGAAATACAAAAGCCAAAGATCATCAATATAAACCTTGTCCTGATGTTGATAGCGTTGCAAAAATGAGTTTGAGATTGCCTTTTCAAGCACTCTCAACATCGGGTTCGTGATACTGTTCGCTTTATTGGTGGTGGCGTGAGGCCTAAGTCCGGATAAGTCAAACCACACATCATTTTTTCTTATCCTGATAACATTCCAGTTCCAACTTCCATTCACAATGTAACCGCTCATGTTACGCCTGTCTAAATATTCCTCTTGGGTAAATAAACCAGCCAAAAACCCGAAATGTGGTATGGATACTTCATGAGATTTCCCCCCAACCGGAACGTAATTATTTTCGCACCATAAACTTCATCACCATTTGAGGGTACCGGGTCAACTGTCAAACTGGAGTAGAATTCTAGACACATTTCTCTGTAACTGCTCTCTCGTACACTGAACCCCTTCTTCCACACTTCCACCTCAAAAGGTGGGGCTCCAGTCTCTCTGACGAACCGTGTCATAAGGTAAGAATTCAATTCCTCAGTCATCCCCAAAGTCTCGAGCATACCCCACTCCAAAAACTTCGCGGGGTGAACCGCTTTGTCTTGAAGTACTGCCAAGTTGTTGTTAAACCGGATTTTCTCATTAGCAGTGCATCCTTGCCACTTGAGCCAAGGATGTGTCTCAGGTCGCATCACCATTGATGCAGCGGATGGAACAGGTGGTCTTGCTACTCGATGAACCGTGGATGTTTTTTCCACTTCCGGCGCCTCCACTGCTTGGCGTTTACCCTACAAAAACTAACAAAAACACAAACAAAACAAACCACAATTGTTACTCTAAAAGAAACAAAACAAAACAATTTTTTTTTTTTTTTTTTTTTTTTTATAAAAACGTTAGGTCTGTTGCCTTCTTGCGCCGCTCTTGGTTCTTCTTGCGGCGCAAGAAGAGCTTTTTGTTCGATTTTCTGCAGCAACCTTTGAACCCAACACAACCAAATCAAAACCTAAGAATACTAAAGCTAATCGACATTATGCTAATACTTATCCTAATTAACTAAATGAAAACAAAATAAAGCTAAACTAACATTTTCCCTAAATCAATTTCAATTTATAAACCCTAATTAAACGAAAATAAAGGATTCAGGTAGAAATTGATTCGAATTGATAAAGGATTCGGGTAGAAATCGAGTTACAAATTGAATGTGTGTGTTTTCTTTCGTGCCTCGCGAGATGTTGTGGAGAAAGAAAAAGAAAAGATTAAGGGTTTTGAAATAAAAGAAAATGTTTTTTCTTTTTATTTTTTTATTTTTTATTTATTTTTTATTTTATTTATTTTTTTATTTTTTTTATTTTTTTTTACACTGTAACTGAAGTACTTGCGGCGCAAATGTTTAAACCTGCGGCGCAAATTGTTGACACAAAATTGCTCGCCGCTACTGAAGTTGTCTTGCGGCGCAAGACACCCTTCTTGCGCCGCAAGAAGAGTGCTACAACATTTTTTCGTTTTTTGACTCCTAAATTACTTAAACACTCAAACTTACTTACTTCTAATTTACGTTAGATGATGAGGTTATTAGGGATTACCCTATGCATATATATAGGTAATCCCTAAAACCTAAATGCTAACATGGGCTTTTATTGCTGAAAGCCCTGATGTTACAAGCAAGCCCATTGAGCAAGACACGCATGTCAAGATCGTACAGGTATACCATTGCCTGACAAGCGACACGCATGTTACAGCCTGTATACCATTGACAAGCGCATGCCTGACAGACCCCCGCCTGACAGGCGCCCGCCTCAACATGAGGTCAACCTGCAAGGCAGTTTCAGCCTTGCGTCATCCTGCAAGGCAGTTTCAGCTGACCGCTAGCCTGCAAGACAGTTTCAGCCTGGCTTCAGCTTGCAAGGCGTTGCCTTAGGTGGTGAGACGTCGCATCTTAACAAATAATAAAGTGAAGACGATTAGTTAAC
Organism: Senecio squalidus; assembly: GCA_910822075.1. NCBI lineage: Eukaryota > Viridiplantae > Streptophyta > Magnoliopsida > Asterales > Asteraceae > Senecio > Senecio squalidus. The sequence goes on from CAJVGC010000432.1 coordinate 45,172,870, forward strand.
CACTGATTGATTACTATAACAGTTTAAACATTCATGATCGTCATTGATTGATGGACGTTCCCCATGCTTGAAACGGGTAGTATAAATACGTAATCTAATCAGGGTAGACAGACTTCACAAAAATCTCACTTCAACACACACACAAGCTAAACAGAGTTCATATACTCTTGCTTTCACCTTCAACCTTGATCACCCTAGGTTCGTCAAGAACTTACTGGGTTTGCACTGTGATCATCACAGGAGATCCAAGGTTGACACCATCAATCCTCGTGTTTGACAACCACTGCTCGAAGACACGTTTTTAAACGGCGTTTCATTTTTTTCGAAATTTTTTCTTTGTCCCATCCCATAATCAACCGTTTCCATGGAGGGAACAAATGCATCCCAAGTCATTTCTTCAGTCCCAGAAATAACCACCGTGATTACCACCGCACCGGAAACCACTTTACCCCCTGCTTTTCCTCCATCCCCTGGTCGTCCCCCAGTGTCAGAGCCATACGTTGACTCTGAGTGGACGTTGTCGGATTTACGGACGCGTGGGTATCCCTCTTTAACCAGTCCCCTTTTTTCCACAAGGTCTGCGGGAACAAGTACGTTTACTCCACTACCCCCAGGGACATCTATCCCTCCGACTCTTTTTTCCAATGGGACAAGCTCTCAGGAAGATGGCACTGATCAGGTAAGACAGCATGTGTCGAATGCTCCTCTGACTGCTACTCAAGGGGTTCGGGAGGATCCAATGGTGGAGCTGCTTCGAAGGTTGGCTCACAGTGCCAAGCCACCACCACCGCCTCCTCCTCCACCTACTTCATCAGACCTGCTGTCTCAGTTGGTGGCAGCGTTGCGCCAAGCCCCGCCGCCGACGCCTGTCCAACTAGTAGATCCATTGTCACAACTATTGGAGCAGTTAAGACAACCGCCCATTCACACTCCACCACCTCCTCCACCACAAGATACATCTAATGACATGTTACGAGTGTTACAAACGCTAGTGGCAGCATCCGCACCACCACGAGCAGCCACTATGCCTTTGTCAGTGGTCAGTTCGAAGTTCTGTGACTGGGTGGCCAGATTCCCACTTCCAGATAAACAAAAAGTTCCTTCCATCGTTGGTACTTATGATGGTACAAGAGATCCCGATGACCACCTGGCTCTTTTTGAACAGGCCATTATGACAGAGAAATGGCTAGACCCAGTCGCTTGTCACATGTTCCCTGGCACCTTGCAGGGCTTTGCTCGTGATTGGTTTGCTGACCTACCAGACAGGAGTATTCAAGATTTTGCAGATCTAAAAGCGAAATTCGTGACTCATTTTGTACAGCAAAAGAAGCAGCAGCGAACTCACATAGAGGCACATCTGATACGCAAAAAGGAAGGGAGGGGTTACGTGACTTCATTTCAGCGTTACACGCAGGAGTGCCAGAAAATTGTAGTGCTACCTGAAAGTCAGCAAATCTCGGGTTTTTTACTCTCTCTTGCTCCCAGGGCAGTTGCAAGAGAAACTGATCAAGCGAACTCCAGTGACTTTCAGGAAAGCCACTGACCGAGCATACGATTTTCTCAGATCCAGGGAGACTGTTACTCTCACAAGGGGAGTTCTCAA
>CAJVGC010000432.1:45174572-45215695 GCA_910822075.1 Senecio squalidus
TCATATCATGCAAAGATGATTAACCAAAGCGTTTCACAAGTGGCAGCAGCCATACCTCTATATTCTGCTTCAGCATAAGATCTAAAGACTGTTGGTTTCTTTTTACTTTTCCATGAAACAAGTGAATTACCAATAGAACAAAAACCAGTAACAGACTTTCTAGAAACCTGACACCTTCCCCAATCAGAATCAACATACACAGACAGTTTCACACTATCAGATTTACACAACTGAATTCCTTGGCCAATAGCAGTTTTAAGATATCTTAACACTCTTAGGCCCAGGTTAAAGCGTAATTCTGTAGGTGCATGCATGAACTACAGACAAACTTTGCACAGCAAAACTGATATCAGGTCTAGTAAGAGTCAGATATATCAATTTTCCAACAAGTTTTTGGTAAACAATATATTACTAAAAAGGTTCACTAGTTTTATGTTCTACTTTATCAAACAACACAGAAACGTTAGCATGGGAGTAGTTATAGGTTTACAACCCAATAAGCCAAACTCATCAAGTAACGCAAGACAATATTTCCGTTGAGATAAACAAACACCCTTATCAGTTCCAAATAACTCAATACCAAGAAAGTACTTTAAGACACCTAAGTCCTTAATCATGAATTTAGAGTTAAGAAACTGTTTAATAGCCACAACTTCATCATTAGAATTGCCAGTAATGATAATATCATCTACATACACCAATAACATAATATGCACTTCACATTTAGTCAACACATACAAGGAATAATCAGACTTGCTTTGAACAAAGCCATACTCATGCAAACTAGCAGTCAGTTTTTCATTCCATTTTCTAGGAGCTTGCTTTAAACCATATAAAGATTTCTTAAGTTTACATACTCTATCATCAGTTTTATCAAAATAACCTTCAGGTAAAGTCATGTAAACTATTCTGTTGGGCCAAGAAATGGAATGGATGAAGCTATGAAGTCTTATGTGTGATGGAATAAAGATGATTTTAGTTCGTGGAGGGTCCGAACTAAATCATCAAGAATAATCCGAAGTGAAATTTTCAGTTCAGTGAACAAGTTAGTTCAGATACTCTGAACTAAATGAAGTTCCTCCGAACTGAAAGTAAGTTGAAGTTTAACTTAAGTCCACAGAAGTCAACATTGAAGATATCAGTTCGGAGGATGAAGACTTTGATTCAGAACTGAAGTGAACTCCCGAGTTGAAATTAAGATGATGATAATGTTGTAATAATTTAGTTCGTAGTTTTTTAGATTTTGTTTATAAATAGTGTGATAGGTTGTTATCAGTTTGTTTGTCTTTGAACCCGGAACTCTCAAAGAGGTTCCGTTGGGCTTGAATGTCGGTTGTAACAAGCTCGATCCAAAACAGTTCACACTATCAATGAAATCTTAAATAGTTGCGCAATTTGTTGTGTATCAGTTCCTTCAATTTTAATCACAAATTCGATTCATGTTTCCTTCATTTTTATTCCAAACTCAGGTCATGAGATTTTGCATCATGACCTGTTTCAATTCGATTCGCTGAGTTATAGAGAGAGTGAGTCAAATCAAGGACCTGTCAATTGGTATCAGAGCCAGAAAATCAATTGATTGAATTCGATTGAGTCTGATTCATCAATTTAAATTGATTCGAAAATTAGGTCAAACTATTAGTGAATCGAAGGAGTCCGAAGTGAAATTGAAAAGTCCAAAGTGAAATTGAAGAACTGTATTTAAGAATCTGTTAGATTTCAAGGTGTTCATGGTGGATCTTATGTTACAGATATGTATTCAAAGACGGTTGGTGTATGGAGCGAAACACGAGTTATCAATTTGAGAAAGAGGTGATGGAAGTAGAACGGAGCTCAGCCTCACGTCATCAATTTGAGAAAAGGTGTGACGTGGCGCTTCAGATTTAAAATCGGAGTGACAAATCATGTCGTTCAACTGATAGTGAAGACAATTGAAACTGTCAATGTCACTAAGATATAAAATGATGAAAGAATGAAGACTACAAGATGATGAGTGATTAAGAACCAAATGTTTTAATAACATGTGTTCTAAAAGAGGATGAACTTGTAGTTAAGATCTTAATTCGGAGGTATCTTAATGATCTACATGGATAAATGAGTTGGAGACTTGATGAACCTGATTAAAATTTCTGTAAGCAAGGTGAGCTCGTTTGAAAATAAATTATGGTTGATATTGTAGCTATTCACTTTCTTGCTGGGAAAGGTCAACAGGACCAACAATCTGTAAGAACTAGCAGTAAGAAAAGCGAATTTGACTACTAGTCAGGAGGTAACCATGGAAGATGTTTAAGCTATGAAGAAGGAACACTCATAGCATCATCCAAGGGGGCGATTGTTGGGCCAAGAAATGGAATGGATGAAGCTATGGAGTCTTCTGTGTGAGTCTGAATAAAGATGATTTTAGTTCGTGGAGGGTCCGAACTAAAATCATCAAGAATAATCCGAAGTGAAATTTTCAGTTCGGGGAACAAGTTAGTTCAGATACTCTGAACTAAATGAAGTTCCTCCGAACTGAAAATAGGCTGAAGTTTAACTTAAGTCAACATTGAAGATATCAATTCGGAGGATGAAGACTTTGATTCCGAATTGAAGTGAACTCCCCGAGATGAAATTAAGATGATGACATGTTGTAATAATTTAGTTCGTAGTGTTTTAGATTTGTCTATAAATAGTGTGACAGGTTGTTATCAGTTTGTTGTTTTTAAACCCGGAACTCTCTTAAAGAGGTTCCGTGGAGCTTGAATGTCGGTTGTAACAAGCTCGATCCAAAACCAGTTCACACTATCAATGAAATCTTAAACAGTTACGTCTATTGTTGTTGTTTATCAGTTCTTTCAATTTCATTCAAAAATTTGATTTCATGTTTCCTTCATGTTGATCCCAAACTCAGGAAATGAGATTCCACATCATGACCTGTTTTAATTCGATTCGCTGAGTGATATAGAGCTGAGTCAAATTCAAAGACCTGTCATCTTCATCAAGTTCACCATAAAGAAAGCATTGTTAACTTTTTATACCACTTGTGCGCCCGATCTTACATAATTTGCTATGTTTAAATTATCAAAAAAAAAAGCTAGCCTTTTTGACTCATGGGCAAGGTTATAAATAACGCGCCATGGCGCCGAGGGGCGGCGAGAAATTACGAAAACATGCAAGGCGTCTTTGTTAGGCGTGGCGGCAAAAAACGTGGTCATGGCGTCCCATTGCGCGCCTTAACGCGAGTTTTTTGTAACGCGTTATGAAAATTTAAAAAAAAAAAAAAAAGAAGTCTAAAAATAGTTAAAAATGGCTATAAAAATCATGTGATGATAAATTTGTGACTATATCTTAGAATATATATATACTTTAATGTTAAAACATACTTTTTGATAATTTATTGATATTTATATAACTTAATAATAGTAAAAATACATATAAGTATATATAAAATTATAAAATATATTAAAAAAAATTTGCCGCCTTGTCACGTTTTGAAAACATCATGTCTCGCATTTCTTGCAAAACTTGAGGCTTACTCATGCCGTCACGCCACGCCTTACGTTATCTGTAACTTTTTATACCACACAAATATATATATTATCTAGAAAATTCAAACGAAGAGTTGATGTGATTTAATTAACCGTAAGGAGTGCTTGTTTGAGCTTATTTTCAGTTGATAAATTTATTGTCTTTCAACTTATATTTTATAAATTAGTTTTTCTTGCTTATTCTATGATTATGAATTTTTTATTATATTATAACAAACTCATTGTCAGGATCAAATACGTTTGTATAACCTTAAACCTTGTCTTCGTTAGATTGTGATCTATCAAAGAAGTTCAGCAGCGGATATGAACATTTTGATATTAACAAGTTATTCAACAAACAATAAAGTATGAACAATAATGAACAATAAGTATTGTCGAATTCTAAGCAATTGATTAATAATGAATATCAATACAACATGTTTTGTTATCAATTACAAAGATCAATATATAGACCTTGAGGCTAACCTAGCTAAACTCGGTACTACTTATCTAATAAGGAAATACAATTTAAATACAATTGTAATTCTATACTAAACTTGCATTGCAAGAGTTGCAGTAGTAAACAGTCCGCAGTAACTATGTTGAAGCAGCAAACATTAATGAGAAGCAGTAGTAATCATGTCTTCAGTATTAATCTTCAATTCAGTATTAACATGTCTTCCGTAATAACATATGTCTTCATCATTAATGATTTTTAGCATTAACCATCTTCAGTCCGTATAATGAACATACATTACTATCAGTAGTTAGAAGTAGTATTAATGAAACTAAAACTATTTAACTAAGTTATAATCCCAACACTCAAACCCATTAAATAAGTCTAAATAAATAAACTTATAAAATATAAATCAAAAAACAATAAATTTAAAATAAATAATAAGCTAAAACAAACACTCCAGAACAGTCCATACACGCGTAATCATAGACGCATCTTTGTATAAATTTTGTTAGAAGTCGTATTATTTATCTGAATGGGGTTGGATTTGAGGTTATTAAATAAATAGGCAAATGCCACGGGGGAAGCACGTGACCTGCAGCGAGCATAGTGCTGCAGGGAGATCCGTTATGTTACTTTTGGGAATTGGGATCTGAACATTTGTAACACCACGAACGGTTTCTTGCATTTCTTTATTACCAAGGCTAACCAACATATTTAATAAGAAATGCAACACACTTCTTTTTATAAACAAACTTAAATCCTCAAGTATTTATTCGTTACATACTAGTATTGTACCAATGCTACGTGACCAATGTAATAAAAAATAAAAGACGTTTATAGATATGATAGAAACGAACTCTCTATGTGACAACGGTAAATAAATATAAAACATTGTATTGTGAATGTGTTTTGAATTAACCAACTTTATTTAAAACTATTTTAACTAAATTTTATAACTTTGTGTGACAACTTCATTTTCTAAAAAGTTGTTAATTTAAGTGTTTAGTATTTTAATTAAAAAGTTATGAATTTATTAATATGTTTATTATAAATTATTTGACTAATAATATTAACATTTTTTTATATTAAATAGAAATTAAAGACTATATATTAAATTATATTTTAATAATTTATTAAATATCTATAAGTTACAAAACCTATATTAAATTCAACTAGATTAGTACGTGCTTGCACGACAAAATTATATATTCACACCAACTAAATGAATTTATCTGTCATATAAATAACAAAAAAAACGAAAATAAAATGTTGTCATTGTAGATTTTAAAAAACATCTAATAAATTTAAACATACATTATAAATAACTAAACATTTAAATTGTAAATATTAAGTTTTAATTTTTAAAATTATTCTATTTAAATATTTATACCTATCAATCTCTCATTAGCATTTTAAAATTTCAAAAGGATGTGTTTGACTCTTTTAAAACGTGAAAAATATTCACAAAAAAAAAAAAAAAATGTTAGTCATAACTAATATTTTTACTTTGATCGAAACCGATCTCAACAAATAGGACAAAAGTCATGAGGGAGTGACATTAGTGTAAATCTGATGTGACAAACAAATGATAATGACATATAAATTTGTAATTATCCTTCTTATTTATAAAAAAATTAATTTTTTACTTTAAATCTATATAATTTAATTTAGTTTATAAATATAAATGGCTAAAATCAATTCTTCTTAAAATTTAGTTCTTAAAAATAAAAATCATAATATAATTTATATAATAAAATAGATTATCCAAACACAACTTTACTCTTCCCTTTTATTTTTTCATACTTTCTTGGTCTCCTCTTTCACTTCATTACTTCCATTATGAGCTTCCAACGACCGACGTCGGTCTCACTTCTAACCTCCAGGATCCTTCTTCTTGACACGTTCAAATTATATCTCTAACTTATATAAAACATATAATTTATTCAATTTAAGAAGGCAAAATATTAACTATTAATTTTAAATAAAGATTATAATTCATTTTATTTGGTCATTCATTTTTTACAAAATAGAAGTAATAAATTCAATTAAAAGGAGGTCTCTAACTTTATAATAGTGCTTAAATGTCCTTAAAAGTTTAATATGTGTGACTCTTTTACTTCTATATTGTTCCCATCCATCCAAAAAACAGTGTTAAAAACAAAAAACGATCGAAATAATATAAGTTTAGTTAATGAAATATTTTCTATTAGATTACCTATTTTACCCCTGTATTAGACGTCAGTTACTTTTATAATTTAAAATATTGAAAATATCTAATGACAAAATGAAAAGTTTATAATTTTAATTATCTATATTTAGAAATAAGACAATAATTTTATGATATATATAAATAGAAAGATAGATATTTTATGGGATTGAGGGAGTAACAATTTTCATATTTAAGAAATAGTTATCTTTTTTAAAATATAAATATATATATATATTATATATATATATATATTATATATATATATATATATATATTAGAGTGAAAAATGATTAATTAAGACCTATAATGTTTTAAGACCAAAAGACATCATATTGGCATTTTATCAATTTTAATCTAATGGATAAGATTAAAACCAAAACTCACTTTTTTTTTAATGACCAAATGTTGAAATACGTAAGGCAATATCACATGTGATTTGAACACTAAATACGAATTTCAAACATAGATTGTATATTACGTACATTCAACTACAATAAAAAAGAAAAACAAAAAATAATATGTCAAACTACTGATATCACATGTGATAAAACAGTGTTAATTTCAAAGCCCGTAAAAAAAACCCAAAAATAAATTTCGTCAAAAGTATATCGAGTGGGTACTCTATAGAAAGAGTAGAAAATACTCGTTTCAATGGTGCAATTATTCGTTAATAGATATCGTTAGAGATAAGAATTTTTAAACAAAAAAAAAATTATGGTGGGTTTTAAAATGGAGGGATATGATTGGTCTATTTGGTCTCAAGTTTTTTCATTTTTATTTCTTGATCTCAACTCTATATAATATATATATATATATATATATATATATTAATTATATTATATATATATATATAGAGGTGGGTTCATTTAGAACCACTAAAATTTAGGAACCATTAGGAACCCAATATTCACCAGTGTATTGTAATATACATATAATATTCACCAGGTATATATATATATATACATATGCTTTATATAGCACTGGTGAATATCATATATATACACTGGTGAATATTGGTTCCTAAGGTTCCTAAATATTTTAGTGGTTCCTAAATGAACCCACCTCTATATATATATATATATATATATATATATATATATATATATATATATATATATATATAGAGTTGAGATCAAGAAATAAAAAATGAAAAAACTTGAGACCAAATAGACCAATCATATCCCTCCATTTTAAAAACCCACCATAATTTTTTTTTTGTTTAAAAAATAATTATCTCATAAACGATAAATCTATTAAACGAATAAATTGCACCATTGAAACGAGTATTTTCTACTCTTTCTATAGAGTACCCACTCGATATACTTTTGACGAAATTTATTTTTGGGTTTTTTTTACGGGCTTTGAAATTAAATCACTGTTTTATCACATGTGATATCAGTAGTTTGACATATTATTTTTTGTTTTTCTTTTTTATTGTAGTTGAATGTACGTAATATAACAAATCTATGTTTTGAAATTCGTATTTAGTGTTCAAATCACATGTGATATTGCCTTACGTATTTCAACATTTGGTCATTAAAAAAAAAAGTGAGTTTTGGTTTTAATCTTATCCATTAGATTAAAATTGATAAAATGCCAATATGATGTCTTTTGGTCTTAAAACAATTATAGGTCTTAATTAATCATTTTTCACTCTAAATATATATATATATATATATATATATATATATATATATATATATATATATATATATATATATTTTAAAAAAGATAACTATTTCTTAAATATGAAAATTGTTACTCCCTCAATCCCATAAAAAATATCTATCTTTCTATTTATATATATCATAAAATTATTGTCTTATTTCTAAATATAGATAATTAAAATATATAAACTTTTCATTTTGTCATTAGATATTTTCAATATTTTAAATTATAAAAGTAACTGACGTCTAATACAGGGGTAAAATAGGTAATCTAATAGAAAAATATTTCATTAACTAAACTTATATTATTTCGATCGTTTTTTGTTTTTAAACACTGTTTTTTGGATGGATGGGATACATATTAAAGTAAAAGAGTCAACACATATTAAACTTTTAAGGACATTTAAGCACTATTATAAAGTTAGAGACCTCCTTTTAATTGAATTTATTACTTCTATTTTGTAAAAAATGAATGACCAAAATAAAATGAATTATAATCTTTATTTAAAATTAATAGTTAATATTTTGCCTTCTTAAAATTGAAATAAATTATATGTTTTATATAAAGTTAGAGATATAATTTGAACGTGTCAAGAAGAAGGATCCTGGAGGTTAGAAGTGAGACCGACGTCGGTCGTTGGAAGCTCATAATGGAAGTAAATGAAAGTGAAAGAGGAGACCAAGAAAGTATGAAAGGAAAATAAAAAGGGAAGAGTAAAGTTGTGTTTGGATAATCTATTTTATTATATAAATTATATTATGATTTTTATTTTTAAGAACTAAATTTTAAGAAGAATTGATTTTAGCCATTTATATTTATAAACTAAATTAAATTATATAGATTTAAAGTAAAAAATTAATTTTTTATATAAATAAGAAAGGATAATTACAAATTTATATGTCATTATCATTTGTTTGTCACATCAGATTTACACTAATGTGTCACTCCCTCATGACTTTTGTCCTATTTGTTGAGATCGGTTTCGATCAAAGTAAAAAATATTAGTTATGACTAACATTTTTTTTTTTTTTTTGTGAATATTTTTCACGTTTTAAAAGAGTCAAACACATCCTTTTGAAATTTTAAAATGCTAATGAGAGATTGATAGGTATAAATATTTAAATAGAATAATTTTAAAAATATAAAACTTAATATTTACAATTTAAATGTTTAGTTATTTATAATGTATGTTTAAATTTATATTAGATGTTTTTTAAAATAATACAATGACAACATTTTATTTTCGTTTTTTTTGTTATTTATATGACAGATAAATTCATTTAGTTGGTGTGAATATATAATTTTGTCGTGCAAAGCACGTACTAATCTAGTTGAATTTAATATATAGGTTTTGTAACTTATAGATAATTTAATAAATTATTAAAATATAATTTAATATATAGTCTTTAATTTCTATTTAATATAAAAAAAATGTTAATATTTATTAGTCAAATAATTTATAATAAACATATTAATAAAATTCATAACTTTTTAATTAAAATACTAAACACTTAAATTAACAACTTTTAGAAAATGAAGTTGTCACACAAAGTTATAAAATTTAGTTAAAATAGTTTTAAATAAAGTTGGTTAATTCAAAACACATTCACAATATCAATGTTTTATATTTATTTACCGTTGTCACATAGAGAGTTCGTTTCTATCATATCTATAAACGTCTTTTATTTTTTATTACATTGGTCACGTAGCATTGGTACAATACTAGTATGTATAACGAATAAATACTTGAGGATTTAAGTTTGTTTATAAAAAGAAGTGTGTTGCATTTCTTATTAAATATGTTGGTTAGCCTTGGTAATAAAGAAATGCAAGAAACCGTTCGTGGTGTTACAAATGTTCAGATCCCAATTCCCAAAAAGTAACATAACGGATCTCCCTGCAGGCACTATGCTCGCTGCAGGTCACGTGCTTCCCCCGTGGCATTTGCCTATTTATTTAATAACCTCAAATCCAACCCCATTCAGATAAATAATACGACTTTCTAAACAAAATTTATACAAAGATGCGTCTATGATTACGCGTGTATGGACTGTTCTGGAGTGTTTGTTTTAGCTTATTATTTATTTTATAAATTTATTGTTTTTTGATTTATATTTTATAAGTTTATTTATTTAGACTTATTTAATGGGTTATGAGTGTTGGGATTATAACTTAGTTAAAATAGTTTTAGTTTCATTAATACTACTTCTAACTACTGATAGTAATGTATGTTCATTAATACGGACTGAAGATGGTTAATGCTAAAAATCATTAATGATGAAGACATATAGTTATTACGGAAGACATGTTAATACTGAAGTTGAAGATTAATACTGAAGACATGATTACTACTGCTTCTCATTAATGTTGCTGCTTCAACATAGTTACTGCGGACTGTTACTACTGCAACTCTTGCAATGCAAGTTTAGTATAGAATTACAATTGTATTTAAATTGTATTTCCTTATTAGATAGATGTAGTACCGAGTTTAGCTAGGTTAGCCTCAAGGTCTATATATTGATCTTTGTAATTGATAACAAAACATGTTGTATTGATATTCATTATTAATCAATTGAGGCTTAGAATTCGACAATACTTATTGTTCATTATTGTTCATACTTTATTGTTTGTTGAATAACTTGTTAATATCAAAATGTTCATATCCGCTGCTGAACTTTTTTGATAGATCACGATCTAACGAAGACATGATTTAAGGTTATACAAACGTATTTGATCCTGACAATGAGTTTGTTATAATATAATAAAAAAAATTCATAAATCATAGAATAAGCAAGAAAAACTAATTTTATAAAATATAAGTTGAAAGACAATAAATTTATCAACTGAAAATAAGCTCAAACAAGCACTCCTTACGGTTAATTAAATCAACATCAACTCTTCGTTTGAATTTTCTTAGATAAATATATATATTTGTGTGGTATAAAAAGTTACAGATAACGTAAGGCGTGGCGTGACGGCATGAGTAAGCCTCAAGTTTTGCAAGAAATGCGAGACATGATGTTTTTCAAAACGTGACAAGGCGGCAAATTTTTTTTAATATATTTTATAATTTTATATATACTTATATGTATTTTTACTATTATTAAGTTATATAAATATCAATAAATTATCAAAAAGTATGTTTTAACATTAAAGTATATATATATTCTAAGATATAGTCACAAATTTATCATCACATGATTTTTATAGCCATTTTTAACTATTTTTAGACTTCTTTTTTTTTTTTTTTTAAATTTTCATAACGCGTTACAAAAAACTCGCGTTAAGGCGCGCAATGGGACGCCATGACCACGTTTTTTTGCCGCCACGCCTAACAAAGACGCCTTGCATGTTTTCGTAATTTCTCGCCGCCCCTCGGCGCCATGGCGCGTTATTTATAACCTTGCCCATGAGTCAAAAAGGCTAGCTTTTTTTTTTGATAATTTAAACATAGCAAATTATGTAAGATCGGGCGCAAAAGTGGTATAAAAAGTTAACAATGCTTTCTTGTATGGTGAACTTGATGAAGATGACAGGTCTTTGAATTTGACTCATCTCTCTATCACTCAGCGAATCGAATTAAAACAGGTCATGATGTGGAATCTCATTTCCTGAGTTTGGGATCAACATGAAGGAAACATGAAATCAAATTTTTGATTGAAATTGAAAGAACTGATAAACAACAACAAATTGTGCCACTGTTTAGGATTTTATTGATAGTGTGAACTGGTTTTGGATCGAGCTTTTTACAACCGACATTCAAGCTCAACGGAACCTCTTTGAGAGAGTTCCGGGTTCAAAGACAAACAAACTGATAACAACCTATCGCACTATTTATAGACAAAATCTAAAACACTATGAACTAAATTATTACAACATTATCATCATCATCTTAATTTCAACTCGGGGAGTTCACTTCAGTTCTGAGTCAAAGTCTTCATCCTCCGAATTGATATCTTCAATGTTGACTTAAGTTAAACTTCAACTTATTTTCAGTTCGGAGGAACTTCATTTAGTTCAGAGTATCTGAACTAACTTGTTCCCCGAACTGAAAATTTCACTTCGGATTATTCTTGATGATTTTAGTTCGGACCCTCCACGAACTAAAATCATCTTTATTCCATCACACAGAAGACTCCATAGCTTCATCCATTCCATTTCTTGGCCCAACAATCGCCCCCTTGGATTATGCTATGAGTCTTCGATCTTCATAGCTTAACCATTTTTCATGGTTAGCTCCTGACTAATAGCCAAATTCACTTTTCTTACTGCTAGTTCTTACAGATTGTTGGTCCCTGTTGACCTTTCCCAGCAAGAAAGTGAATAGCTACAATATCAACCATAATTTATTTTCAAACGAGCTCAACCTTGCTTACAGAAATTTTAATCAGGTTCATCAAGTCTCCAACTCATTTATCCATGTAGATCATTAAGATACCTCCGAATTAAGATCTTAACTACAATTTTATCCTCTTTTAGAACACATGTTATTAAAAACATTTGGTTCTTAATCACTAGCAGATCATCTTGTAGTCTTCATTCTTTCATCATTTTTATATCTTAGTGACATTGACAGTTTCAATTGTCTTCACTATCAGTTGAACGACATGATTTGTCACTCCGATTTTAAATCTGAAGCGCCACGTCACACCTTTTTCTCAAATTGATGACGTGAGGCTGAGCTCCGTTCTACTTCCATCAAACCTCTTTCTCAAATTGATAACTCGTGTTTCGCTCCATACACCAACCGTCTTTGAATGCATATCTGTAACATAAGATCCACCATGAACACCTTGAAATCTTAACAGATTCTTAAATACAGTTCTTCAATTTCACTTTGGACTTTTTCAATTTCACTTCGGACTCCTTCGATTCACTAATAGTTTGACCTAATTTTCGAATCAATTTAAATTGATGAATCAGACTCAATCGAATTCAATCAATTGATTTTTCTGGCTCTGATACCAATTGACAGGTCCTTGAATTTGACTCATCTCTCTATAACTCAGCGAATCGAATTGAAACAGGTCATGATGCAAAATCTCATGACCTGAGTTTGGAATAAAAATGAAGGAAACATGAAATCGAATTTGTGATTAAAATTGAAGGAACTGATAAACAACAACAAATTGCGCAACTATTTAAGATTTCATTGATAGTGTGAACTGGTTTTGGATCGAGCTTGTTACAACCGACATTCAAGCCCAACGGAACCTCTTTGAGAGAGTTCCGGGTTCAAAGACAAACAAACTGATAACAACCTATCACACTATTTATAAACAAAATCTAAAAAACTACGAACTAAATTATTACAACATTATCATCATCTTAATTTCAACTCGGGGAGTTCACTTCAGTTCTGAATCAAAGTCTTCATCCTCCGAACTGATATCTTCAATGTTGACTTCTGTGGACTTAAGTTAAACTTCAACTTACTTTCAGTTCGGAGGAACTTCATTTAGTTCAGAGTATCTGAACTAACTTGTTCACTGAACTGAAAATTTCACTTCGGATTATTCTTGATGATTTTAGTTCGGACCCTCCACGAACTAAAATCATCTTTATTCCATCACACATAAGACTTCATAGCTTCATCCATTCCATTTCTTGGCCCAACAGAATATGTTTACATGACTTTACCTGAAGGTTATTTTGATAAAACTGATGATAGAGTATGTAAACTTAAGAAATCTTTATATGGTTTAAAGCAAGCTCCTAGAAAATGGAATGAAAAACTGACTGCTAGTTTGCATGAGTATGACTTTGTTCAAAGCAAGTCTGATT
The DNA here is from genome assembly GCA_910822075.1 of Senecio squalidus. Taxonomy (NCBI): domain Eukaryota; kingdom Viridiplantae; phylum Streptophyta; class Magnoliopsida; order Asterales; family Asteraceae; genus Senecio; species Senecio squalidus. The sequence goes on from CAJVGC010000432.1 coordinate 45,188,200, forward strand.
AGTCCTTGTATGTGTTGACTAAATGTTAAGTGCATATTATGTTATTGGTGTTTGTTGATGATATTATCATTACTGGCAATTCTAATGATGAAGTTGTGGCTATTAAACAGTTTCTTAACTCTAAATTCATGATTAAGGGCTTAGGTGTCTTAAAGTACTTTCTTGGTATTGATTTATTTGAAACTGATAAGGGTGTTTGTTTATCTCAACGGAAATATTGTCTTGAGTTACTTGATGAGTTTGACTTATTGGGTTGTAAACCTATAACTACTCCTCTTGATGCTAACGTTTCTGTGTTATTAGATAAAGTAGAACATAAAACTAGTGAACCTTTTAGTAATATATATGTTTACCAAAAACTTGTTGGAAAATTGATATATCTGACTCTTACTAGACCTGATATCAGTTTTGCTGTGCAAAGTTTGTCTGTAGTTCATGCATGCACCTACAGAATTACGCTTTAACCTGGGCCTAAGAGTGTTAAGATATCTTAAAACTGCTATTGGTCAAGGAATTCAGTTGTGTAAATCTGATAGTGTGAAACTGTCTGTGTATGTTGATTCTGATTGGGGAAGGTGTCAGGTTTCTAGAAAGTCTGTTACTGGGTTATGTGTCTATATTGGTAATTCACTTGTTTCATGGAAAAGTAAAAAGAAACCAACAGTCTTTAGATCTTATGCTGAAGCAGAATATAGAGGTATGGCTGCTGCCACTTGTGAAACGCTTTGGTTAATCAATCTTTTGCATGATATGAAAGTGAATGGTCTTACTCCTGTAGATTTTTATTGTGATAATAAGGCCGCAATGATGATAGCTAATAACCCAGTTTTCCATGAGCGGACAAAACATTTTGACATTGATTTACATTTGATTCGAGAAAAAGTTTGTTCCAGTGTTCTTAACTTGTTAAAAATAGAATCTGCAGAACAACTTGCAAATATTTTTACAAAAAGTCTTCCGCCAAATCAACACAAATATTTGTGTTCAAAATTAGGGTTGTTTAATGATTTTCAAGTTAGGAATGAGGGGGAATGTTCGAAAGATAAAAAAGACAACAGTCATTACATGGTCTAAACGAGTTTCTAACTTAAAGCGTTTATTGCAGTTTATTAGTTGAGGGACGGAAGTTGCTAAAGTCTTAAAGTGTGGTGTTTATATTGTGCTTGAAGTGAAGAAATTAAAGATGGAAGGTCTGGAAGTCAATAACTCTAAGTTAGAGGTTAACTTTGTAAATAAGGAGTATATAACCATACATAATTTCAGTCGATTGTATCTCTCTCTAATTTTCACACAGTTAAAGTGTAAATTAGGGTTTCATATCGAAACCCTAAGTCATATAGTATGAGTATTGTGATTGTGTTCATAACAATCACTTTGATTGTTGTCTATTGTTGATCTCTAAGTAATAAGAGAAGTTTTGGAGTTGTTTTAGTCTGTTCGTGTTTGGATTGTTGTTTTCTACAAAATGGTTACCATTTAGTTTTAAAGATGCGGTTCTTTATTTACTTAAAAAGTGGTTGATTCGTTAATATTCTAAACCTATTAAATTTAAATAAAACACTTTAAGGTCTAAAAAATCCGAAAAGAGTTGTTTAATTGCTTTAGGCCCTTCATTAATCAATTTATTCATATTATAGATTTTGTAATCATACATGTACATCAATGTTGATGGTCAATAATTTCGTGTTTATTTTTAGCCCATCACCCAACACATCCGTTTTCCATATATAACATAATGTATTATCAGCTAATATATTGGAGTGATCACAATACTTACACAATACTTACCCATTTACTCACAAACGGGTCAAATGGGTTTCACATATTTTGGCATCAATGGGTTGAATTTTACTCTTTTAATAAGAGCTATGATGTGTGACATTTGGTAAATGGTACTCTATTTCCCTACATAATTTGTAACAAAGTCCTAAGAAAATTTTCTTCATTTTATCCTATGGGAAGTTTATAATAGGAGTGAGCATGGGTCGGTTTGGGTCGGTTCCGACCTTAACCCGAATCCAAACCGAAATTTCGGTTCCTGAAAGTTCCAAATCGTTTGGTTCGGTTTCTACATTGGTTCGGTTCCTCTCGGTTTCGGTTTTTCTCGGTTCGGTTTGGTTTTTTATTTCGGTTTTTGGACATGGGCAAATTCATAGATTTGTCAAGAAAAACTTGTGAAATAAATCTCAAATGGAAGCCTATGTTAAGCAATAATTGACGGAGCAGTTCACAACTTATAACATGAAGTTGTGCATATTACTAGAACATAATGATATGAGTCGGAAAACTTTAAACACAAAATTAAGAAGAAGAAAAAAAATACTTTATGTGGCTTAGTAAACTATAGCCTACATGGCAATAAAAATAATCAAAATTGAAGAAATAAACCTATATGTTGCTGAGTAATGTGACCTATATGACACCAAAAGATTACATAAAGTATGAGATTGACAATTTAGAGAAAAAAAAAAAACTTTGAGTATTCACTATTAGCATCGAGAGTTGGTGTGTTTAGAGAGTATTTAATTAGGATGATTTAGAATTTTAGACAATAAAAGAATAAAACTTAAAATATCTACTAAAAGTGAACATATTAAAATTGACATACATATAATGGTTCGGTTCGGGTTTTTTTCGGTTTGGTTTTACCCTCCGACCCAAACCGAACCGTCTTTTTCGGTTTCTCAAAAATCGAAACCTAAACCATCGGTTTTTGTATTCGGACCGGTTTTATGGTTCGGTTTTTATCGGTTTTTCGGGTTTTGGGTTTTCGGTTCGGTTTCTGCTTACCCCTAGTTTCTAAAGGAAAGCTATTTGTTTGTTGTCCATCATCAATAGAAGTGAGAACTTATGATATTTCATTTTTTATTTTTATATGTTTTGTCATTGAAGCATATTTTATCCATGTAAATTATATGTCAGGTCGGGAATGAGAAGAACTGATTAGGTTCTCATATCTAACTAAGAAATGGTCAAAAGGGAACAAACTCAAAACAATTAATACATTAATTCTAATTTCAATGACGAACCATAAACAAAAACTGAAAGTAAGTTTTGAAGGCTTTTTTAAAATGTTGTCCAAGCTAAGTATTGTTAAGTTGTTGCTTAAACTATTGTTTTATTAAAAGCTTCTACATAATATGCCTTTTCTACATATATATTTTTTATTTAGGCATTCATTGTTCATTTGTACATTTGTTTTTCATTTTTATAGTGTCGAGAAGCAGTTTTTCGGATGATGTTGAAGATAGATTGCATATGAAAAATGAAAAAAGAAAATACATGTTTAAATCCGTAGTAATAACTATAAGTTACATTGATACTTAATTTTAGATTTGTATAACCTTTAGAATAGGTTTCCTTCATATAGGACTCAAAAAATAGAAGAGAGCACCATGATTGTATTATTATCTCACTTCATCTATATAATCTTTGAACATAAGTTGTGTAAATTTTGTTATATTAAAGTTTTGTACAAAAATACACAGAAACATAGTCCGCAACATAGCGCGAGGTTAACTAACCTTGTTGTTACCATATGTTATTTATTAATTAAGTTTTTCATTTTTATATAAATTTCTTAAGTAGCCAATACGAAAATGATAAGATTGAGAGTAAATAATTATTGAAGATCAATTTGATATATTTACTCAACTATATAAACAAACAATAATAAGGATATTGTATGTGAATCAAATACAAATCATGCTTAAAATACATACCAATAAGTACGTTTTAAAAAATTATTTAAAAATAGTTAAAACAAGTTTTTTTCGGAGAATATTCCTAAAATAACCTCAAGAATTTTTTTATGAAATATATATTTTTTGTTTTTTTGGAAAAAACGTAGATACATTTTTCTAATTTTATAAAAAATGCATCTACTTATTTTCAAATATGCATCTAATTTATGGATAAAACTGCAACTTATTATTAATATTACAAAAAAATTGAGTTAAAATGCACCTTATTTTTGAAAATACATCGATTTTTCTAAAAAAATGCATCTACCGAAAAAATGCATCCAAGATTTTAGAAATCAAAAATTTCGAAAAAAAATCAATTTTTTTTTATTTCATAAAATGATTCTAAAGATGTTATTTTAGGATGATTCTCCGAAATAGTTTAAAAAATATGTTTTTTTTATTATTTTTAAATTGATTTTGAAGTGTTAATACCGATATATATTTTAAGTATAGAGTGTAGCGGAACCTCACCCTAAGGATATTATATGGAGTAAATTATATAAATAAAATCTTTATGTTACAACATATAAATTTGAATTAATTCCAAAAAAGGATGTTGCTTTTAATATGGATGAATATATAATAGTATCACTTTACACTATTTCTAAATTGAATTCTTTTTTTATTATAAAATAAAAACTAACCACAATATTTATTAAACATTTAATTCCCAAAAAACATTCAATGTATGAGATTTGTAGAATATCATGAAAATATTATTTTTGATAAATACAACAAATAATTTAAATCACAACGGTCACATTTCCAGTCATTTCCACATGACCCCCTCCCCACCCCACCCCACCCCTTGTACTTTCCTATTTTATCATTTTCTTCCCATTCCCCCCTTCTTAAACCCTTCACACCTTTTCTCTCGAATCATTCTCATTTCAATTTCATTTTTTTTCATTTTGAATTTCAGTTATTCTTTCGATTATCGATTCGTTACGTCGTGTAAAGATGGCGAATCGGAAGGTAATGGTGGAGGTGTGTAATGCGAAGAATTTGATGCCAAAAGATGGTCAAGGTACAGCTAGTGCTTACGTGATCGTCGATTTCGATGGCCAGAGAAGGCGAACGAAGACGGTTTCGAGAGATTTGAATCCGCAATGGGATGAAAAGATTGAGTTTCTAGTTCATGATGTTGCCTCTATGGGGACTGAGATACTTGAACTTAATGTTTATAATGATAATAAGAAAACCGGAAAACGGAGTACTTTTCTTGGTAAAGTTAAACTTACTGGGACTACTTTTCCGGTTTCTGGATTGGAGACTTTGGTTTATTATCCTTTGGAGAAGAGAAGTGTTTTTTCCCAAATTAAAGGCGAAATCGGGTTAAAAGTTTGTTATGTAGACGAAGAGCCACCTGCGGCTTCTGCTCCTGCTGCTACTAGTGAGGAGCAGAAGCCGGAGGTAGCTGAAACTCCTCCCGCGGATACAGAGGAGAAGCCGCCGGAGGAGAAGAAAGCGGAAGAGGAGAAGAAAGCGGAAGAAGGTGAGAAGAAAGACGAGAAGCCGCCGGAGGATAAGAAGAAAGAGGAAGCTCCTCCGGCGGCTCCTGCTACTCCATCTGCGGCTGTGAAAACTTCGCAGCCGGTGGAGAATGCTGCCATTGCTCAATCGCCTAAACCGAAACAAATTGAACAAGGTCTTCAATTGGCTAGGAATCCGTCTAATCTGGATCCTGATTTGGTTTCGCTTTCAAATCATCATCACCATCATCGTAGAAGCAACGCGTTCGATCTCGTGGATCGAATGCCGTTTCTCTACGTTAGGGTTGTGAAAGCGAAACGATCAGATAAGGATTCGGATGATTCGATTATCTATTACTCCAAACTAGCAATTGGAACTCATAGTATCAGTACTAAAGCACAAGGTGTAAACAAAGATTGGGATCAAGTTTTCGCATTCGATAAAGAAGGTTTGAATTCGACTTGTTTAGAAGTATCTGTTTTCGATCGAAAAAAGAAAGTAATAGAAGAAGGAAAAGAAGAAGTAACTGAAAGTTGTTTGGGAACGGTGTCGTTTGATTTACAAGAAGTACCTAAAAGAGTTCCCCCAGATAGTCCATTAGCTCCACAATGGTACACTTTAGAAGACTCGCCGGAGAATTCACCGGGGACTGATGTCATGCTTGCTGTTTGGCTAGGTACACAGGCGGATGAAGCGTTTCAGGAAGCGTGGCAATCGGATTCCGGTGGGTTTATTCCGGAGACCCGAGCCAAAGTTTATTTATCTCCGAAGTTGTGGTATTTGAGATTAACGGTTATACAGACACAAGATTTGCAGCTAGGTTCGGGACCTGAGCCTAGAGTGAAAAACCCGGAGTTTTTTGTAAAAGGGCAGCTTGGTCCACAGCTGTTTAAGACGAACAGGACTACGGTTGGTTCGTCTAGTACTTCTTCCAATCCTACGTGGAATGAAGACTTGGTTTTTGTGGCAGCCGAGCCGTTTGAACCGTTTTTGGTTATTACTGTTGAAGATGCATCTAACGGTCAAACTGTGGGGCATGCTAAGGTGCAGATGGGTAGTATAGACAAGCGCACAGATGATCGGGCAATGGTCGGGTCAAGATGGTTTAATTTGGTTGGTGATGAGAGTCGACCGTATGCAGGTCGAATTCATGTTGGAGTTTGTTTGGAAGGAGGGTATCATGTGCTTGATGAGGCAGCTCATGTGACAAGCGATGTCCGGCCCACTGCTAAACAACTCTCTAAACCGCCTATCGGGTTGCTCGAGGTTGGTATCCGTGGAGCCACTAATTTGCTTCCGGTGAAAACGAAGGATGGTACTCGTGGCACGACTGATTCCTATGTGGTTGCTAAGTATGGCCCGAAATGGGTTCGGACTCGTACAATTCTTGATCGATTTAATCCAAGGTGGAACGAGCAGTACACGTGGGATGTATACGATCCGTGTACGGTGCTAACTATAGGCGTGTTTGATAACGGGAGGTATAAGATTGGGGAAGGAGATAATAAACCTAGTAAAGATGTAAGACTTGGGAAGCTTAGGATACGACTCTCAACTCTTGACACGAATCGGGTGTACATGGGTTCGTATTCTCTAATTGTGTTGCTGCCAGGTGGAGCCAAAAAAATGGGGGAGATTGAGATTGCGGTCAGGTTTTCTTGTTCTTCATGGATTAGTCTACTCCAAGCTTACTCGACACCTATGCTTCCACGGATGCACTATGTGCGTCCGATGGGTCCAATGCAACAAGATATGTTACGCCATAACGCTATGAAGATTGTGACTGCAAGGTTGGCTCGATCTGAGCCAGCTTTGGGTCAAGAAGTGGTTCAGTTTATGTTGGATTCGGATACTCACACTTGGAGCATGAGGAGAAGCAAGTCGAATTGGTTTCGCCTTGTTAGTGGCTTATCTAAAGCAGCCACTTTGGCAAGATGGCTTGACTCGATTCGAACCTGGGTTCACCCACCAACAACGGTTCTAGTCCATGTGCTGCTTGTGGCTATTGTTTTGTGCCCACATCTAATCCTACCCACAATTTGCTTATACGCCTTCTTGATTGTAGCATTGAGATACCGAACCCGAATGCAGGCACCAGTTACTATGGATCCAAGACTCTCCCAAGTCGATTCTGTTGGACCAGATGAGCTCGATGAAGAGTTTGACGGGTTTCCAAGTTCAAGATCACCGGAACAGATCCGTATCCGATATGACCGGTTACGAGCTCTAGCTGGCCGAGCTCAAACACTGCTCGGTGATGTGGCTGCACAAGGAGAGAGATTAGAAGCGTTATGTAACTGGAGAGACCCGAGAGCCACTGGGATATTTGTGGTGGTTTGTTTATTGGCGTCATTAGTGTTCTACATTGTACCATTTAAGGCTTTTCTGCTAGGGTGGGGATTCTTTTACATGCGCCATCCTCGGTTCCGCGGAGACATGCCATCACTGCCGGTCAACTTTTTCCGCCGCCTACCGCCGCTCTCAGATCAGATCCTATAGCCCGGATTAGTTCTCGGGTAGAAATATTTTATTTTAATGTTTTGTTTGTTTATTTTGGTAGCACCTTTAGTGCACTTCTGTTAGATCAAATGGATTATTACTTTTTGTCTCTAATCCTGTTATCGGATTCAAATTGAAAAAAACATTTGATTCAGCAAATTTCAGAACGGGTCGAAAAGGGAACAAGCTTCATGAGAGTATAACAACTCAAATATTTGTGACTCTATATGTTATGGTTTAAGGAATTTACAAAATGTCAGAATACACAGAACCGTTATAAACCAATTCCCATCTCACAAAACAAGTTAGTTACTTGCTATACATATTACTCGATTAACTAGCTTAATGAATAACAAAACAATATCGAATATAGATGATCTCACTCGACCCAAAAAAAGAAAAAGTGGCAGTATTTTGGTCTTTTTTCATACTGCAATCAGTGTTTCACTTTTTTATACAGCTATCTCTATAAGTTCCTGTAATTTTGTATATGGTATCACTGTACAACAACAGCCGCAGATTTTAAAAAAAAATCGTCATACAAGAATCTGCGATTTGGCAGCCCCACGAGCACATAGCTTCCGGCCAGTTTTGTTTAAAGCACAAACACATGTTTCAAGCAGAGCATAGTCCTCTTCCCAAAACAAAAGCGCAGCCTTTTCAGGATTTTGTAAAAGCATTTTGGATGTTAAAAATCCAGCAATTGTCCACGTTTGATAAAGTCTAGATTGCTTTCCGATAAATTTCCCACTTTTGGTGTCATAATATTCCGGCCAGTGATCGGCACTCACTCTACTCTCAACTAGATCGACCGCCTTTTTCGCTAATTCTATTTTCCCCATCTTGATGCAAGCTAATGTAAACTAAAAACACAAGTACAAAGAAAACATGATTTTTTAATCAAGACTCAACAGAAGGCAAGATGGTACGGGCCAGACGGGTCGGCAATCTAGTCATTCTTTAGTATGGGTCGAACTGGGTCATATTCACCCGGGAACACTTTTTCATCCATTTAAAAATTGTAATTTAAAAATAAATGCGCTATTTATAACTAGAAAACCAAGAATATAACAATTCTAATGTAAAGACCAGTAAACCCAAATCGACCCATTTATAACTAGAAAACCAAGATTATAACAATTCTGATGTAAAGACCCGTAAACCCAAATCAACCCATTTATAAGTAATTGGGTCGAAATTGCCACCTCTACAAAAAAACATTTGCAAAAATGAGTATAATGGGAAGTCATAGAGAAATTACCGGCCACAGAATAGTCGGCCAGGAACCGCCATTGTGATAAGACCAAGGTCTGTAATTAACAGTGAACATGTTAAAGTTTGTATACAACATAATATGCAGAAAAAATGACTTACGTGTTCTTTGGGTCACTGCCGGTAATTATGCGCCACTCTTCTAATTCCAAAGCAGGGTAGATAAGCTTAAGAGGCATATTCCCAACAAGATCATCCCACTTGGATTCTATCAAATTCAATATCGATTTGTTTTGTTTTGGAGTGCTTAAAGAGGAAACTATCGACCAAATATTCCCGAGTGTAAAGAATCTAAAATCCATATGAGCGGGCTGTAGATTCCCAATCATGTAACCTCCTTCCTCAGGAATCCAATCCATTAGCCAATGGGGAATCTGTTCCGGGTAAATGTTGAACTTGTTTATTGCTTCTGTAGAATACTCTTCGGTTTTATATCGGTATATTTCATTGATCTTCTTCATATCTAACCAATAGTATTCTCTGATATGAAACGATAACGCACTTAATCTGTTATTGATAGTCCTTACTAAATTCTTGGATCCTTCATCTGAAGAAAGCATTTCACGAGCACACCTTAAAGCTGAGTAGAATAACGCCTGCAAATAAGAAAAACGATAAGTCAAGACTCAAAAAGTCAAAGAAATAAGTCAGGCTAGAACTCACTTGGATCTCCAAAGGGTGACCATGAATACCCATTCTTCTATCAATCATACATGACCCGTCAGTAACTAAAAGAGAAGGAAACATATCGAAACCATCTGTTAAACACAAGTTCAATATCAACTTGATTCCCGTTTGAACATCAACTCTCTCTTGCATTGCATAATCACCAGTGATTTTAGTGTATGCTCTTAACATAATAATCCACCACAATCCTGCATTAAAATGAATACATGAACATTATTTTCAAGAATAACAATACAAACAGGTTATCAGCAATTTACGTAAGAAAAAGATTTGACTTTTTACCAGAGTCAACTGGTGCAACACGCCCAATAGCCGATTCACCGAAATCAGGGTCTAATACTTCTTCAACTTTTGTATCATCAAGTGGCACCGTTCTTATTTTAAAACTAGCAGGCATTAGCCCCTGCCCCGGACTGTAACAGTCCACAGTTTTCTCCCAACTCTTAATAAACAATTAAAAAGATGTATCAGTAGACACGCAAAATGTTAGAAAATAATGATTAGATTTTGGTATATCTTCACAAAACTTTCCTTAGAAATATCAAAACACCATGTAATAGGGCTAATGTCATAGAATAACATCGGACTTATAAGTGGTCCGTTTTGATAATTATAGTCAATAAACTTCTAACCCGTTAACACAGATGGAGTGGCAAGATACCTCATAAGAAATAAATTTGGTAATTTAGTGATAAAGCAACCTCATCATAAAAAAAAGCCTCAAACACAAGAAACATGGCACGGTCAAATTACCAAATTACGACCATAATTACCAAAACAAACCACACAACCTAGTATGTTTCAATTCCATGACAGTAGCCCTCGATAATAATATAGGTGTAAGTCCATTATAAAACAGAAATGTTGCAATATAGATAATAAAACAGACATAAACCGCGTAAATTACCTGCAACTGCAGCGTATTTAAAAGGAAGTTTCTAACAATCTCTCCTTCTCCCTTTAACAAAAACGCCAAAGCAGACGGCACAAAATCTCTAATAAAAACCTGATCATAATTCAAAGGCGTGTTATCTCCAGGATCATTGGCAGCCATTGTCCCTACAGGACTACCACAATACGTAACAACCGAATCCCTTAACAACCGCCACCCCTCTTTCTCAGCTTCAGATTCACCACCACCACCTTGAACGTAAACGCTATCTAAATTCTTGTCATTCGCTTCGTTTCCAATAGTAGTCGAGTATTTATTATTGTTATTGTCATTTTTGTTAGAATTACAACATGTAATGGGAAAAACACGTGATCGAGTCAAATTATTGACGGAAAAAGATGGTTTGTATGGATGATTAATAGCACAACGAAGGCCGAAAACTCGAGGTGATCGGGAGATATGAAGGTTCCTATGATGATGAAGATTACGAAGTGGGGATTTGATGAATGATAAAACGGTGCGGCTTTGGATTAAAAGCCTGCAACCAAATTTCATTTTGGTGATCTTGATTGCGTTCATAACAAAAAGAAAAAGGTATGTAAAAAAGGTGGTAAAGTGAATGAATGAGAATTGTGTTTTATATATAAATATAGATATAGATATATAGATATAGATATAGATATAGATATAGATATAATGGAGGGTTTTTGTTAATCTAAAGGAACCAATAATCAAATTGGTGGTATTGTAGGGATTTACGGAGACGAAATTGTGGTGGTGTGTAATGGATTTGCAAATTGCAGAGAAAGTGTATTGAAGGAGAAGTATAAGTTTCATTAAAACAACTTATCTTTATGAAATTACAATAATATCCTTTACTTTTTTTATTTTTTTATTTTTTTTTATACTTTTGTCTCTTACGGAATTTGAACCTACGATATGTTTAAGATATGTGATCATTGATTAGAATGTTCGTTTGTTTCATATTAAAAGGGGTTATCATCGATGACCCTTCTAACCAAAACAATGTCATGAATTTACAAGCAAAGCCGACGATATTGTGGTAATGGTAGGTAATAAAAGTAGGGCAAGCATTCACGTTTTGATAAATGGTCAAGATTATCATTAAGATTCAAGCGATTTAAGGTCAAATCAAGCAATCTCGACATTCGTAGAAGTTTTAGGCTATGTTTTCCTATAAAAACCATGCCCGCATTTGAAATCATTTTCAGGTTTATCATGGTATTCTAAAAATATACTTTCAATCAAGATTTTCTTTCATCTCCTTATCAATATATAAGTCACTCCCTATATAAGCTCCTAGCATCTGTATTGTATTTTTCACTGGTTACATTTTCTTGCCATTTTACTATTTTCATGATAACGAAATTGTTTCTGTTTATTCGATAGTTTATACCTTGAATCCTACAATCTTTATAACCATACTTTGACTCATAGCCTTTTTAACTATAAATACTTCTAAAGGTAAGCAAAAACCAAAAACCGAATCGAAATCGAAATAACCGAACCAAAGTAAAAACCCGGCGGTTTGATTTGGGAAAAACCGAAATCTTCGGTTCCGTTTTGGTGTCACTCCAAAAACCGGTTTTTGGACCGAATAAACCAAACTGGACAATTTAAATTATACTGTTATAATATAAAAGGTTTTTATATATGATTATTATAATTATACTCGTTTTTAGACCAAAATAATTATAGATAGTACGGCAAAATGTTTCTAGCTTAATAGTTGTAAATTATTTAAGTCAAAATTGTAGTTGTTTGTTGATGAGGTTAGTACGGACTACCTATGTATATGTCCAAGTTGTCAGCGCCTGTTAAGTTGTCAACGACTGTCAAGTTGTCAGCGGCTGTCAAGATTGTCAACGCCTGTCAAGCTGTCAGCCCCTGTCAAGCTGTCAACGCCTGTCTAAGTTGGCAACACCTGTCAAGTTGTCAACGCCTGTCCAAGTTGTCAGCGTCTGTCCAAGTTGTCAGCGCCTGACAAGCTGTCAGCGCCTGTCAAGCTGTCTGCGCCTGTCAAGATTGTCAGCGCCTGTCAAGCTGTAGCGCCTGTCAAGTTGTCAACGCCTGTCTAAGTTGTCAACGCCTGTCAAGTTGTCAGCCCTGTCAAGATTGTCAGCGCCTGTCAAGTTGTCTGTCAGCGTCTCTCAAGTTGTCAGCGCCTGTCATTTGAAGCGCATGTCTTATTGGCTGACGTCCCTTCATAATGGCGCTTCATGACTGCTTTATTGTCATCGTAATAGTAAGGCGTTACATATACTAGGGATTGATGATTAAGGCAACTCAAGTATTCATGATCATCATTAATGGACCAACGTTCCATATACTTGAGACTGGCCATATGAATACATGGTCCAAATCATCGTCGACCTCAGCTTATCTTATCTCATCTCAACTCACACTTACAGAATCTTAAACACAGAGTTCATACACACTTGCCTTCATCTTCAACCTTGATCACCCTAGGTTCGTCAAGAACTTGTTGGGTTTGCACTGTGATCATCACAGGAGATCTAAGGTTGACATCACCTAAACCCTAATCTTTGTGTTTTACAATCGTTGCTCGAACATTGGCGCCATCCGTGGGACACGTTTTTTTTAACGACGTTTCACTTTTCCCAATTCCTTTTTTTTTTTCTTTCCTTTCTCCGTAATCAACCGTTTCCATGGAGGCAACAAATTCATCGCAAGCGATTTCTTCAGCGCCAGAAATAACCACTACGGTGACTACCACTGCACCGGAAATGGTGATGACTTCACCCCCTGCTTTTCCTCCATCACCTGTTCGTACCACAATGCCGGAACCATACGTCGATTCTGAGTGGACGGTGTCGAATCTAAGGTCGACACAAGGGTATCCCTCTTTAACAAGTCCCATTTTTTCCACAAGGCTGGCGGGAACAAGTATGTTTACTTCACCACCGCCAGTGACATCCATCCCTCCATTTCAGCCTCTTTTGTCCCACGGGACAAGCTCGCAAGAGGATGGCACGGATCTTGTGAGACAACCTGTTTCGATTGCTTCCCAGCCTGCTACTCAAGGGATTCAGGAGGATCCCATTGTGGAACTGCTTAGAAGGTTAGCTCAGAGCACTCAGCCACCACCACCCCCACCACCACCTGCTTTGTCAGATCTGTTGTCAAAGTTAGTGGAGGCGTTGCGCCTAACGCCTCAGCCAGCGCCTGTACAGCTAGTGGATCCGTTGTCACAACTCCTGGAGCGGCTAAGGCAACCAAGCACACACACCCCACCAACATCTCTACCACAGGACACATCTAACGACATGCTCAGAGTGTTGCAAACCCTAGTGACAGCAGCAGTACCACCCCGTGCAGCCACTATGCGTTTGTTCAGTGGTTAGTTCAAAGTTCTGCGGCTGGGTTGCCAGATTCCCACTCCCAGATAAGCAAAAAGTCCCGTCCGTTGTTGGTACTTACGACGGTACTCGAGATCCAGACGACCACCTTGCTCTGTTTGAACAGACTATTATGACGGAGAAATGGTTAGACCTAGTCGCTTGCCACATGTTCCCTGGAACATTACAAGGTTTCGTGATTGGTTTGCTGACTTGCCTGAGAGGAGTATTCAAGATTTCGCAGATCTAAAAGCCAAGTTTGTGACTCAATTTGTACAACAAAAGAAGCAACATAGAACTCATATAGAGGCTCATTTGATACGGCAAAAAGAAGGAGAAGGGTTGCATGACTTTATCCAGCGATACACACAAGAATGCCAGAAGATCTCCATGTTACCAGAGAGTCAACAAATTTCTGGCTTTAATCTTTCCCTGCTTCCAGGACAACTGCAAGAAAAGTTAATCATGAGAACTCTAGTTACTTTCAAAGAAGCCACGGACAGTGCATATGACTATCTAAGGTCAAAGGAAACTGTCTCCCTGACAAGAGAGGTAGGCGGCAAGTCATATGCTATAACTGAAGACCATCGACGAGATGAAAGGAGCAACATGAGGTTTGGCCCATACGATAAACATGCGTCTGAGCGTGCTCTTAGCAAAACACCAAAAGAAATCTTGATAACAGAGCAGGTGTGCGCTACCTTCACACCTCCACCCCAGATGGAGCATAGGTCAGGTACGAAAAACATGAATAAATACTGTGATTTCCATGAAGACCATGGACACGACACAAATGTCTGTAGAGAGCTCAAAAGGGAAATCAGGCGGGCTTTGGAAGAAGGCAATCTAGAACACCTAGTCACTGGCGCTAAGCAGCAAGCAAATAAAACTCCAGCAAGCGAAAAACATGAATATGCTATAACTGAAGACCATCGACGAGATGAAAGGAGCAACAGGAGGTTTGGCCCATACGATAAACATGCGTCTGAGCGTGCTCTTAGCAAAACACCAAAAGAAATCTTGATAACAGAGCAGGTGTGCGCTACCTTCACACCTCCACCCCAGATGGAGCATAGGTCAGGTACGGAAAACATGAATAAATACTGTGATTTCCATGAAGACCATGGACACGACACAAATGTCTGTAGAGAGCTCAAAAGGGAAATCAGGCGGGATTTGGAAGAAGGCAAGCTAGAACACCTAGTCACTGGCGCTAAGCAGCAAGCAAATAAAACTCCACCTAAGAAGAGTTATGCCTGGGAAAAGAAGGGGGAAGACACAGAACACCCCGGACCACCTGATGGCCATGTCTTCATGATACATGAGGGAGCCAATATGAACTGACCTATCAAGGTGCGATAGTCTTTACTGTCATTTTTTCCTTTATGTTTTCAATAAATGTTTCCAAGCACATGGAATGTCATGGTCATGTATGAAACTGGCAATAATAGCATTTGGTCTGATCTTGTATCCCAATATTATCTCACAATATCATTTTTCTATGGTATTTGCATAAAAAAATAAATATTGAAGTAAGGATTAAATACAAAAAGCATAAGGCCACAATAGACATCTCAGTCTAAAGCCAAACATGCACTTTCATTACGTACAATGTTACAACTTGAACACGCATGCGCACGTACACAACTAAGAACATAGTTCAATACACCATGTATGAAGCCAAGAAAGACAACCTTGTCTGGCCAAATAACATACAATCATATCCGTCTTTTAATCTACTTGATAAAAGATAAACACTTCTCACTGGGAATCGACAATCCTCGAGAGTAAACAAAGTAAAGGTTAACCAACAAAAGTGCCATTGGCACAGTGTCACAGGCACAATATGAAGCATACATCAGAGATACCCAAATCTACCTATATCATTGGCATCCAAAGGAACCATGGGCCCTCAAGAAAGTGTCATACGCACAACGAAATATACACACTTTCATGCACACCCAAGACGGTGTCATGGACACAACATCCATAATAAAAAGATAAAAAACAAAAATGTGTTATTGGCTTGATCATCCAATAAAACATTATTTTTCAAAGCAATGGACAAACAAAAACGAACCTGTAAGGTCGTGAACAACCTAGTTAAACCTGCAGCAAGGCATACAATTAAAGTTAGCAAAAAGTTAATTATTTAAGCGTACAAAATAGTTTGCTATCGCCGGTCACATTAATTTGTGTGACAGATTTGTTTACTGCGATTCTATTTGTTGGGCTTTTAGAAACAACTTGGGCCTTTAATTAGCAGTAAACAAACACCTTTATCTCACCGCCGGCCATAACCGGTATTGCGTCCAATGGAGAGAAAAGGCATTGCGTCTAAATGCAATTATCTACAACACAATTATGAATTCTTATACCAAATCAAATCATATAGAAGAAGCCGAAGGTTTATTTTATGAAATGAAAACAAAGGGAATCACACCTACAACTGAATCTTATAACATTTTAATGGATGCTTATAGTCGAAGAATGGAACCGAAAGTTATAGAAAAAACTATTATTACAGCCTGATGTCAAATCGTTTACGTGCCTAATATCTGCCGGTCCACAACCAACTCACCGCCGGTCCACAACCGGCTCACCGACGTCGGTCCAATGTGGCCGGCACATGATGGCACCGCCGGCCAGGGGGCTACCGCTGGTCCTTTGTGGCCGGTACAGGGTGGCACCGCCGATCGAGTGTCCTTTTTTCTCTTCTAATTTGGATCTAAGTCGCATCGCTAACAAGCTTTATCAGTTAACTATGTTCAAAGAGTAAATAAGGACATTGGAAGTGTAGCATTAAAGTTTGGAATAATATTTTTTTTGTAAAGTGGACTATGTTTATATAGTACTCCTTGAGCCCAGAATTGATGATGGCTGCTTTCACTTCTCTATGTAGTTCCCACATTTTATCATGACTACATTTCGTATATCACATGTAGTCCAGGCGCTAGGGTCAAATTAAGTTAATTTGGTTAATGCTGATTGTTTTTACGTGACTACATTTGGTGACTACCGAAAAAAAAAAAAAAAAAGAAAAAAAGAAAACCTTACGAGTAACGAGTGATGATAGTTACGACTTGCAAACCGTTGTTTTGGCAAATCCTAACTCGGGGGCATGATGAGGTTAGTAAGGATTACCTATGTATATGTCCAAGTTGTCAGCGCCTGTCAAGTTGTCAGCGCCTGTCAAGTTGTCAGCGGCTGTCAAGATTGTCAACGCCTGTCAAGCTGTCAGCGCTGTCAAGCTGTGAACGCCTGTCTAAGCTGGCAACACCTGTCAAGTTGTCAACGCCTGTCCAAGTTGTCAGCGCCTGTCCAAGTTGTCAGCGCCTGTCCAAGCTGTCAGCGCCTGACAAGCTGTCAGCGCCTGTCAAGCTGTCTGCGCCTGTCAAGCTGTCAGCGCCTGTCAAGATTGTCAGCGCCTGTCAAGCTGTAGCGCCTGTCAAGTTGTCAACGCCTGTCTAAGTTGTCAACGCCTGTCAAGTTGTCAGACCTGTCAAGATTGTCAGCGCCTGTCAAGTTGTCTGTCAGCGTCTCTCAAATTGACAGCGCCTGTCATTTGAAGCGCCTGTTTTATTGGATGACGTCTCTTCATAATGGCGCTTCATGACTGCTTTATTGTCATCATAATAGTGAGGCATTACATATACCAGGGATTGATGATTAAGGCAGCTCAAGTATTCATGATCATCATTAATGGACCAACGTTCCATATACTTGAGATTGACCATATGAGTACATGGTCCAAATCATCGTCGACCTCAGCTTATCTTATATCATCTCAACTCACACTTACAGAAGCTTAAACACAGAGTTCATACACACTTGCCTTCATCTTCAACCTTGATCACCCTAGGTTCGTCAAGAACTTGTTGGGTTTGCACCGTGATCATCACAGGAGATCTAAGGTTGACATCACCTAAACCCTAATCCTTGTGTTTGACAATCGTTGCTCGAACATTTGTCAAAATGATGACTAATATATTGCTTATGGAGTCGAAGTTGCCAAAGCCTAAAAAACGACTAAAAACCAAACTGAACCGAAGATGATTCCAAAACTGAAAAACTAAACCGATGTATGGTTCCCAACCTTTAAAAACCAAAATATTCAGTTCGTTTCGGTTTTTATGCAAAAACCGAGCCGAACCAAACTAAATCGCCCTCACCACTAACTTTATATGTTTATATATGGACGAGGTTGTATTGTGGGTTGGGGAGGTTTCATGAAAGTCTCAAAAGCATTCACCAATTTATCCACTTTGGTAGTCAATATCTTCTCCTTTCCGTTTCCATCTGTTAAGTGTAATATTTAATAAATGAGAACGAGTACACATTGACATTTAGAACGAGTATACGTTTATTAATTATTATTTATTACTTAATATGTTAAGTGTAATATTTAATAAATGAGAGAATGTATTATGTAATTACAACTTGGAGTCCAAGGCATAACTTGACTATATAAGGAACACCAAGTTCATTATTTTCCTACACCATAAATCAATTAGGGATCTTAAGCCTAATTGATCCTCTCCTTTCTCCATTCGATCGGTTTACAAAAACCCAAAGGGTTTCGGTTTTGTTTTTATCGAGTTCAAGAGTTGTGGTGATATTAAACGTGTACTAGCATACAAGTCTGTTGCTAAAGAAGGTGTCGTATACAAGCCTGTAGTAATATTTCACTATAAATCCTAAACGAGGTAAATCAACAACAAAGATACAGTTATTAACTTAGTTAATATTGATTATGTGCTTGATTCTAATTGCTTCCGATGTATGTTGTTTGACAATCTGATTAGAGATATACCTATAGTGGTATCAGCCATACCGCAATTCAAGTTAACTAGTTAAAAACATCAATTTTTTTGTGGGGGGTGTTTGGTGATTTGGTTCGACCAAAAGATAAAACCGAAATTCTGATCTGGAACCTGACTGCGACGTAGTGAGATGATTTTATATAAATTTTTTTTTTTTTAAGAATTAAATGTTAATTAGAAGTGATGTGTATTTTATAACATAAAATTATTAAAGTTTAGAAAAGGATTTTACCAAGGTAGATTAACACACAATACAGGCAGTGTACCTGATCGTACGCAAATATAGATTCGGTAAGTCCGGATCGAACTCAGGGAACGTGTATTTATATCCGTTATCTCAAATTATATAATTAAACTAAATAAAGCAAGTAAATATGGGGGGCGTTTTAGTTATGTGAGAACATATTTCAGAAAACAATTAACTAAAGTAAAATAGCAAATTAATTAACTAAATGGATTTGCGGATGAAAAACTGTTTCGAAAAGTCTTTTAGATTTAATCAATATTAAAAAGCAACGATTACTTGGAATTACGTTCACCTGGATCATGATTAATCAGAATATGTTTGATTGGTTTAACTGTGATTTCTATAATAACTAGATTTCCCGCTAGAGTTATCTAATCCTACAATTTTAGAGAAAGATCATACGTCTAATCGTACATCAAGAGCTATCTTAGACTATCCACTCTAAATTGTGCTTTAATGTCACTATTATTTACAATTTAATCTGCCGACTACGAATTAACAAAAGTCTCAATTATTCAATTTTGATATAATTGTCATGTTCATTCAATTCACTAAATTACTAATATCTTAGCCTATCTCAATTAAGTCTCAAGCTACAATTATCTAATAAATCATATAATCGTAAATAACTGATAAACTTATAAGAACGCTAGTTATGTTTATAGATCTATCAATCACGCTAAGTAGTAAATTTAATGATTTTGAATAAACATGGATCTCGATTAAACGTAAATAATAATAGAAAAACCAATTAGTTCAAACATAAACTTGATTAAAACATAAATCCAGGTTCAACAATCCAAGCAATCGCTTAATGAGTTTAGCTCATGTTGGATTGTAACAATTTAACAAAAGAATTCTTAAAACAAAACATTGTATCAAGAGAATTATGCATAAAAGTTCAAAACCAATATTAACTAACTTCAAAGATGGTTAAAGATGATTAACCAAAGCTTCCAACGTGATTCAATGCTTCTAGGACTCTCTTGCAGCTTTCCAGGTCGGATGTAAGTTGAAAATAATGAATAATGTGTCTAAAATCAGAACCCTAGAAGCCTTATTTATAGATATCTGATCACGCCAGTTTAGCCGGCGGCTGGCTGAATTCAGCCGGCGGCTGGAATGCACGGGTGAAAAAGTTGCTTCCGCGGCACGTTTAGGAACAAATGTGGAAAATTAATTCAGCCGCCGGCTAAAATGAGTCAGCCGCCGGCTGTTTTCCAATCTTCAGTTTTCTTGCTCGTTTGTCTCCGTTTCAAGCCGGTTTCAGCTCCTTTTCGCTCCATGATCCAAATATAACTTTAATCTGCAATTATTACTGAAAATATACCAAATCATAACAAAAGTTGCAGAAAACTAGAGTAAATACGAGAAATATGGTTACAAAATATAGATTATTTTAAGCATATCAAATTCCCCACACTTGAATCTTACTTGTCCTCAAGTAAACTATCAGATTTAGAACAAAACAAACATCCTCAATAAAAATAAAATACCCAACGAATCAAGTAAATTACAAAAAATTTATTTACGAAGATGAATTTAATAGTTACCAAGCCAAAATTTAAATGCATAACTAAACATCTCACGATTTGGGAAGTATAACACTCAATCACTCAAAAAGCTAATCTAAGTGTAATATATATGTGAAATCGCTCAAAGCTCAGTCATGACAAGTATTCTATCATAGGCTTGATAACGATACGCTTCTCCACCAATAGAGTCTAAGTAACTAGTTCAGAGGACTTATGGACATATCAATGGGTGATGGGTAAAATAATGGAATAATGGGATGAAAGTGAATTAATATGAATGATATGAAACAAATAACTTCCAATTAGACTACAAATCCAAATATTTTAGTCAAAAATCATATTACTTTCAAAACTCGATTGATTATCCCTAATGGCTCATTCTGATGAAACTCCTAAGACCAAACTTCGCCTTAATTCTTCAACGGCTCAATTAAGAATTTTTATTTCTCGCAAATTTCGTTAAATCACTTCAACAATTATTGGCTACCTAGTACGGGCTTTAATAAATATTTTTTTTTCTGTTTTTTTTTATATTAAAGACACCGCTCAAAAGGTCCATCAAAATCATGAATAACTCTTAACTTATATCCACATGTAACTTCTTTCGTGAACTTAAGTAAATTAAACAACTCCACGCCATCATATATAACATTCCGTCTAATAATCAATCAAGTTAAGAAAGAGGAAAATTTTCAACAAAAATATCTGGATTAAACGACTTAGACATTTAGGCTCAATTTATGGAATATATATCTGGAAAGGTGATAAAAGAAAAAGGTTTGGCGCAAATATGGTATCTAAACGTCAAAAACACTAAAAACGAGTGCTTGATAGGTAGTGTGAGTCAAATAACCAGTGTAGCTACCGACTATAAGAAACGAATAGGCCAATCAACGGTTTAACAATCCTAATTCTTTTGCCTCTTTCCTAGTTACTAATAAGTAAAACTTATGCTCATTCATAGCCTCGAAGCGTATACAGTGTCAAGTTCTAAAGTTTACAAGTCACCGGCACACTCATAAAAATTGAAGATAAAAGCATATAAAATGTATGCTATAAAGGCTCAAATCCTCACAATTATGTAACGGGTAGGTGTGCCTAGTTATGCAACTAGTTTAAACTAATTACGAGAAACATGTCAAAATTTTTTAAATTTTCACACAAAATGTTCCTAAGGACAAATAGATTCTTTCCTAACCCCTTCCCCACACTTAAACAATACAATGTCCTCATTGTAAAAAAAAGTTTCAGCGAATAAGTGTAAAAAGAAAAAGAGAAAGGAAAAAGAACTCCCCCATTTAGATGTCGAATGCTGTGAACGGAAATAGCAGTGGAAAGAATGTATGGCTGTAAAAGCATAACGTCCTCAAAAAATCTGCATAGCTTCCATTGAAAAGTCGGATTTTCGGCATTACTTCCACTAAAATCGGTGATATTCTAAAATGGGGAAAAACACATGCACAGATATTAAGTATCACAAATAAATAATAAAAAGTACATAATTAAACCATAATACAAAAATCCCAAACAATAATCCATACGAGAAAAAGAAAAAAAAAATAGTTTCAAATACACAAATAGAACACCGAAATCATCACATGTCTGGCCACTGTCCTCGTCTGCTCCAAGAGTCCATCTGCCGCTCCTGAGTGGCTCTCTGCTCCTCCGCATCCTGCTGTCGCTGGGCCTCGGTAGGAGGATGGTACTGGTAGTGCTGAGCGGACCACATATGGTGGCGATCGTCAAAGGTCGAGGAGGATGGCTGATCCTGGTCCATCGGAGCGCTACTGCCAAAAGAGTGATAAGAACCGTCATATGCCTGGTAGCTAATACCTGCACGCTGGTGGTACTGGTATAAAACCTCATCCTGATAACGGTTCCTGCTGTCAAACTCCGTCTGTAAATGTCCGACCTGGCTGCTGATGTGGCTGATGTTGGAGTTGAGATCGTAGTAACGATCCTCCATGCGGTCCGCGAATGAGTCGAACCGGGATGACATCTGTCCCATACTCGATGTCAAAGCAGCAATCTGAGCAGTCAAATCTAACTCCTGAACCGGTGGAGCCTCCTCATCATCGGACTCCTCTACACCCTGACTACTGCTTGCTCCCTCAACCCGTCTAATGGGAACCCATCTATAGCTAACATGGCCCCCAGGAGCTACAAACCGAGTCACGATACCGGCTGACTTAAACCATGCTGCCCCCAAAGTACGCATCCCTGGTGTCAAAGTGGTGCAACTGTCAAAACCTGCGCCCCGGAACCTCAACCGTTTACCAATAGCAGAAACAAAGTGACCTCCCCTAATCACACTTCCGGGTCGTGCACCCTTCAGTATGTTAGTCATCCAGCGGGCTAAAACATAGGGAACATTGACGGGCCGCTTTTGCACAATGCAGCCTAACCAAAATAATTCCTCCTTGTGGCATTTCTCAATGCCCGACTTGCGGCCAATCACAAATAAACAAACCATAGCAAAGATAGCTCGAACCTTAGGGTCTCGAATCTGCGTGTAAGATGGGGCACGTGCGGTGGTGAAGACTCCATTGGCTATAGTGGGCCATATGGCAGCGTTCTCTCTATAATCGGGGTTTTTAATCCCCTCAGCCATGAATGCATCAAAATCCGGGTGCGCCAAATCAGACTCGGTAAATAACCCGAGAGCCACTCCAAACTCTGTCAGTGTCATCTTCCGAACCTCACCCCCTAATATAAACTGTACGGTTTTGTGGGTTGGATCGGGGTCGGCGTGGTTGAAGGTGAAGGAGCTATAGAACTCATAGGTGGCCTCGATGTAGATCGTCTCGTTGATAGAAAATAATCGATCCCACGCTCTACAGATAAATCCCCCATAAGTCACCTCAAGCATATCTTCAATTTCAGCAGCCCCAGATTGAAAACGTGTGTCATGTGGTATGACCTCGTTCAAAAAATGCCAATCGATACCGTTAGGGGCATATACTGGGTACTGCTGCATGTTGCGCAGTTTGGCTTGGATTTCTTCCCGTCTTTGATGAGTAAGTCGCCTAACTAAGGCTACTTGTAGGTACGGGTGATTGATGTCGTAAAGGGGAACGTGAGGTGGAACCTCGTGCTGGACAATTTCATCGGCCATAATCTGCATAAAACAAGTCAGAACAACCATATTAGTAATAATAAACAGCTCGAGAAAATAGAAGGTCGCAAGAACAAGCCGAAACAGAAAGCAATAAAATCTGAAACAGCGATATTTAACCGCCGGCTGGCTGAATTCAGCCGCCGGCTGGAAGGGAGCCGCCGGCTGGCCAAAATCAGCCGCCGGCTAAATGTCAGGTCTGGGCATTTTGTCGCTGTTAATTGTTCGACCTGCTGAAAACGACCTCTATCAAAAATAACAGTCAAACCACGAATTTGACACATAATTTCCGCTGAATCTGTGAAACCATTTCCTTAATCTACCAACCCAATTCACATGTTAACAACTAAATTCTTCAAAGACTTCAATTATCAACCCACATTACACTTAACATTCAATTTCTTTTCGCCAATTAGAACATGGAAATTCGACTTAAAACTCAATATTACTCATAATCAGTAGCAAAAGGTAAGACCTACTAACAAATTGACTAATACCAAGTTACAAATTCCTAGCAAAAACCCCAAATTTTTCAATAACTTCTCGACAAAATTAAACCATGGAATTCGAAAATTAAGCAAGGCCTAAGCATACAAATCATCTAAGGAATGAATCCTAACAATTAATTGTAAAATTAAGCAATAAAATTTCCGGATTTGAAAAACCCCCAATTTGTGTTCTTCATGAAAAATCAAAGAAAAACAATAAAGAGGATTGAATAAATCATACCTTGGTGTTTGAATTAGAGAATGAAATGAAACAATTGAAGAAAATCGGACGAAAATGGTGGTGTTTATACTTCAGCTGCCGGTTAGGAAGATAAGTATGTGTGTGTGTGAATTGTGATGTAAAAAAAACGAGGTATATAATTTTTTTTTTTTAAAACCTGATGTTTCAGCCGGCGGCTGGAATTTTTTAGCCGCCGGCCAAATAAATTCAGCCGCCGGCCAAATTTTTCTGTTCCAAAAAAAATGTTTTTTCGTTCGGTGATTTAACACGATCTAACCTGGTGTCCGATATGTTTAGCAGCTCTCATATGATGATCTAAGTGGACCTGAAACAAAAAATCAAAGATTAAAGTAGAAAAACACGTAGTGTACATATATTTTTGGTTTTTTTTGTTGTTTTCTAATTTTTTTGTATTTTTAACTTTTTTCTGAACAAAATAAAAGAAAGGGAAAAGAAGCGGGTTGTCTCCCGTAAGCGCTATTTGTTTAGTGAAGAGTCGTTAAGCTCGACTCAAACCACGTTTGTTAACCGTCACGTTCATGGAGATCGAGCTCCTCGTCGTCTCCAAACAAGTCAAACTGGTTGTCACGTCCATCGGCATAATATTTCTTCAATCGATGCCCATTCACCTTAAAACTTTCGCCCTTTTCGTTGGCAATCTCCACCGTACCGTAAGGGAATACATCTAGCACGATATACGGCCCCGACCACCTTGACCGTAATTTCCCCGGAAATAGCTTCAATCTGGAATTATAGAGTAGAACCATATCACCGTCGATAAAGTTCCTATCCGTTTTGATACGCTTATCGTGCCATTTCTTTGTCCGTTCCTTGTAAAATACCGAGTTCTCATAAGCGTTCATGCGCAACTCGTCCAATTCCTGTATCTGGTGGAACCTGTTCTTACCTGCAGGAATCATTTCCATATTGGCAGCCTTCAAAGCCCAATAGGCCTTGTGCTCAATTTCAACGGGTAAGTGACACGCTTTACCATAAATTAAACGATAAGGAGTACAACCAATAGGAGTTTTAAATGCAGTCCTATGCGCCCAAAGAGCATCGTCTAACTTATCGGACCAATCCTTACGATTTGCACCGACCGACTTTTCCAAAATGCGCTTCAAGCCTCGGTTAGTAACCTCGACTTGTCCGCTTGTTTGGGGGTGATAAGCTGTTGAAAACTTATGGTTAACTCCATATCGTTTCAACACCTTCTCAAGTTGGGCGTTACAAAAGTGTGTACCCCTATCACTAATTAAAGCTTTAGGGGTACCAAACCGGGAAAATAATTGTTTCAAAAAATGGACGACGACCCGCGCATCATTGGTGGGTAAAGCTTTCGCTTCGGCCCACTTTGATACGTAGTCGACGGCTACTAAAATATATTTATTTCCCGGACTTGAAGGAAAAGGTCCCATAAAATCTATACCCCATACATCGAAAATTTCACATACCTGGATGCCCGTTTGTGGCATCTCATCGCGCGAAGAAATATTACCGGTCCGTTGACAAGCGTCGCATTTCTTCACAAATTCCTGAGCATCCTTGTACACTGATGGCCAATAGAACCCGACATCAAAAACACGTTTGGCTGTGAAGTTTGCAGCATGATGTCCTCCTACAGGTCCCGAATGGCAATGGCGTAAAATTTTGTCCTTTTCTTCACCAGCAACACATCTCCGAATTACGCCATCTGCACAAGCACGAAACAAAAACGGGTCTTCCCAAAAATAATGTTTCAAATCAGCGAAGAATCGCTTCTTTTGCTGATAAGTTTTATTTGTGGGAAGGGTTTTGGCAACCAGGTAATTAGCAATATCAGCAAACCAAGGTACCTCGTCACTTACTTTAACCGTCATCAGAGCTTCATCGGGAAAGGTGTCCCGTATCACTGACTCATCTAGCCTCTCCAATTCCGGGTTTTCCAACCTAGACAAATGATCAGCCGCCAAGTTCTCCGCTCCTTCCTTGTCCTGAATTTCAATATCAAATTCCTGCAAAAGTAAAATCCAGCGGAGTAATCGTGGTTTGGCATCCTTTTTGCTAAAAAGAAATTTCAAAGCAGAATGGTCAGTAAATACAATAGTTTTAGACATAATTAAATAAGATCTAAATTTATCAAACGCAAAAACAACAGCGAGCAGTTCTTTTTCAGTGGTGGTGTAATTTTCCTGCGCATCTGTAAGGGTTTTGCTTGCGTAATAAATGGGTTTAAATCGCTTCTCAATCCGTTGTCCTAAAACTGCTCCGACCGCGTAATCGCTCGCATCACACATCAGCTCAAACGGTAAATCCCAATTGGGACTAGTCATAATCGGTGCTGAAATCAATCTTCTTTTAAAATGTTAAATGCAGTTAAACAAGATGAAGAAAAATTAAATTTGCAATCTTTTTCTAGAAGTTGATTCATAGGTCGCGCAATGTTAGAAAAATCTTTGATGAAACGTCGATAAAAACCTGCGTGACCTAGAAAACTCCTTACCGACTTGACATTCGTTGGTGGGGGTAATTTCGAAATAGCTTCAATTTTGGATTGATCCACCTCGATCCCCGCACTTGAGATTTTGTGTCCTAGAACAATTCCTTCGCGGACCATGAAATGACACTTCTCCCAGTTAAGCACCAAATTGGATTGTTCACACCTCGCCAACATCTTCTCCAAGTGTTCCAAGCACGAATCAAATGAGTCTCCAAAGACCGAAAAGTCGTCCATAAATATCTCCATGAATTGCTCCACCATATCGTGAAAGATTGCCATCATACACCGCTGAAACGTAGCAGGTGCATTGCACAGACCGAATGGCACTCTCCGATAGGCAAACGTGCCAAAGGGACACGTGAAAGTGGTCTTGTCTTGATCCTCCGGCTCAATAGGAATCTGGAAGTAACCTGAAAAACCATCTAAGAAACAATAAAAGGCTTTCCCGGCTAACCGTTCAAGCATTTGATCAACAAATGGTAAAGGGAAATGATCTTTGCGGGTGGCGTCATTTAACTTTCGGTAGTCAATGCAGACACGCCACCCTGTTACCGTTCGTGTAGGAATCAACTCATTCTTCTCGTTGGCAACGACTGTCATACCTCCCTTTTTTTTCGGA
>CAJVGC010000432.1:45215795-45236469 GCA_910822075.1 Senecio squalidus
TTCAATACAAACTTGTTTTCAAAGCAAAATACAAATATATATATTTATATATATATATATATATATATATATATATATATATATATATATATATATATATATATATACAAAATCCCAAAGTATATAATACGACATATATCAAAATGTAAAAAGGCTAAATTTCATAAAATAATGCACAAAGAGTCAAACAAATATGTAACAAATATCAATGAAATCATAGGGTAGCTACTCCACTAATCGTTCATTTCGGTGCAAACGTTTCGTATGATACTACGATAAACGTCCACCATCAAACACACAAAATTCCTAGGATCGATCCATACGCCTCTTATAACAAATAATACTTAGTGCACCTTACCACAATCGGGTAAACAAAAGAGACGCGTAGATATAGCCCGCTACGGTCGATGCCCACATTATTGGTGTCACAATAACGCGCCCATGGGACCTCCATGGATAGGTTACTCTTAGGCATATTTTAAGAAACCGTTTTGACCGACTTATGTAATATAAATTTTTAAATATTTTTACTACTTTTCAAAGTGATAAATAGACATTTGAAATATGTTTTAGAAAGCTATTTAAAAATGTACGTAAGTACCTAAACTTAAAATGTTTATTAGTATGGCTTTTCATTCGTTTAAAATTCACGTGTCTAACACAACCGTTTGGCTAATTCTTGTCACAAGTCACCATAACAAGATTGTGAAAACTTTACAAATAACAAGTAAACGGACATTTAGCGGGACATGCAAAGCCACACGGAACGAGGGACAATCTATACTATTCACCGTACCGATCGCCACACTCACACGTGTTCTTTACCGATCTATTTCGGGACAATATCGAGGCTGTTTCGGGGCTGTATACAGGCTGTTTCGGTTGGGTCCTTAATGACACGGTTTTTACTTAATTTACAAAGACCAACATATTATGGTTCCCCAATATACAAATATGATTTGCAACTTCGTCAATACATCTAAAATGAGGAAATTCATAACACACTTAAAGACTCACAAACAAAACAAGTTTACAAACAAGCATGTCATACCAATAATCTTTATACACAAATCAAACAAAGTTTTGAGAGGAAAGATGTTACCGAAGCGATCCTAGTACCACCTAGAGTATCCGTACCTTATCTCCAATAACCACAATAGCAAAACGAGAGAATCACCGAAAGGATACGATCAACGAATCAAATCTAACAAATATAAGTGTATGAGTACAAAACACATTTAGATAGGGAGTATGTAATATCCTTTATAGTCTTAGATAATCATCTATTTTAATTTGTTAATTAGTATGATTCTCAATTATAAGAAAACATATTCGGATTTTAGTCGAACAATATTAATTCACAAACTAACTTGTTCACTTATATTATTTCTTATGGTTTCGTAGGAGGTTTAATAATAACATTACATAAATTATTACAAAACTATTATGTGATAATATGAGTAACCGGTTTGAATAACGAATCATTCCTTTTCTTTAAAACTATTATTATCATATTATCTCTTGTTCGGTTTGGTACAAAACATACGCAAGTACAATTTGATAACGTAAATACGTTACATATATATATGATAATTATGTATATGTAATAAGGTGGATTATTTTAACCTTTGACTCGAAAATCATATAAATTATTCTAGGTGACAATATAATAAATAATAAGACGAGAATAAAACTCTAACCTTGAATCACAAATTTCCGTACTAGTTTTTTTCTCCTTTAAAATCCACAAACCAATTAACCCCCTTTTTTTTCTTTCCCCTTTGTCTTGGTCGATTCCAACAGAGGAAGAATTCCTCCAAATGTTTTGTTACAATAAGTCCAAGTGAATATGATCTTTCATACCCCTACTCCTTTTATTCTTGTTTATAACTAACTAGAAGTGAAAAGTCCAATATTTATTAGACAACATTATTAATATTATTGATTATCTATTGACATTCATAAATATTATTATTATTATTATTATTATTATTATATTAATCAAATAATTTTTTTTTTTTTTTATGGATATAATAGACATCAAGTCTCATTTCTAGGAATTGCATCGGTAAATGCAATAACGTCAGTTACCGTTTGAGTAATATTTGTTCCTAGTAGATCAACTGATGGAACGGGTGTTTATGTCATTTGGATCCTAGTCTTAATGGAAATTAAACCATGGGTATTGAATTTTCTTAAGAATAAATTTATCGAAAGTACTAAGTTGAACTTTTTTTCTGTTTTGTAGAAATGGCAGAAAATCCAGAATCTAACGTGATTATGTCAGAAATCAAAACAATGTTCAAAAGCGAAAACCTTACCAAACCAAACTTTAATGATTGGTTCTGTCAACTGAGAATTGTTCTACGAGTGATGAAACGTTTACTAGTCATTAGTACACCGATGTCTCCTGAGCTAATGACGAGGCAACTTGGGCAACTTATAATGCAACGTATGAACGTCATAATGAAGTTGCATGCTTAATGCTTAGCGGTATGACCCCTAGACTACAAAAGCAGTTTGAAAATAAGTGGCCTGATAAGATAATCACTGAGCTTCGCACTTTGTATGAGAAACAAGCCGATCTTGAACTCAACTACTTGATTAGAGAATTACATCAGTGTAAGCATGTTGATGGAACGCCAGTAGGAACTCTAGTTCTCAACGTGAAAAGCTACTTTGATAGAATGGAAATGATGAATTATCCCTACCATCCACCTATTTCTGCTAGTATTGTTCTCAGTTCCCTTTTAGAGGGTTTTGATGAATTTACGCGTCACTACAATATGCTTGGTATGACTAAGAATCTCAATGAACTTCATGCGATGCTCGTGGAATTTGAGAAAAGTCTTTCCAAGAAATTGGCTACCAACCAGATCCTAGCGATCAGTGATGGTAGGGTTCATAAGAAGAAAAGACAACCGCTAGCTAAGGGCAAAACTAAACAAGATGGTAAGAATAAACAAACTGTTGTTTATGCTTCCAAGCCTAAGCGTACCCCTCTAGCTAAAAAGGAGCATCCTGCTAAGGATGATGGATGTCACTACTGTGGAATGGTGGGACATTGGAAGAGGAACTGTCCTAAGTATTTAGCTGATGTGCAAGATAAGAAGCAAGTCGATAACGTCGGACCTTCAGGTATCTTCACTATAGAGTTATATCCTTTCTCTAAAACAAATTCTTTGGTATATGACACTGGATGCAGTACTCATATTTGTAATTCCTTACAGGGATTTAGAGCAAATAAGAAACTGAAGAATGGATCTCTTTACGTGTACCTCCCTCAATGGCATACGTGCAACTGTGGAAGCCATTGGAAGTTTTGACTTACATTTACCTTCGGGCATAATTCTTGTTCTAGACCATTGTCATTATGCACCTACTATTGTTAGGGGAATTGTTTCAGTTTCTGTTTTAAAAAGTAATGGATTCACTAATTATTTTACTGAATTTGGTATTCCTGTTTCCAAACATAATGTTCATTATTTTAATGCGATTGATATTAACGGTATGTTTGAAATAGATTTGCACGATTATTCGTCTTTAAATAATAACTCTATGTTTAATTTTAGCACTAAACGAGTCAAGTCTAACTTAGACTCAACTTATTTATGGCATTTTCGTCTTGCACACATAGGAAAGCATCACTTTGATAGGCTTCAACGTGAAGTGCTTTTAAAATCAAGTGATGATTCATTTGATAAATGCGCATCTTGTGTATCGGGCAAAATGGCAAGAAAACCCTTTCTGCATCAAACGCAAAGGAAAATCGATCTATTAGGAATCATACATACTAATGTATGTGGTTCCTTTAGACATGTGTCAAAGAAAGGTGATAGCTATTTCGTTACATTTACGGATGATTTCAGCCATTATGGTTATGTTTACTTGCTTAAACATAAACATGAGGTGTTTGAAACATTCAAAGTGTTCCAAAACGAAGAAGAAAATCAACTCGACAAAACCATAAAGATCTTTCGATCGGATCGTGGTGGTGAATACTTAAGACAAGAGTTTAAGGAACATCTTCAAGCACGTGAAATTGTCCAACAACTTAATCCTTGCTATACTCCACAACATAATGGTGTATCAGAGAGGAGGAATCGAACCATGCTTGTCATGGTTAGATCGATGATGAACCTTACTACTCTTCCATTATCTTTTTGGGATTATGCTCTAGAATATGCTATACACATTCTCGAACAAAGATCTATTAAGTGTATCTTTGTAGGATACCCAAAGGATATGCCGAGTTTTTCGAAAACTGTTAAAGTTGCACGATATGCCGAGTTTTTCGAAAACTGTTAAAGTTGCACGATATGCCGAGTTTTTCGAAACGAAGCTTATCGTTCAAGAAAAAAGTAGGAGGATAGTAGACCTTGATGAAATTCAAAAGGAAGATGCAACAAAATCTACTCATACTAGTGAACATCAATTTGTGGGGGGGGGGGGGGGGGGGGACGGACGATTGAGCCTCATGTTATGGCTCAGTCTCAACCTCAAGTGATGTTAATCCAATTCATAGGTCCGAAAGGACAATACGTGCACCTCACAAAATAAACCTAAATGTAGCTTTAGGAAACGAGGAACATGTATTAGGGGATCTTAATGAACCTCGAACCTTCAAAGCTGCATTATCAGGGCCCGACTCTGAAAAATGGCTTAAGGCTGCGAATGTGGAGATGCAGTCCATGAAAGACAACGATGTTTAGGATTTGGTTGATCGTCCTCCAAATACCAAAACGGTATATTGTAAATTGCTTTTTAAAATAAAGACCGACATGGACGGAAATATACACATCTATAAAGCTCGTCTCGTGGCAAAAGGTTTTACTGAAGCCTATGGTATAGATTATGAAGAAACCTTCTCCCCAGTGGCAGACATAAAAGCTATCAGAATTATCTTAGCTATAGCGGAGTTCTATGACTATGAGATATGGAAAATGGATGTCAAGACAACTTTCTTGAATAGTTATCTAGACGAATACGTCTATATGAATCAACCAGAAGGTTATTTTGATCCATTAAACCCCAACAAAGTGTGCAAACTTAAGAGATCCATTTATGGACTTAAGCAAGCATCACGAAGTTGGAATAAGCGATTTGATAAGGAAATCAAGAAAGTTGGTTTACTCAAAATCGCGATGAGCCATGTGTATATCAAAAGACCAATGGGAGTAATGTTACTTTCCTAATTCTATATGTACATGACATATTGATTATGGAAAATCACATTCCAATGTTACAAGATGTTCAATCTTATATTGTAAAGTGTTTTGCCATGAAAGATTTAGGAGAAGCGAAATTCATTTTAGGAATCAAGATCTCTAGAGATAAATAAAAGCGGTTAATGGAACTGAGTCAAAGGGCTTACATTGTCAAAATATTAAAGCAATTTAATATGGAAAATTCCAAGCGTGGAAATGTGTCAATGCAAGAACGACTTGAATTACGTATCACACAATGTGCTTCTACACCTCAGGAGGTGGATCGCATGCAGAGGATACCTTATGCTTCGGCAGTAGGATCTATCATGTATGCAGTTAGATGCAAAAGGCCTGATGTGGTTTTCACACAGAACATTGCTAGTAGATACCAACAGAATCCCGGTGAAAACCATTGGATTGCTGTCAAGAACATTCTTAAGCACCTTAGGGCTACTAAAGATATGATTCTAGTTTATGGTGGAAATCCTGAGGCTGATCTAAAAGTTACTGGATATTGTGACGCCGAATTTCAGAGTGACCGTGTTGACACGAAATCGCAAACCGGATATGTGTTCACCTTAAATGGAGGAGCAGTTGTATGGAAGAGCAAGAAGCAAACCACTACAGCCATGTCTGCAACAAAATCCGAGTACATTGCATCTTCGGAAGCTTCCATGGAAGCTGTTTGGATACGATAGTTTATTTCTGGGCTTGACATGGTTCCCAAAAATAAATCCCCAATGGATATGTATTGCGACAATAGTGGAGCAATTATCATATCCAATGATCCTCCAGGCACTACCATCGGAGATATCACTATGTTCGTGAGCAAATCAAACAAGGTGAACTCAACTTACTCAAAGTTCACACGGATGATAATCTAGCTGATCCCTTTACGAAGGCTCCGTCAAAAGCGAAACTAACTCACCATGCTGAGGTATAGGACTTCGTTTAGCTAGTAATCACATCTAGATCTGCGTTTAGTGTTTGGATAAAGGATGTAATAAACATTTTATTATTAAATGAAATAAATATTTGATATATGAGTTTTTTCATTTATTATATTAATTGTATCATATTTTTCATGTTTTAATCCTTAAATAATAATCTTAGCATATATTATTATTCTAAATATCCGTTGTCGATTAATTATATGGGAATATAATTAAACTAAGATAATATCTGAGTGTTTGGTCAGCTGGGCTCACCAACTCTCATAGTATCCACAAGATGCATACTGGATTATCCCATCAATGAATTATATTTATGGATCTTTGTCATTAAGTATAATTCATATATGAATGGTTTGCATGTCCTTAGATTTGAGATGTAAAAAGTTACACATGTGTGGAATACATTATTTGATCATAGTTCTACCTATATCCTGAATAAGGATAGTAAAAAACTATGCTTGGTAATGTAATGAAATACATGGCTAACGCTTGTATTGAAGATATAATTTGTTCCTTCAGCTTGCAACTCAAGTATGATACTGCTGGGCAACTCATGAATACTTAAAGATGTAAGTCTGACCAGACCCGAATTAATCTAGATATATCTCGATTTAATTTGGTAATCTTAAGTAATTCACAAAATGAGAAACAAAAGTTAAATGATGGAATGACCTAGATCCATATTCATATTTAACTAGAGTATCTGTAACAAAAGGATAGTAAACTCAAACATAGACTCGCAGTGACTCTTGGAAACTTCACTCGTGTATTTATAGGAGCATTGGAAGCAAGGACGGAACTTAATGGAGGCCCAGGGGGGCTGTGGCCCTCCCAAAGTTAGGGGTTTATAGTGTAAATGTGTTTTTGAATGTGATATATGTTGATTCAAGAGAGAAACAAGATAAATTAAAGTTATTTATGTAGCTTAAAATTTAGGTTTTTCAATTCAAATATGCGGGTCTGTGGATTAAGATCGATGAAGAAGATAGATTTACTTATAGTGTTAAAATAACGTCATATTCAGTCCTAACTTAATATAAACCGTTCACTAACTTAGTTGGTTTTTATGCAGTTGTAAGTAGAGGGACTGAAGCTATCAAGTTGTGAAAGTGGAGTGTTTATTTAGTGCTTGAAGTGGAACTATAGAAGTTAAAGGGGCTGAGTGTATGTGTTGGAAGTGCAAGGTTGCAGATGTAACATTGGGTGTATATATACCCCATTATAGACATTTTCGGGTTTACTTACTGCATAGCTTTCTCTCTCTACCCGATTGTCTCTCTCTAAAATAAAATTAGGGTTTCATCTTATAACCCTAATTTAGTCTGATTTGTATTAACAATCATTTGATTGTTTGAGTGATTGTATTGTTATTATCAGTATTGTATTTCGGTGATTGTGTTCTATAATAAACCGGAGGTAATTTTGTGTTCATCTTGTGCGTATTATCAGTTTGTTCATGGCATCAGAGCACCGAGGTGCTCTGAATACGGTTGATTTAGTCCACGACCTTTAGTTGGTGGATCTGGTTTCTGTTCCGGTTGATTGTCGGTGATTACGTCGATCAGCGGCTGATCTGGTTTTAGTTGATTGGTTGTTGGTTTTTTATTGATCTCTGTTCCGGTTGGTTGGATCTGGTTCTTGTTGGTGACTAGTTCGATTTGTGGCTGGATCTGGTTGTTCATCGGTTGGATTCATCGATCTGTGCTAGATCTGGTTCATTGTTGGCTAGATCTGTTGTTAGTTGATCGAATCTGTTGATTGGTTGGCTGGATCTGTTTGTTCGTCCTGGATCTTGTAGATCTAGGATCTGTTTCTTGGTGTGGTTGTTTAGATCTTGGCCCGGTTGTCCTGGATCTTGTAGATCTAGGATCTGTTTCTTGGTGTGATTGTTTAGGCCTTGGTCCGGTTGACTGTATTTGGTTTGTGGACTTGATCGAGCTCTGTTCAGGCTAGATCTGGGCTGGTTGCTGGCTATCGGGTTCCTTGGCTGTTCCAGGAGCGTTGGCTAGCTGCTGCTGTGGGTTACCTCTATTCTTCCGCTGCTATTTTTTTTCTGTTTTGTTTTATTTTTTTTTATTATTAATTCATTCTTTGGTCTGTATTATTTTTTTATTTCCTTTTTATTTTGTAATATTGCTGCTGGTGCTCCTTGCTCCCACTGTAAGTCTTCTCTCCATTCCTCTTATTACTTTACTGTTTTTTTTGGTTGGTTGTTTGTGGTTGCTTGTGGTGCCAGAGGTTTATGCCTGGTGTTTGTTGATTGGTTGTGATCTGTTTGTTTTGCTGGTTGGTTATTGTTGATTATTCTTCATTGTACTAACGTTTCCTTGGTAGAAGAGAAGTCATACTGTTGAGCCCCTGTTTAGTAGACCTCTGAATCGAACAGTATAGGGAGCAATACACTTTGTGACTTTTAGGTTGTTTTTTGTTAATTTTTTTGTTATTCTTGTGGTGTTTGCTGTTAGTTGTTCGTCTTTTTTTTTGTTACTCTGTTTGCTTGTCTGTTTTGGGCTTTTGTCTGTTCTAATGAGTGCTGATAAATCTGGTGCTAGTGGTGACTTTAAAATGACCCAAGTTAATAATTTGGATATTTCTGCATGCTAG
Source organism: Senecio squalidus (assembly GCA_910822075.1). Lineage (NCBI taxonomy): Eukaryota > Viridiplantae > Streptophyta > Magnoliopsida > Asterales > Asteraceae > Senecio > Senecio squalidus. The sequence goes on from CAJVGC010000432.1 coordinate 45,224,560, forward strand.
TGACACTAACACTACTTCCTTAATTACCTTTAAACTAAAAGGGACTGAAAACTATAATGTGTGGAGTTGTGCTATGTTTCTTGCGTTACAGACTAAAAATAAAACTGGGTTTATTGATGGTAGTTTAAAAAAGATTGAATCTGATGATGTTTTAAGTAGACAATATGATAGATGTAATTCATTTGTGCTTACTTGGATACTTAGCTCTATCTCTGAGGAGCTGTATTTGGGTCAAGTTTTTTCTACCTCTGCTTATGTTGTTTGGAATGAATTAAAAGAGACATATGATAAAGTAGACGGTTCTATCACATTTAATCTACACCATAAGATTAATAGTTTAACTCAAAGTGGTAGCTCTGTTTCTGACTATTATCATAAACTTAATTCCTTGTGGAAACAATTTGACTCCTTAATTAAACTTCCTGTCTGCTCTTGTGCTGGTGCTAAATTGTTTTGTGATCATAATAATCTGATTAAATTGATGCAATTTTTGATGGGCTTGGATGATAACTACTCTCTCATACGTAGTAACATTTTAACTACGGACCCTCTTCCATCTGTTAAAACTGCATTTGCTATTGTGTCGAGAGAAGAATCCCACAGAGGTTCTTCTCAATCTTCTTTAAACAAAGGTCAAAACACTGTTTTTATGGCAAAAACATTTGAACCTAATAAGAACTTTAATGGCAATAATAATTTCAATAAAAAATTTGAGAAGAGAGGTCCTAATCCGAACTTAACTTGTACAAAATGTGGAATGATTGGGCACACAATTGAAAGATGTTATGAGATAGTAGGATACCCTCCAGGCTGGAAAAAGGGTTTCAAGAGTAAGTTTAACAATAATAATGCCTTGGTTGATAATGTGGCTTCTAGTGGCTCTATGTCTTTTACTAGTGACCAAATGGATAGGCTTTTGAAACTTATTGGAGATAAGTCAGTCCCAGGGGGTGTGCATGCCAATATGGCAGGTACTCGTTTTCAAAACAACAATGTGTTTTTTAATACCAATTTTCATAGATTTTTTTGTTCTAATACTCATCTTAATCATGTTAAGTTTCATAATGGTTGGATCCTAGATTCAGGAGCAAACCAGCATATGACTCTATCAGATGCACATCTTGATAGTGTTGTTAATATTGCTGGTTTGAACCTGAAAGTAGGACACCCAAATGGAACTGAAGCAAGAATAGTTAAAATTGGGAATTTGAAACTTAATGATCATATCACCTTATATGATGTTTTGGTTGTACCTGAATACAATGTGAACTTACTTTCTGTTTTCAAACTGGCTAAAGATAGTAAACTTTCTGCTGTGTTTAATGAACACAATTGTTTCATTCAAGATTCAACTCTAAAGAACACCCTGGGGACTGGTAGTGTTTCTGATGGCTTATATTACTTTAATGTGCTTATTAAAGGTATTTGTGATTCTATGCCTAATGTGCTTACTTGTTTGTCGTTTGATCTCTGGCACAATAGACTTGGTCACCCTTCTGATCAGGTCTTAAATGTCTTAAAAAACTCTTTAAAATTGATAGGGAGTACTGAAACTGAACCTTGTGATGTTTGTCATAAGGCCAAACAAACCAGAGAACCATTTCCTCTAAGTGACCATAAATCAAGTCACTTGGGAGAACTGGTTCATCTGGACTTGTGGGGACCTTATAAAGTAACTAGCAAGGAAGGTTTTAGATACTTTCGTACTGTTGTTGATGATTTCTCTCGGGCTGTATGGTTGTACATGCTTAAGACTAAAGATGAAGTGTTTTCTCATATTATTGAATTCTATAACATGATTAAAAACCAGTTTTCTAAAACTATTAAAGTTTTTAGAAGTGATAATGGTACAAAATTTGTGAATAACAAACTGACAGATTTTTTTTAATCAAAATGGAATTCTTCATCAAACTAGTTGTGCATATACTCCACAACAAAACGGAATTGTTGAGAGGAAACATCGACATCTGTTAAATGTGTCCAGATCTCTTATGTTTCAAGGGGGTATTCCTCTTTCTATGTGGCCCAAATGTGTTCTAAATGCTACCTATCTTATTAACAAGACTCCATCTTCTGTGTTAAATGGCAAATCCCCCTATGAATATGTCTATGACCATAAACCTAATATGTCCCACCTTAGGAGTTTTGGTTGTCTTGCGTATGCTACTGTACTTAATAATACTGATAAGTTTAGTAGTAGGTCTCTTAAATGTGCTTTATTGGCTATTCTAATTCTAATAAAGGCTATAAATTGTATAGTTTTGATCAGAAGTGTGTAATATTTTCTAGAGATGTAAAATTCTATGAAAATGTATTCCCTTTCAAGTCCATTAATGATGATCATCTAAACTTGCAAACTGAGACCACTACAAATACTTTAAATTTTTTTGATAGCATGTATAACCAACTCCCAAAAAGTCCCGATGATGAAGGGATGGATACTGATGGTGAAGGTAGTGGCTCAGATTCTTCCTCTCATGACAGTTTAAAGGAGTCATCTCCTGTACATGAAACTGTTGTGGAGGAGAATCCCACTGCAACACAAATTGATGAAAACACAGTTATCCCTAAGGACAATGTTTTTCTAAATCTGGATGAATCTGTTATTAATGAAACTGCAAATTCTCGAAAATCTTCCAGAAAAACAAATGTTCCTAGAAAGTGGGATGACTATGTTTTAGGGGGGAAACACAGATATGGAGTTGATAAGGTTGTTAGTTAAGTAGGTCTAATAGTGTTAAATTATATGTGTACGTTGATTCTGACTGGGGCAGATGTCAAATTTCTAGACGGTCTGTTACTGGTTTTTGTGTTTACATTGGAAATTCTATTGTGTCGTGGAAAAGTAAGAAGCAGCCAACGGTCTCCAGGTCTTCTGCAGAAGCAGAGTACCGAGCCATGGCTGTTGCTACTTGTGAAACATTGTGGTTAATTAACTTGTTGTATGATATGAATATAAGTGATTTAACCCTTGTTGATTTCTACTGCGATAACAAAGCTGCGATGATGATTGCGAATAATCCAGTATTCCATGAGCGGACTAAGCATTTTGAGATAGATTTGCATATTGTACGGGAAAAGGTTTGTTCTGGGGTGCTGAAGTTAATTAAAATCGAATCAAACGAGCAACTTGCCGATATCTTTAAAAAGGGACTTCCTCCTTCTCAACACAATTATTTGTGTAACAAGTTGGGGTTGTATAATCCTTTCAAAGTTAGGACTGAGGGGGGGATGTTAAAATAACGTCATATTCAGTCCTAACTTAATATAAACCGTTCACTAACTTAGTTGGTTTTTATGCAGTTGTAAATATAGGGACTGAAGCGGTCAAGTTGTGAAAGTGGAGTGTTTATTGAGTGCTTGAAGTGGAACTATAGAAGTTAAAGGGGTTGAGTGTATGTGTTGGAAGTGCAAGGTTGCAGTTTTAACATTGGGTGTATATATACCCCATTATAGACATTTTAGGGTTTACTTACTGCATAGCTTTCTCTCTCTACCCGATTGTCTCTCTCTAAAATAAAATTAGGGTTTCATCTTATAACCCTAATTTAGTCTGATTTGTATTAACAATCATTTGATTGTTTGAGTGATTGTATTGTTATTATCAATATTGTATTTCGGTGATTATGTTCTGTAATAAACCGGAGGTAATTTTGTGTTCATCTTGTGCGTATTATCAATTTGTTCATATAGTTTATATTTAAGCCTTATAGGTTGTTTTATTTACAATACTTATCCAATAATCTAATATTATTTCTAAGTAAGTTAAACAAGTTTAAAAAGTTGTCAATTTTAACCCAGAAATAATATACAATCAATAATATTTTTAAAATAATATATAACATTTCATATTTCCTTAAAAGCTTATTATGTGAGAATCCGCTAAAACTGCTCACTATTGTTCTAATATTTTTGGTAGTTTCAGAGTTTCGGCCCCCCGGCTTAAAAATTTCATGTTCCGTCTATGATTGGAAGTGTTGCTATACGCTAACCAATGTTATCACATTTATTGAGACATGCTCAAAGTGGGAGCTGTTGGTATTTGAACACGTCAAATAAAATGTGTGTCTATAAATATGTGAGCCTAGGGGGTTGCACACATTGACATTTAGAAACGAATATACGTTTATTAATTATTATCTGATCCTTAATATATATGTTAAGTGTAATATTTTATAAATGGGAGGATGTATTATGTAATTATTGAGGTTTCCTAATTATAATTCAACTTGGAGTCCAAGGCATTGCTTGACTATATAAGGAACACCAAGTTCATTATTTTCCTACACCATAAATCAATTGGGGATCTTAAGCCTAATTGATCCTCTCCTTTCTCCATTTGATCGGTTTACAAAACCCAAAGGGTTTTGGTTTTGTTTTTATCTAGTTCAAGAGTTGTGGTGATAATAAACGTGTACTAGTATACAAGTCTGTTGCTGAAGAAGGTGTCGTGTACAAACCTGTAGTAGGATTTCACTATAAATTCTAAACGAGGTAAATCAACAACAAATGTACAATTCTTAACGTAGTTAATATTGATTATGTGCTTGATTCTAATTGCTTCCGTTGTATGTTGTTTGACAATCTAATTAGATATATACCTATACTTGACCATGGACAAATTATGGTTCATATAGTTTTTCAACATTCTTTTGAACCTCACTGTATGGATTTAATCATTGTATGTTTTTTAAGTTTAAGATTTCATTCTTCAACTTGATTCTTTTAGATGATTTGATAGTATCCGTCCAAGAATTTAGCGATCAACTCTTTCCATGAGGAGATATAATTGGTTTCTAATTTTTCAAACAAGGTTTGAGCATGAAGAAAGAAAGAGAATATGTGAGTAGGCATAAACAAATTATAAATGTCTAGATAAGAGTTTGGATATGAATCTGGAATACCTAGGCATTAACAGCGTTTTCAAAACTTGTAGGTAATCTTGTATAAGCTCATAGATGCTCCCGTCTAGACTTGGAATTTGGCCTCCTCATTCTTAAATTAAGTGTTTTGTTTCGTCAGCCAAGGTGATGTGTTATCCCATAATTTTAATGACGTCTTTGAGGTAAGAGAAAAAGTAGGAAGAGATTTTAAATGAAAAGGAGAATCTTAAACTAAGGTAAACAAAAGTAAACCAATTAACTAAAGGCTATGAAAGAAATTATTGTTGGGTTTTTTAGGGTTTTAAAATTAAGAAAACGGAATTACAACTAAACCAAATTAAGAATACGAGAAAATAAGTTAAAGGTAGAATAAAAAATAAAAGTATTTGTTAGGTGTTTGAATTTGCATATCGTGGATTTCTACTTGGATCATGGCAATTTCACTTTCTCTACAAAATATTTCGACTCAACATTTTTGTCTTTGAGTTACACGAAATCAATATAGGGAGAAGATAAGCAATCAAGTTTCAAGACAATAGAAATTCTATAAAAACGCCAGTGGAAATTGTTTCGTTTCATCAACTTGATTTTGATCGGTGCTAAAAATCAACATGACATCAACATACAAACAAATGGTTACTCCTTTACTAGATGTATAAAATTGTTGACTACACATTTGTATGGGTGTATGATTGGTTTAAAGATATATCATTAGACAAAATAATGTCATCAAACTTTTGATGCCACGTTTTAGGTGCTTGTTTTAGCCCATTCATTGATTTTTTTTCCAATTACACACTTTAGGCTCATTTTCCCGCAAAATAAATCCTTCTGGTTGTTTCACATATACTTCTTCTTCCAAATCACAATTTAAAAATGTTGTTTTGACATCCATTTGGTGGATCACTATATTATGAATAGCTGCTAGACTAATCAATAATCTAATAGTAGAAATTCGAGCAACTGATGCATAGGTATAAAAATTATCAATTCGCTTCTTTTGTCTAACGCCTTGAATCACCAATCGAGCTTTAAACTTGTCAATTATACGAGCAACTAGGGGAAGCTACCCCCTAGAACCCCTTGACTCTTTCTAATGAAAGGAAACGAGATAGTTCGGAAGAGCGTGCATCCCACACTCTTCTACTCGTAATCGAGCTTAATTTGTTATCTCTTCGGTCTCAAGTAAGTCAGAATGACACTAATATGACTCGACGACACTAAAATCATCAAATAGTTCTTGGCAAAATGGTAGGCACAATGAAAGAGAGATCGGAAGGAGGATAAGATACTTGATTGCTTGGGATAAATGGCTCGAGATCGCATTAAGCTTTTGCCACCTTTTGGGCTAAAGAGTAACTTTCCTATATTGTTCACAAGCCCTTAAAATTTTCCAAAACACATAATGACAATATTTCATATGAAAGTATACAATAATGGAAGATGAGGTCTCAAAAAATATATTGTGTACTTTTGATAATAAAATACTAGCATATCAACTATACAATTACTTTTTAAAAACGTATATTTAATTATAATATGCTCAAATATTATAATCCAGGATTCCCAAAAGTCACTATGAATAATACCCAAGGACGACATGCGTATAGGTCGAAACATCCTATTCATGCTAGGTAATGTTTATTTGCATTAATATTTGAAATACCATGGAGAATTTATGTTTAGAACTTTAGATGGAAACAAAATGTGAAAGATTTTTGATCTCTTGGACGAATTCGTCGCAAAGAAGTCTGTCTATTATAGAGTATCTGGAATATTTAGTACTTGACGTATTTTTAGTAGTTAATATACTTTTAGTACTTAACGTATAATGGTTCCCTTGGAAGTACACCATGTGGATTCAATAGTTAATTAGGAATCTATATATACCAATAACCGATAATTGTTTTAAAGAAATTCAAAAATTCTAAAGTCTCTCAAAAAACCCATCCTTTCTGCCCTCACATACTTTCAGTTTTGGAGGTTAACTTAATACTATAATCATGGCCTTGCCCAAAATTCAAAGAATCAAGCATGCTAGGATTGGAATACCGAGATACCAGTCATCCTCAATATTCATCGATATACCCAAAGGCTATTTCTCTGTATATGTTGGTGAAACCACAAAGAAGAGATTTATTGTCCCATTAGCTTATCTAGAACATCCTTCTTTCACACGTTGCTAAACCCATCAGAAAAGGAGTTTGGTTATGCTCATCCTATGGGAGGTCTAACGATTCCATGCAAAGAAGAGACATTCATTGAGCTCCCCCGAGATAGGGATGTATACGGTCCGGTTCGGCCGGTTTTTGACAAAAAATAAGAACCGGATCTGTCACACCCCGCTAAAGCGGAAACACGGAAGTGTGAAGAGCTGGAAAATCATGTCACAGGTCACATAAAACATAACGGTAAAAGAGTCATTCATTCAAAATAAAAAGTGTTTAAAACCCATTCGAACAACCAAGAGACAAATAGTTTAATACATTGACACACGATTAAAATGTTTCATAAAAATTCCCAAAATAACTGGCCAAGTCTTTTCCCACTATGGTTCTCCCGCGACCGCCTTGACCCATCCATGCCATGCACCTCAGACTTACACTAATTTCCTGAAACATAAGATAAAGTGTCAACTACGAAAACGCAGTGAGTGAGTTACAGTTTGAATAGTTGGCATAAAAGTATGAGTAAAGTATATAAAGTAAAAGTTTTCCCATAAAGGAGATTAGCGGAGAAAAGTCGCTTAAAGAGTTTATACACTTGCAAAGTTTAAGTAACGGGCGAATTGTGCCCTAACTTGTAAAGACTAAATAGAATCACATTAGTCATATAGCAGAAGCGGATAACAATCGCTAAATGTTTATAAGTTTATAAAGACTAAATAGAATTTAATTTAGTCAAGTAGGAGAAGCGGATAACAATCGCTAAAAGTTTATAAGTTTATGCGTAAGTAACTAAATAGATTTCTTGTATCAACCTCTTGGCATCTATAACTAAGTGTTCACACTAATCCGATTATCAACCGAGCGGCCCCAACTTCCCGCCTCTCAAACGGAAAGTTAAAAGAGAGAAATTCAGTAATATGTACTTAGACTGCCATCTAAGCAAGGAACGGTTCTTTCCTAAGTATCGATACCCATAATTACTATACGGCTTAAGTAGTTAATAGTGTGTAAGAGAGAAACTAAAACATAATTGGGCACTATGAAATTTTATTATAAAAAGAGAGAGAATCACATCACTTAGAAACGTGTTATAGTTCCATCAAGGGTCGGTTACGCATACAAGTATCAATAAATAGTTGAATTAAAGAGATGAATCAATAGTATAAATAGAGAAAGAAATGTTTTACGCATAAGAAACTAAGTAGACGTTTCAATGTCAAAGTTTTAATAAAGTATAAGTCAAAGTTTCATAAGTCAAAAGTCAAAGTTTAATAAGTCAAAAGTCAAAGTAGTTCAACAAGTTTAAAAGTCAAAATAGTCAAACAAGTTTACAAAAGGTTTGATCTCATGTTTCCCCCAAAAAGAGTACTTAAAATGTAAGAGTAGAGAGGGGTGTAACTCACGGATTGCGAAGAGATCGAGTACTCGGAAATTCGGTCGAAATGTGTAAGCCGGGAATCACGGATTGCCTATTAATACCAAGGTAGTTTAATGAGTTGTTATATTATTAGGTTCTTATATAATAATATAGGTAAAATGTCATTAAAGTGTGAGTGTCAAATTTAAGTATCGTCAAAATAGACCAAAAAGGTAATTGTCACGTTTGTCCGAAAGTCCGATTTAACGTTTTAGGGTATCATATCTCAAGTGTTTTTGCTCGCTGAAGTGATTTACAATTTCTGATGAAATTTGGGCAGCGCTTCCGCGCCCAAATTTCATATCCAAAAATTGCAAATCAATTCCGCTCACAAACCACCTAAAATACGATAATACATATTTTATAGCTTATTAAGGTCCAAATAGTCCAACACAAGTCATCTTTATTATAGATTTCAATCATCTCAGTCCCCACATGATTTCAGTAAAAAGTCCAGAAGGTAATATATTCTAAAAACGAGCAAAACGACGAGTTTTCGGGAAGACAGCAGCCCGGTGCGCAGCACCTGTCAGGGGGTGCTGCGCACCTCCTTGCTGTTTTCCCGTTTTTGTGATTTCTTTTGTTAAAAACGTATTTTCACCCATAGATTTCGACATGCAACCGGTTAAAACTTATTAAAACATCTTTTTAACAGTTTCTAAAGAGTATTTGGTTACAAAACCGTGGATCTAAAGATTATTTATGTTAAAAACGTTTTTGACCGTAAAAAGTCATAGATTTATGTAAAAATACATTTTCAACCGTTAGATCTTACATGCAATTGAATATTTATGTAAGAATAGTAAAAATAAAGAAATCTACCGGAGGGAAAGCTTGGAAGATGAGTTTTTGGTCGGATTGAACCCCAAAAATCTTTACAACCGTGGTCATTTTTGATAAAAACGACACCCTTGGCTTTGCTTGATGTTTGGAACGATTTGTATGGTTTAAATATGGGTTTTAATGGCTGGAAAGCTTCTGGAGATGGAGTGTTCTTGAGAGAAATAGAGAGAAAAATGTATGTGTGTGTGTTTTGTGTTTTTGGTAAAATGAATAAGAAAATGAAAAGGAGTGTAAATGGGGTCTAGGGACTGGTAATTCTGGCCTTGGGACAGGTAATAGCAGTAAAGGAACGTTTCTCATTGGCCAATTTGGGTGGTGGGAGTGTAAAACGAGAAAGGGACCAAATTTGTAACATTTTTGAAAACCTGGCGCGAGGTGCTGCGCACCACTTCACTGGGTGCGGCGCACCGGGCCATTTTTGGTCATTTCGAAATTTTCGTTTTTGCGTTATTGCTGCGTTGGACCTTTTTGTTAATTATAAGTTGTTGGTTATGATAAGTTATGAACTTAGGAAAGTTCAATAGGTGTTTTCTTGGTATTAGGACTTAAAATTTTGATTCCGGAAGTTATTCCGACACTAGTTCCGATAAAGTATAGATTCAAAAGTTACGAACCAAAATAGAGCGAACGAGACAAAGAAATAACTAACGTTTCGAACTGATATCACAACAGAATAAGTACCTGAATTTTGACGGTTGTCACATTCTCCCCGGGTTGAAAGAAATTTCGTCCCGAAATTTAGTGCGTCTTATCAGGTAGAAGAGTTCTCGAACAGATGAGGGTACTTCTGACGGAATTGGTCTTCACGCTCCCACGTGAATTCGTGACCGCGTCGAGAGTTCCACCGAACCTTGATTATCGGAATACGGCTCTGTCGGAGTTGTTTGACCTCGCGGTCAACAACTTCGAGTGGTTCCTCGATGAAGTTTAATTTGCTGTCGATTTTGACTTCGTCAAGAGGGATGACGATGGTCTCGTCAGACAGACACTTCTTCAAGTGTGAGACATGGAACACATCATGTACACTCGCGAGAGTTTGAGGAAGGTGGAGACGATAAGCAACGGGACCGATACGTTCGATGACTTCAAATGGGCCTGTGTACCTTGGACTCAGTTTACCGCGCTTCCCGAAACGGACTACTCCTTTCCAGGGCGATACTTTGAGGAGTACACGGTCGCCCACTTGGAACTCGAGGGGTTTCCGTCGGTTGTCAGCGTAGCTCTTTTGTCGGGTACGGGAAGTCTTCAGTCGTTCACGAATGGTGGTGATCTTATCGATGGTTGCCTGAACGATATCGAGTCTTGTTAGTTGTCGGTCGCCCGCCTCTAACCAGCAGAGCGGTGACCGGCACTTACGTCCGTAGAGAGCCTCGAATGGAGCACACTTGATGCTTGTATGGTAGCTGTTGTTATAGGAGAACTCGACCAAAGGAAGGTGAGTGTCCCAACTTCCTCCGAAGTCTACCACACATGCTCTCAGCATATCTTCAAGTGTCTGAATCGTCCTTTCGCTCTGGCCGTCGGTCTGAGGGTGATACGCCGTGCTGAGGTCTAATCGGGTACCTAAGGATTTCTGGAGAACATTCCAAAAACGGGAGGTGAATTGGCTATCCCTATCGGAGATGATGGAGAGTGGGGTTCCATGACGAGAGACGATCTCGTTGATATAGACTTGAGCTAGCTTCTCCATCGAATGATTTTCCCGAATCGGTAAGAAATGAGCGGATTTGGTCAGACGGTCCACGATTACCCAAATCGTGTCGTTACCCTTAGCTGTACGGGGCAACTTGGTGATGAAGTCCATAAAAATCTGCTCCCACTTCCACATGGGAATTTCCGGTTGCTGAAGTAACCCTGAGGGCTTTTGATATTCCGCCTTGACCTTGGAGCAAGTAAGGCACTTGGCTACGTACAAGGCGATATCCTTCTTCATGCCCGGCCACCAGTAGTACTCCCTGAGGTCCTTGTATAACTTGTCGGATCCCGGATGGATAGAATATCTAGACCGGTGGCCCTCATCCAAAATGAGTTGGCGAAGATCCTCAGATCTTGGAATCCATGCTCGGCCCTTGAAATAGTAAAATCTGTCCTACTTGCGTTCGAATTCCTTCTCGTGGTTATGAAGCGTTTCGGCCTTAAGGTTCTCGGGCTTTAACGCCTCCTGCTGCGCGTTTGCAATCTGCTCTCGTAGGCTCGTCTGAACCTGAATACCCAATGCTCGAACTCGGGATGGCCTTACCCTTTCCTTCCGACTCAGGGCATCTGCTACTACGTTTGCTTTACCCGGGTGGTATTTGATCTCGCAATCGTAGTCACTCAGCAGTTCTATCCATCTCCGTTGCCTCATGTTGAGCATTTTCTGATCTAAGATGTGTTGGAGGCTCTTGTGGTCGGTGAAGACCGTACACTTAGTACCATATAGGTAGTGTCTCCAAATCTTCAAGGCAAACACGACTGCTCCTAACTCTAAGTCGTGCGTGGTGTAGTTCTGCTCGTGGATCTTCAGCTGCCTGGAAGCATAAGCAATGACCTTGTCCTTCTGCATTAGGACACACCCAAGTCCTTGGTGGGAGGCATCGCAAAACACTATAAAATTGTC